>ML058406.1:0-560403 GCA_003013855.2 Liriodendron chinense | reverse complement strand
CTCTTAGCTAAGGCTAAGAGGTGAAGCTTGTAGTGAATCTAAGATGTTTCAATTCATTTGATTTGGTTTCAAGTTGGATTATTAGTGAAGAACAATGGTTTGAAGTTTAAATAAAGTTCTAAGTAATTTTTCGTAATCTTATGATGGCTCATGGATGTTAGAAGAATTGCTTGAGTTCTTAATTGTTTTAAGTATCTCTAGACCTGTATGCTCCAAGGAATTGGATTCAATACGCTCTAGATCTATAATCCTCATGTGGGAACTTCATGCCAAAAGTCTATTTTTCTGGAATTTCTGGATTATGTGAGATTGAGTATGTGATTTGAATCAAGTTCAAATCATGATCTAGTTATATCTTGTGGCAGGATTTAATGATGATTATGGTTGTGAAATTAATCTATTGGAATTAGGACTGACCTATGCAATTGAGTGTGCTGAAGTCCTAGCTTGAATTGAGAGAATCATGTACATAATTCACACATATGCCAGATTGCTTGTTTTAACTGCTCCATCATCCGACTAGATAGAACTTAATTTCGATTATAGTTGAGAAAGTGAAAAACCACGGCGAATTAAGCATCGAGGATTGCTACAAGTGGATCCTTGAACCCCTAGTGCCTTTTTATTATTAATTATCTTCAGTTTAGTTCAAAGCATCTATCTACATCAATTTCCTAAAATCTATTTAGTTAGTTCTTAAGTAGAAACCATTGGAAGTGTTTTTGTGAATTCCTGCACAAGTCCCTGTGGATTGACCTCGGTCTTACCGAGATTATTACTACATCACAACCCTACACTTGGGGAAGCGAACAGTAACTTTGATGGAACCTCAGGTGTAATCTCTCTTGCCACAAGGGCATACACCATGGAGTCCTCCTTAGTCTCTTTCTTGAACTCTCTCGCATTGATTATGTGAAGAGACTTAGGATTGGATTTCCTCACCTCCTTAGGCTCACTCGCCTATTCATCCTTCTTCTTCCCTAGTGTGCTTTCAGGTGGCATAGAATTAAGTTTGATCTTTTTACCGTTATGCATGAAGGTACATGCATTCGAACGACCAAAGATCGTGATGTCATTGTCGAATAGCCACGACCTACCTAGGATAATATGTCCAACATCCATAGGTATCACATCACACCATAGGGACTCCCTGTATGACCCAAACTCGATAGGAACTAAGCACTGATGGGTGACAGGAAGAGATGTTTTATCAACCCAAGAAACTTTGCATGGGTCAGGATGAGGTGTGGATTTTAATTTTAGACGATCTAAGGTGTTAGCGGAAATCACATTCTGACAACTTCCACTGTCCACTATCACCTTACAATTTTTCTCTCCACACTTGGCAAGAGTATAGAAGAGAGTGTTTCGACACCAATTAATATTAGTCCTAGACTAAGATAGCACACGCCTGACTACTGCAAGCGTTGCTTCATCGCCTACTTTGTCTTCATCAGTAAGACCTCTTTCAGGGTGACATTCTTCTACTTCATAATCACCCTGGTCATCAAAACCCTTGTGGGACTAGCCTACAAGTAAGGCTTTTTCACAGTTCTTCGTAGGACACTGATTGGACATATGACCGATATTCCCATATTCGTAGCACCTAATTTGGCTACCCCCGCTAGGACCGGCACCAAGAACCTCTTTGCCCTTGTCCTCCCTAGGCTTAGGCGAAACAGTCGCCTGCGCTCTAGGTTGACTTCTAATGTAAGGTATAGTTCCTTGGGAACCAAAATTTAGCATTAGAGTCTCGGGACTCAAAACGTCTAATGACAGGAGCTTTCAAGTATTACTCCAGTTTCTTCACAACTTGATATGCTTCATCCAAGTCCGTTAAAGGGCCGAGTCATAAGCTCGCACTGACGATTCGCACGAAGGCCCATCTTGAAACGCAAGAGCGTTACTAGAGGGTCCTCATGGTGGAATTGCGGTTTATACTGCTATTGAGATAAGTTGAAGGTATGCTTATGTCCTAAAAGGGGGTGAATAGGACTTTTACAAATTCCTTGCCAATTAAAAACTCAAGAGCATTCATAAATCAATTTACCAATTTAATATATGTAAATGCAAGTAAATAGATCATATAAGGTCTTTCTAAATGATCAACTATACTAAGTGAAGCATTTGATCAAACAGTTGATATGCATGCTTGTACTAATCTTTCATAGATGGCATATGGGCATTTTGTCAAACATGAGATGGGCATTCAGTTAAGCACTCATAATTAATCAACAACACATAATAATAGACAAAATGCATTCACCATAATATACACGATGTATAGTGGTTCGACGATGAGTCTACTCCACTCCCGGATCAAGAACTCAACTCCTTTGAGTACATCGGCATTCACTATCGGAGGTTTTAAATGAGGTTCTCCTCTCAACCTTTACAACCTACACAAGGTTAATGCCTACACAAGGACTTCCATAAGTCCTACTCAAGGACACCCACGTATTCTCCCGTGTTGGAAGCCTATAAAAGGACTTCCATGTCCTACACAAGAACCACCTCGTCTTACCCAAGGACAACTTTGAGATTGGGTCACAATCTCTAGACCCCAATCTCAACATGAAGGGGGAATCATACAATGGACTCTATAAGATTAACCACTTACAAGAGATGAGCCCCGATTCAGCGTCGTTGAGTAGCTTCAGCTTCCACGAATGCTTCAGCTCCTTTTTCAAGCTCCCACGATCAGCTACCAATGCATATGATGTTCCTAGACTAATGCCGGGTAGGTGGGAGGAGGTGTTGGAGTTCTCTTTGCCTATTCAATCCAATGAAAATGATAGGAACTATCAACTCTAAGTATTCAATGGCTATTGATGACCAAAGGATTCAACACGATGGGTTAGGTCAGCCATGAATACTTTGCTTGAGTTCATACTTCAAACAGAGCTTTGAATGCTCATTGAACTGTCATGAATCACTTGGTTTGAGTAATGAATTCTAAAAAATGATGAGCAAAGGAAGGTTAGATAATGCTCTTAATTGCCCCTTCCAGTCCTCTCAATGGGTGTGCAAGTTTATCTATTAAAGGCCTCAAGATATGCCTTTATAGACTCCAAGAATCAGGCTTCAATGGATATAAAACGGCTAGTTGTCGATTGATCTATCAAAGCACCGATTGATTGCAAATAGCAATTTTGCAGAAAATAAGCTTGCTGGACAAAAATGGCCCTAATCGATTGATCGCCCGTCCAGGTCGATTGATCGACCGGCCAGCCGATCAATCGCAAGTGCGATTTTGGCAGATGTGCTTACTGGACATATTTGAGGTCCAACGATTGATCGCAAAGGCCCCACCGATCAATCACAAATAGGATTTTATACTTGAAATTTGTTGGACAAATTTGTGGTCTAACGATTGATCACAAAGGCTAATCGATTGATCCTTGGATCACATTTTTACTATGAATGTTGTTCGCACGCCTCAAGTGCAAGGCTGCGATGTAGTAATAATTCTCGGTAAGACCGAGGTCGATCCACAGGGAATTGGAAAATAAGTTCCAAACTATTCCAGCAACTCACGTTTGCAGTGATTTAAAAATTCAATTGAGATAAGTATGCTAAAACAATAACTCAGGAAAATTCAGTAATTAAGGTACTAAGGCATTCAAGGATCCACTTGTAGCAATCCAATGTCAATCCAATCAATCCAAGCATAGAGCACAACTAGATTTGAAGTCCTATCTCTCATCTAGTTGGAAAATAAAGCTTTGGAGCACATTCAATCCCACTCAAGTTGAACTTCCAAGTTCTAGTCCCATTCAACACATGTAGAATTCAAACTCATAGCCTTCGGAGTAACAGCCATGCCTATGGACTATGGCCTGCTCAAGGGTTACTATAATTCAAATCTGAACAAGCAAAACATGATAATCTGAGAGAATTGCAAGGAATCCATGTCCGGAGCACATGAACTCTCATAAAACATATAAACTACCAACTTCAACAACTAGAACATTCAAAATCCAAACTTGAAATATAACTACTTGAATTAAACTAAATCAAACATGAAATTGGCTACAAGCTTGTAATGACCCAAGATTTTGAGTGCGTGTAGATACGAAAGTGAGTACGCACATTACATTAGTTCAAGTATATGCATATATAAATTCATCAACCCGTTGATTTCCAAGATGAACCATCAATTACACTTATTCATCAAAACCAGCCATTTAATTAATTATTCATCACTAGGTAAAGGTATCTGACCGTCCACTTCAAATTTGGACAAGCCGATCATAGTAAACTAAACCCTTGATCCCCATAGCTGCTCATACACAAATCAATTTAACATTTTGATCCATTCATCTTATTTATCATACATTGATATGCTTAACCAACCGTCAAAACTGTGATCTGATGAAATTTCATGAGTGGACAAGTCATTAAAATCTGACAGTGTATATGTCTCACCAATAGGTCATCCAAAGACCATATTATGAATATCAGTTTAAGAAACTGACCGTGCAATAACTCATAATTGTGCTTAAGAACATAAACATCTAATTAGAAAAAAATTAGCCATTCATATAACCATCCATCGAATTCGTATCTGCTAATTGGGCCACCCAAATAACAAACTGAACCGATCATTTTGAAGATCATAGGATATATACCAAGGCTACCGGTTAAATTTTCTATTGGATATGTACAAATGTCACTTTGGATCACCGAGTGTGATAGATCACTAAAAAGGCATCTTGGTCATCTGTAAGAGATCAAGGCCCAAACTTAACCTGTATAAAGAAAAATGACAGGCCTTGATGAAGTTTCACCGAAAATTGACGGTGTACGCGATCGCTATAGGTGGTGGAAGTCGATACTAAAGAAAAGGGTAAACTTGGAATTAATGATATATATACCTACCTTAGCCTCTGTTGCTGCAGCGTAAGTAACGTTTAAATGTGACTCATGATCCATTTCTAATATGTTGCGGCCCACTTTATCAACTGATGTATTTCAGTTTTTAGTTCATGATCAACATGACCGAGCTGAATCAGCTAGACGGAGTAGATTTCGTATATGCATCACGGTGGGACCCATGTGCACTGCATGCACGTGTTGGGCTCGGTCAAACCCACGTTTGACCGCGCGTTTGCCCTTGCGTTTGTTCATTACAGAAGACGAATCGTCTTCTCTCCAGCGGTGCGACAGCTGCGGGTGTTGTTCGTCTTTGGACCTCCCACGTCGTCCATCAGGTGGACCCAAGTGCAAAATCCAAGCCATCCATTGATTTTCTCTCCCCAACGCTGGTACTCCTCTTAAATTTCTCTCCCATCAGTCGAGGGACGGAGATTCTGCAAATCACCGCCCGATAATAAAGATCCCAAGATCGGTGGATCTGACCTTCATGGATGGACCAAATTTCTTCCGGGCATTCGTGTGGACCCCACCCAGGTCTCCAATGGTCCTCACGCGCTAAGAATCTCCGGTTCATGTCATGGTTTCCTTCTCCAACTCCAACTCAAACAGCATCCGTAAAACCTTCCGCCGACCTTTCAAACCTCCAACTCCTTGTTGTATGGCGTTAATCCAGACCGTCCATTCCCCACCATGAGGATTTTCGACTCCTGCTAAGAATCTAAGATGGCTTGTTCCAATAGCCCGACCTCTAGTTTTCACGAGAGCTTACCGACACTATTGCGCACGGTGTTCATGTAGAACGGAAACCGCGATGGCTGGCTCGACACTACTCCTTACGCAAGAACCGTCTAGAAAGGGCTGTGGCTCCATATAAATTCTTCTCCTTATGGGAAATAGTTCAAATCACAACTAGAGAGAGAGAGAGAGAGAGAGAGAGAGAGAGAGAGAAAGTGCGAGTAGAGAGAGAGAGGTTTTGTTGAGAGAGATTTCAAGGGGGGATTCACGTTGCTGGAGCAACGTTCCAGTAGTAAAGAGAAGAAGAAGAAGAAAGAGAAAGAAAAGGAAAAGAAAGGAAAAGAAGAAGGAAAGAAAGAAAGAAAGAGAGAAGAAGAAGGGACTGTGAGTTTTCTTCCTCAAATATTTTCCACTATGCGGTTCGAGTTTTGAAATTTTTATTTATATTTAGATTTCTTGGTTTAGAGGTTTGAATTGTTTTCTATGATTGAATTTATGAATTATATCGATGTTATGTAGAATTCTCTACAAATTATGTTTTTCATATGAATTAATACCGGATTTGTTCGCTTCCCCAAGTGTAGGGTTGCGATGTAGTAATAATCTCGGTAAGACCGAGGTCGATCCACAGGGAAGGAAGGAAACAATTCCAACTATCCTAATAACTAGAATTAAAGAGGTCTGTGAAATTGGTTTTGAACACAAAATAGAAAATCTGATAATGGAAAGATAACTAGAGCAACAAGGATCCACTTATAGCTCTCCTTAGATGCATAATTCGCTATGGTTTCACACTTTCTCAACTAGAATCGAAATTAAGTTCTATCTAGTCGGATGATAGAACAGTTAAACCAACAATCTGCTATATGTAAGATCCATGCATATGATTCACTCAATACAAGCTAGGATGAGCATGCTCAATTGCATAGGTCAGTCCCAATTCTAATAGGCTAAGATCACAACCATAACCATCATTAAATCCTGTCACAAGACAAAACTAGATCATGATTTGAACTTGATCCAAATCACATACACAACCTCACATACTTCAGAATTTCCAGAAAAGTAGACTTTTGGTATGAAGCTCCCACATGAAGATCATAGATCTAGAGCGTATTCCAATTCCTCGGATCAAACAGGTCTAGACTAGTTCACAACAATTAAAAACTCAAGCAATTCTTGCAAACATCCTTGAGTCATCATAAGACAAAGAAAAGCTACTTAGCACTTGAATTAACTTCAAACCATTGTTCTTAAACATGAAATCCAACTTTAAAACCAACTTTAACGAATTAAACAATCTAAGAAAACTATAAGGTTCACCTCTTAGCTCTAGCTAAGAGATTAGCTAATGAAAAGCATATTAAAAACTAGAACTAGAACTAGAAAAAGAAGAAAAACTAGCTGGAGGAGGATAGGAAGCCTCCTATGACTTGAGCTCCTTGCTCCCCACGTCCTTAGCTGCCTAGAATAGAAGAGAGCACCTCCTTTTATAATACAGCAAGAGTACTGCAACGTAACAGATTTTGTTTCGCTTCGTACGACTTAACCAATGGTCGGATTGCCTTCAAATTTGATTTGTAGCTTCCTTGTAATGTGATCTTTCTCATAGATGATTTAGATTTCCAAGATTATCTTCTGAATGGGCCCACCAATCAGATCACCGACCGCCTCTCAAAATCGCGCACTTCGGGTACCTTCAGAACCAGTCATCTTGCTTTCAACGCTCCGGAGTGTACAGATGTCGGATTGATCCCAAATTTTGAACATTGGTAGAAAACTTCCTCCTCTACATGATAGAAGGATTAGATTGTCCAAAACAATCCCAGATTGTGGTCCGAAAATTAGAACACTTAGGGCTTTTATAAACTCTGGGCAGTTGGATCTTTCTGGATGGTCCATCTTTCTTCAACCGGTACGATCAAACCACACATCCTTTTGATCTGAAACTTTGTGGTTATTCATATATGGATGTGGTCTAGGAGATGGTCTAAGTAGATTCTTCATATCATCAATGATGGGCGACCTGGACCAGCCCAGAGTGGAGTAGGCAGAATCTGGAACTTTCTGGACAGTTCGTATTGTTTTGGCCACAACGATCAATCTGTAGTCCGATCGACACGAAACCACTTGGGTTAGTTCGATGTCGAGCTCCTCTTCGACATGGACATGTTGGATTTCCAAATATCATTAAGATGGGCCCAGAAAACTGTTCTGAAATCCAAAAACGGGAATAGCCTGTATCTGAAATCTGACTCCTGAAAGTGCATGGCTGACCTGTCGTCCGACCGGTCGACTTTCATGGCCGACCTATCATCCGGCCGGTCGGCCGACCAGTCGGACGACAGGTTGGCCTTAACAAAATCAGTCCAGAGAATTTTCTATTTCTGAAGGGTTTTGCCAGCCGGTCGGTGGCTATGGCCGGCCGGCCGGCCGGTCAGGCTGTAAATTGTGACTTTTTCACACTTTTCTTCCTCCATTGCATTGCATCTTTCCTCCATCTCATATCCTTTATTTCTTTGATCTTCAAGGCATATAAAGTGACTCTTTTAACCATGAATTGATGAATTCTCCCTCTCATTCCTACAATCACAAATCCATGCATTAGATTAGTCTTTAAATCATGATAACCATGCATAATGAGTGATGAATTGGGGTTAGAATATGTACAATTAAGAGCTCAACACACCCCCCAACCAGCATTTTGCTAGTCCCGAGCAAAACATGCGTGAGACAAGTTCAATTCTCCAAAAACCAACTCTCCTTCAGAAACTATTCTTCTATACATCCCAAGATACACAAGTGTAAAAGTTAGAAAAATTAGGTGATAGAGGTTGAAACCTTAAACTGTCAAAACATAATAAGTGTTCATATGAAATCCCCGCTGATTGATTGATAAATAGAAAAACTTGAACAAATTCAACCTAGTGTGCATAGTGAAAGTTCATCTCATGAGTTTCTGGGCTTATCTTCTTCATAGATCAACTAAACTATGGATTTCAAGGTGCACAGAGCAACAACAAGCCTATGACAGGAATTTGTCTTACCGTCCTTCCGATGGCATTCACACTACGTCCCATTTCCGGCTTTGGTTACGGGTAGACCATCCCCCGGTTGGTAGTAGGTAGCCCTAATCAGAATTTTCCACCATTTTTCCATCATTCCCAATTTCACCCTTCCTTTCCTTTTTCTTTTACATTAGATAGGATTTGTAGAAATCCATATCTTTTATTATTTTCCCATGGACAAGGATGGACAAAGTACCCCGGCTTGGTTTCTCAACACCTTAAATCAAAGTATAGCTAATCCACAAATCACATAATCCTTTCAACCCATGAAAATCGTGTAATGTGAACTAGGTGTAAAAGTGTTCAAATTTTCTATCACTCACATAAATAGGGAAATTCACATATAAAACCATTATATTAAGAGAAGTTCAAAGCTTGCAACATCACTCACTTCGTATCTCCTCTTCTTATGTTCATATCATCTTGAATGCATAGAAACAACGTTTTCCAAAAGAGTTTTGAATTTTAGAAAAATAAAAAATTTTCTACATAATTGCTCGAAATGTCACAAAAGCTAGTAGATTCATCTAAGGAATCTCACCCCCCAACCAAAATCTTACATTGTCCTCAATGTAATAAGATATGCAATATGCATGACATGAGAGCAATGACATAAAACAAAGGAGAGTGAGAACAAGAGTACCTGAGGTAACAAGTAGATCAATTCTAGCATCTTCCATTGTCTCGATGAGACTTATTCAATCCTAAATGTAGAAAAGAAATCCTAACCTACCTACTTACCTTTGATTAGTCCGATCGACTACATGATCAAATTTGAGCAGGATCTTCATGAATTGCAATAGGTTTCTCATGAGGACCATCCAAAGTCTTGCTCGAATGTATACATGGGTGCGTTTCTTCATGAAGGTCCAATCATAGTGTGCACCACACACATGTAAGGAGGAGATAAGAGCAGCAAAAAGATATCTCCTCAAGTTCTGAATTGGGTTGTAATTGATTAAAAACGGGTCTTCCCAATCAGAATTTTCAATGGGTTGAAGAACCCATGATGGTGGAGAGACAGTCATTAAGTATTTTTCAGTTTGGGTTGTCTCCTCCACAAATTCAGAATTGCACGGTGTTTCTACAAATAATGATAAAGAGTGTAAATCAGTGGAATGGTGTTCTTCAGGCACCGACATCGTGTCTAACAAACTATCCAACTCCATAATCATCTCATCATCAAGATCATAGGGGTGGGTCATGCATTCCTCTAGGAAATCGAGAGAGTCGAATGAAGGGTCCTTGTTCTCCATAAGTGATTAAGGAAATTCTGTTTCAAGGGTAAGAAATTCCTCCTCTATAGAGGGGAGGTCTTCCAAAGAAAATTTTTCAGATTCAGTGGTAAGCACATCATCTAGCATTTGTTGATCTTTTGAAATTTCAAATTGTGCCACCCCGTCATCCAAAGAAACAGAATTTTCAACCCAAGGGAATTCTTCCACAATAGAATCCGGTATGTGTTGTTGGTGGAAGGACTAAAAAATATCGACTTCGGCCATCTCTCTAGCAAGAATATCTTCCGGAGACTAAAAAACATTCGGCCCTTTGGAAGAAGAAATCGTGGACTCACTATCATCCTTCAAACCCTCATTGTAGGCAATCAAATTATCACTTTCAGATTTTGTAGATTCCTCGGGTTCGTCAACCGTCCTTGAAATCTCTTCATCATTCAAATCGGAATAGCTAAAAGAGATAGTTGATTCACCATAATCGATGGTAATGGTGGGATCACTGAGATCTACATCCCCTAAAAGTTTAGTCATCAAATCGGAAGAGGGTTGGGCTTGGATAGCCACATCCTCTTCTATGTTGGGGATTGATTCGGTGTTCCCAATGTTGGGTTCAGGATTTTTAGATGGCGAGAGGTTTTGTATGCATTGCTGAGTTATTTACATAAATTCTCGCAGCGTATCCTCAAGAGTTCGTGTCGGTTGTGAATCATGGGAAAGAAACTCTTGAGGATAATTGTTGGCATCCATGGTTGGCTCATCTTCCATTGAACTAGAGGTGTGAGGACTCTCTCGATAAAGATCATACGTGTTATATGACGAAGACTGATAAGATGGTTGATAGGCATAACCATACAAGTGATCACGCAATGTCTTTACCGGTTCGTTATTACTCCCCCGATCCTTTTTCTTATTCCTACCTCCTGTTAAACTTGGTGGAACACTCTTGTTATTTTCAACCCAGTAATCACGTAGCGTCTTACGTTGGGGGGTAGTGGAGGTTCTTTGAATCTCAGTAAAATATTCATGCTTGGAGGAATCCCGATCACAATGAGTTTGGGTCTCCCAATCCGACGTCTCATCCTCCAAAAGGTACTTGTACGCACCATTCGTCCAATTATACATAATGGAATTTTAAGGAATTGGAAAATACCCTAATCTAGAAAGAAAAAAAAAGAAAAAAAGGAAGGGAGATGAGGAGATGTTACCCGTGAAGGTAAGAACTATGTCAGTAACTAAATTCCTACAAAACACAAAAACAGAAATTTGTTAGTAATCTAGAAAAAAAAATCAGAAAACTACTTCTAAAAATCCTATCTAAACTAAGACAACTCTATAGCGACTAGAACAATTAGAACCGTTTAACTTCTTCCCCGGCAACGGCGCCAAAAACTTGTTCGCTTCCCCAAGTGTAGGGTTGTGATGTAGTAATAATCTCGGTAAGACCGAGGTCGATCCACAGGGAAGGAAGTAAACAATTCCAACTATCCTAATAACTAGAATCAAAGAGGTCTTTGAAATTGGTTTTGAACATAAAATAGAAAATCTGATAATGGAAAGATAACTAGAGCATCAAGGATCCACTTATAGCTCTCCTTAGATGCATAATTCGCTATGGTTTCACACTTTCTCAACTAGAATCGAAATTAAGTTCTATCTAGTCGGATGATAGAACAGTTAAACCAACAATCTGCTATATGTAAGATCCATGCATATGATTCACTCAATACAAGCTAGGATGAGCATGCTCAATTGCATAGGTCAGTCCCAATTCTAATAGGCTAAGATCACAACCATAACCATCATTAAATCCTGTCACAAGACAAAACTAGATCATGATTTGAACTTGATCCAAATCACATACTTCAGAATTTCCAGAAAAGTAGACTTTTGGTATGAAGCTCCCTCATGAAGATCATAGATCTAGAGCGTATTCCAATTCCTCGGATCATACAGGTCTAGACTAGTTCACAACAATTAAGAACTCAAGCAATTCTTCCAAACATCCATTAGTCATCATAAGACTAAGAAAAACTACTTAGCACTTGAATTAACTTCAAACCATTGTTCTTAAACATGAAATCCAACTTTAAAACCAACTTAAACGAATTAAACAATCTAAGAAAACCATAAGGTTAACCTCTTAGCTCTTGCTAAGAGATTAGCTAATGAAAAGCATATTAAAAACTAGAACTAGAACTAGAAAAGGAAGAAAAACTAGCTGGAGGAGGCTAGGAAGCCTCCTATGACTTGAGCTCCTTGCTCCCCATGTCCTTGGTTGCCCTGGAATAGAAGAGAGCACCTCCTTTTATAATACAGCAAGAGTACCGCAACGTAACAGATTTTGTTTTGCTTCGTACGGCTTAACCAATGGTCGGATTGCCTTCAAATTTGATTTGTAGCTTCCTTGTAATGTGATCTTCCTCATAGATGATTTAAATTTCCAAGATTATCTTCTGAATGGGCCCACCAATCAGATCACCGACCGCCTCTCAAAATCGCGTACTTCGGGTACCTTCAGAACCAGTCATCTTGCTTTCAACGCTTCGTAGTGTACAGATGTCGGATTGATTCCAAATTTTGAACATTGGTAGAAAACTTCTTCCTCTACATGATAGATGGATTAGATTGTCCAAAACAATCCCAGAATGTGGCCCGAAAATTAGAACACTTAGGGCTTTTATAAACTCTGCGCAGTTGGATCTTTCTGGATGGTCCATCTTTCTTCAACCGGTACGATCAAACCACACATCCTTTTGATCTGAAACTTTGTGGTTATTCATATGTAGATGTGGTCTAGAAGATGGTCTAAGTAGATTCTTCATATCATCAATGATGGGCCACCTGGACCGGCCCAGAGTGGAGTAGGCAGAATCTGGAACTTTCTGGACAGTTCGTATTGTTTTGGCGACCACGATCAATCCGTAGCTCCGATCGACACGAAACCACTTGGGTTAGTTAGGCGTCGAGCTCCTCTTCGACATAGATGTGTTGGATTTCCAAATATCATTAAGATGGGCCCAAAAAACTGTTCTGAAAATCTAAAAACGGGAATAGCCTATATCTGAAATCTGACTCCTGAAAGTGCATGGCCGACCTGTCATCCGGCCGGTCGGCCGACCGGTCGGACGACAGGTCGGCCTTAACGAAATCAGTCCAGAGAATTTTCTATTTCTGGAGGGTTTTGCCGGCCGGTCAGTGGCTATGGCCGGCCGGCCGGTCAGGCTGTAAATTGTGACTTTTTCACACTTTTCTTCCTCCATTGCATTGCATCTTTCCTCCATCTCATATCCTTTATTTCTTTGATCTTCAAGGCATACAAAGTGACTCTTTTAACCATGAATTGGTGAAGTCTCCCTCTCATTCCTACAATCACAAATCCATGCATTAGATTAGTCTTTAAATCATGATAACCATGCATAATGAGTGATGAATTGGGGTTAGAATATGCACAATTAAGAGCTCAACATAAGGTTGTACATGTGTGAGCCTATTTTGAATTATCCTGGAAAGATGTTTGGAATATTGATTTGATTCATGCATAGCACGATTGTGAACTCCAGTTATTACCGTAGGGTGAGCACCGTAGTATGTGCAATAAGCCCATTGATGATTGTTTGGGTGAGCGCCCAAGTGTGTGCAACAGTACCTGGTTGAGCGCCCTGTGTGTGCAATATACCCTTCTATAGTCCATCGATTGTGGATGGGTTGGTTGAGCTCCCTGGTGTGTGCAAAATACCATACTAGCGTACCTGGTGGATATCAGATGATTTTGGCAGGTTGGGTGAGTTCCCTGGTGTGTACAAGAGACCAACTGTGCAGTTGTGAAACAGTGTAGGCCCGACTATAATCTAGCCCTGGATGTTCTACTGATAACCGTACTGAGATTGTTGAGGCATACTTGCATACCATGCATCAAGTGCATCTTTAAGAGATTTTGGTTTGATAAAATTGTCATTGGATTTGTAATGATTTGTAATTTAATGATCAAGTGAATTTTCTATATCGAATTACATGTGTTAAACTATATGAGAATACTCACTGGCTTTTATAGCTGACGCAGTGTTATGCGATTAACTGTAGTGACAGGTGATGGTTTAGAAGACTTCAAGGAAGCGATTACAGATGAGGAAATACTCTAGAAGATTTTTGAGAATTGATTTATTTTTATTTTAGTTTGAAAGTATTGATGTAATAAGGCCCATTAGATGGCCATTAGTTTAGACAGTTTGGAACAATTTTGTAGACCAATAATAGTTTAATTTTCAAAGTTTGGTTTATTTTGATTCTATGTATTTGGTACCTTGTGAATGGAAAGGAAAAACATCAGTTGTGATTGTGAAGGATTCATTCATTATTTACATAACACCCTTGATTTCGGGATTTGAGTTTATATACTCGAGTGTCGAATTTTGGGGGCGTTACAAAGCTTCACCTCTCAGCCTTAGCTAAGAGATTCTAGCCGAGCACTGTCATACTACAACTAGAACTCATAAAAGAAAACTAAAAAACATAGAAAAATCAGAGTTTGTAGGGTTGCAGACGCTCCACGACGGCTTCCTTCCTCTCCCACGAAGTTCCTTAGCTTCTATGATGCCCTAGGAAGAGACCTTAGGTGTCCTTTTATAGTGGGAAAGCTCTGTTGTGTCGGAAACATCCAAAAATTGCGTAAGGTTACACAGTGCGCAGAGAATTTCGGAGTCCAGAATAGAAAGTTTCTGTTTTAATGCATGGTCGACCGATCTTGATCGGTCGGACCTGTCTGTAAAAACATCCAGAGAGCACAAGGGTGGATCTGACCTGTTGGCCAACCGGTCTTGACCGGTCGGGCCACTAGTCCAAGGAGTTCAGCAGAGGGGATGACCTGTTGGCCGACCGGTCTTGACCGGTCGGACCAACTGGTCCTTTGTCCAGCAGTGTCCTGAGGGTAGCCGGCAGGTCGGCCGACCGGTCAGGACCGGACGGCCCTTGATCATTTTCTTCTTTTTCTTCTTTTCTTTCTTCTCTTTTCTGCCTCTTTCTTCTTCCTTCTTTGGTCCACCTTGAGCCTTCATTCAAAGGCTCCTAAACATGGTCTTTTGGTCTCCAATTAGGTGAAGTCTACTCTCATTCCTGCAATCATAAAACATGCATTAGATGGGCCTTTTAAACATACAAACCATACACATAATGTGATGTAATGGGCAATCTAATGTATAAATTGGAGGTTCAACACACCCCCCAACCAGCTTTTTGCTAGTCCTGAGCAAAACATACGTGAAACAAGATCAAACCTCCAAAACCCAACTCTCCTTCAGAAACCATGTTTCTATCCATTCCAAGACATGCAAGTGTAAAATTCAGAAAAATGATGTGATAGACGTTGAATCCTTAAATTCTTAAAATATAATAAGTGTCCATATGAAATTCCCGTTGATTGATTGATAAATAAAAGAACACGAACAAAATTCAACCTAGTGTGCCTAGCGAAAGTTCATCTTATGAGTTTCTAGGATTATCTTCTTCATAGATCAACTGAACTATGGATCTCAAAGTGTACAAAGCAACAACACGCCAATGACAGGAATTTGCCTTACCGTCCTTCCGACGCTTTCACACTACGTCCCATTTTCGGCTTTGGTTACGGGTAGACCATCCCCCGGTTGGTAATAGGTAGCCCTTTTGGAAATTTTCCACCATTTTTCCATCATTCCCAATTTCATCCTTCCTTTTCCTTTTTCTTTTAAATTAGATAATATTTTTAGAAATCCATATCTTTTGTTATTTTCCCATGGACAAGGATGGACAAAGTACCCCAGCTTGGTTTCTCAACACCTTAAATCAAAGTCTAGCTAATCCACAAATCACATAATCCTTTTAACCCATGAAAATCGTGTAATGTGAACTAGGTATAAGAGTGTTCAAATTTTCTATCAATCACATAAATAGGGGGTTCACATATAAAACCATTATTTTAAGAGAAGTCCAAGACTTACAACATCACACACTTCGTATCTCCTCTTCTTATACTCGTATCATCTCGAATGTAGAGAAATAAGGTTTTCTAAAAGAGTTTTGGAATTTTAGAAAATAAAAAAAATAGCACATATAGTGCTTGAAATGTTGCAAACTGCTAGATGAGGAATCTCATCTCACCCCCCAACCAAATCTTACATTGTCCTCAATGTGAAAATATATGCAATGAGCATGAACATGAGAGCAATGGTAAAACAAAAAGGAGTGAGAACAATAGTACCTGAGAGAGTCGATCGTGGAAGTCTACCACTCCAACAACTAAATCTACTAAGCTCGCAAAAACTAAAATAGAAAAAATAACTAAACCTACCTACGCTATACCTCCGTCAGACTAGGAGATCAATCATCCTGATACACAGGATCATTCAAAGTGATGGACATGTCCTCTGAATCAAATTTCTCAACAAATGGTTTAAGACGTCGTCCATTAACTTTAAAATAGTTACCATTCGCTGCATTCTCAATCTCAACAATCCCATGAGGAAAAACTTCTTTGACAATATATGGGCCGGTCCATTGAGATCACAATTTTCTTGGAAAAAGATGAAGTCGAGAATTGTACAAGAGCACTTTCTGACCTCCATGGAAGGATTTCCTGAAGATATGTTTGTCATGAAAGGCCTTCATCCTACTCTTGTAAATTCTCGAGTTCTCATAAGCATCGTTTTGGATCTCATCAAGCTCATTAAGTTGGAGTTTGCGAAGCGAGCTAGCCTTGTCAATGTCAAAATTTAATGCCTGAATTGCCTAATAGGTTTTGTTTTCAATCTCCACAAGCAAGTTGTAAGCTTTCCCATAGACAAGTCTATAAGGAGACATTCCAATGGGTGTCTTGTAAGCGGTACGGTGAGCCCAAAGCACATCATCTAATCTTAGAGACCAACCTTTGTGGTCCGGTCTCACTGTCTTTTCCAAAATCTGTTTGATTTCCCGATTGGAGATTTCGGCTTGCCCACTTGTCTGTGGGTGGTGTGGGGTACTCACTTTATGCCTAATGCCATATTTCTTCATTAAGGCTTCAAAAGGCCTATTGTAAAAGTGAGAACCACCTTCGCTAAGTATGTTCTCTTTGAGAAACTTGAGAACTGTACGATGATCGTTGGTTCTACATGGAATAGCCTCTATCCATTTAGACACATAGTCTACGGCAAGCAATATATAGACATGTCCAAAAGATGAGGGGAATGGTCCCATGAAATCGATGCCCCAATAGTCAAAGACTTCAAGATGTCGAATCGGGGTAAGAGGCATCATATTTCGACGGGATAATCCTCCTAACTTTTAGCAACGCTCGCATGCTTTGCAAAACTCGTGGGTGTCCTTAAATAGTGTGGGCCAATAAAAACCACACTGCAGAATTTTTACAGTGGTTTTTTGAAGGAAAAATGACCCCCACATGCTTGGTCATGGCAAAAGGAGATGACGGAATTTGTTCATCATCAGGGACACATCTCCTTATAATTTGGTCTGGGTAATATTTAAACAGTAAAGGTTCATCCCAGAAAAATCTGCGCACTTCCCTTAGAAATTTACGTTTGTCCTACGAAGTCTAATGAATCGGCATCGCACCTGTGGAAAGATAATTGGCTATGTCAGCGTACCATGGTGGATGCATAGCAACAAAGAGTTGCTCATCAGGGAATGAGTCCTCAATAGGTGACTCGTCATTGAGATTAGATAGGACTAGGCGGGATAGATGATCCGCCACCACATTCTCTACTTCTTCTTGTCCTTGATCTTCAAATCAAATTCTTGAAGGAGTAGGATCCATCTAAGCAAACGAGGCTTGGCATCCTTCTTAGAAAGAAGGTGTTTCAACGCCGCATGATCTGTGTAAAGGATGACCTTGGATCCTATTAAGGCCTGAATTTGTCCAAAGCAAAGATGACGGCTAGGAGCTCTTTCTCCGTAGTCGAGTAATTAACTTGAGAGGGATTCAAGGTCCTACTTGTGTAGTAGATAACATGGGGCTTCTTGTCCTTCTTTTGGCCTAACATCGCCCCAATAACATAATCACTCGCGTCGCACGTCAACTCAAAAGGTATGGACCAATCCGGTAGTTGCGTGATTGGAGCGGTTGTCAACATGTCTTTTAGCTTTGAAAAAGCTAATTGACATTCGGCACTCCACTCAAATTGGTTCTCCTTTTGGAAAAGGTTACATAAAGGCCTTAAGATATGACTAAAATCCTTTATGAATCTTCTATAGAAACCGGCGTGTCCAAGGAAGGACCGCACATCGCGTATGCTTTTGGGTGGTGGTAGATTGGAAATTATGTTAATTTTTGCCCGGTCTACCTCTATTCCATTGGATGAGATGATATGTCCAAGGACTATTCCTCTTTGTACCATGAAATGACACTTTTTCCAGTTTAAAACGAGGTTCTTCTCCTCACACCTCATCAAGACCAACTTCAAGTGATTGAAGGACTCATCAAAAGTACAACCAAAAACAGAAAAATCATCCATGAACACCTTAAGAAATTCACTCACCATGTCCGAGAAAATACTCAACATGCATCGTTGGAATGTGGTGGGTGCATTACATAGCCCGAATGGCATTCTTCGGTATGCGAAGGTACCAAACGGGCATGTAAATGTGGTTTTCTCTTGGTCCTCTAGGGCTACCTCAATTTGGTTGTAGCCGGAATAACCATCTAGGAAGCAATAATAGGAATGACCCGCTAACCTCTCCAAAATTTAATCCATGAATGGGAGAGGGAAGTGGTCCTTCCTAGTGACCGTGTTGAGCTTCCGATAATCAATACACATACGCCAACCAGTGGTTGCTCTAGTCGGTATAAGCTTATTGTTGGTGTTTTCTATAATGGTAATACCGGATTTCTTTGGGACAACTTGGATAGGACTCACCCATTAGCTATCCGAGATGGGTTAGATGATACCCACATCTAGTAGCTTTAACACCTCGGTTTTGACAACCTCCATCATGTTTGGATTTAGCCTTCTTTGAGGTTGTCTAGTCATTTTTGTATTTTCTTCGAGGCGTATACGGTGAATACAAACCGAAGAATCTATCCCTTTGAGATCCGCTATTGTCCAACCTATGGCTTCCCTATGTTCTTTGAGTAGCTCAATCAACTTGAGCTCTTGGTCTTTCCCTAACTGAGAGGCAATGACAACTGGGAATGTTTCCTCTTGACCCATATATACATATTTAAGCTCGGATGGCAATGGTTTAAGGTCAAGCTTCGGTGGTTTGATGTTAGACGGTAGAGGCCTTGATGTGGTTGGTGGCAATCTTTCAAAATGGGGCCTCCACCGGCTAGTACCAACTACCGGCCTCTCAATATTCAATGCTTGCACAATTTCACTAATGATGGGGTCTTTGGAATCCACGAAATGTGCCAAGCATGTCTCCAAGCTTTCTAGTGGTTCAAGTTGGAGGAGCTCTTCTTCTTCAAAAGATTCGAGCATGTTAATCTCGAAGAGCTTGTCATCATCAACATCCCTGTGCCTTTTGCCCAAGTGGAACACATTCACCTCTAATGTCATGTTCCCAAAGGATAATTGCATCACCTCATTCCGACAATTGATGATTGCATTTGATGTAGCAAGGAACGGGCGGCCTAAGATCACCGGTATTTGAGTGCTAGCATCTAGAACCGGTTGTGCGTCCAAGACGATAAAATTTACCGGGTAGTAGAATTTGTCAACTTGGACTAGAACATCCTCAACTATCCCCCTCGATACACGGATGGATCTATCAGCCAGTTGCAACGTGGTTTTGGTGCGGGATTTTAATTCACCGAGACCCAATTGCTCATATACTGAGTATGGGATCAAGTTTATGCTTGCCCCCAAATCTAGCAATGCACGCTCAATCCGGCAGTCTCCAATGATACATGAGATTGTGGGACTACCAGGATCTTTGAATTTTGGGGGGGATCTTTTGAGTGTGAATGGCGCTCACTTGCTCATTTAAGAAGGCCTTTTGCTGCACATTATATTTGCCTTTAGTTGTGCATAGGTCCTTTAGAAACTTGGCAGAAGAGAGGATTTGTTTGATAGCATCAAGGGAATGTTTATCTTGACTTGTCTGAAAATCTATAAAATATCATGAGAGTTTGGAAGAGATTTTAGAGCAACCAATCTCGAAGGGAATGGTGTTACGGGTTTATAAATGCGTTCCTTTTCTTGTGGGGCTAAGTTGGATCCATCCTCATCCTTAGAATTTACCGGATCATTAGGCTTGTCGGCCTTCACCGGAATAGATTTGTCAATTTTTTTACCACTTCTAAGAGTGGTGATTGATTTGGCTTGCTCCATATGTTGGTTGAAAGGATCAGGAATGCTTACTTCATGTACTTGCTCCATATGTTGATTGAAAGGATCAGGAATGCTTACTTCATGTACTTGCTTTGGATTGGGCTGAGGTTGGGCCGGAAAGGTCCCTTCCCTAGCATTCAAGCGTCCCTTAATCTCATCAACCGAGACTTTAAGCTCTTGGAACATGTTCTGATTCGTTTGGTTAATTTGAATTTGCCCTTGTATAAACGCTTTCAAAGTATCCTCCATTAAGAATTGAGGTGGGGCCATATTTTGCATGGGTGGCCCTCCTTGAGAGTTGGTAAGATTGCTCGTGGGAGCATTCTTCTAACTGAAATTTGGGTTGTTCTTCCAAGTAGAATTGTACGTATTACCCACTGGTCCATTGAAAGGCCGTTGATACCCATATGTGGCATTTGCATGTTCATGTAACACCTCTTGAAATGCAGGAAATGTAGGACAATCTTGCGTAGCGTGTAAATTGGTGAGACAAATCCCACATATGGTCTCAATAGCTTCATTGGACTTTGGAACTCCACTCGTACTAAGTTCCATGGCCTCGATCTTCCTTGTGAGGTTGGTTATCCTTGCATTCACGTCGTCTTCCTCGAGGATATAGATCCCTCCTTTCTCTTTCTCTTGAGTAGGCTTGGGGTTATTGGGTTTATCCGAGGTATCCCAAGATTAGGCATTCTCAGCTAACATATCCAAATAACTCCAAGCTTCGTCTGGATTTTTGCTCATGAAATCGCCGTTGCACATCATCTCTACGAATTGGCGCATATTGGAACTTAGTCCATCGTTGAAGAAGTTTATAATTCACCAACTCTCGTAGCCATGATTCGGGCAAGCAAGTAGGAGGTCCTTAAACCTCTCCCAACATTGGAAGAAAGATTCACCCTCTTTAGCCAAAAAATTTATTATGGCTCTTCGAAGGGTGTTCGTTTTATGAGCCGGGAAGAACTTTTTCAAGAATTTCAGGGTCATCTCGTTCCATGACCGTATGGAGTGTGGTCTAAGAGAGTGAAGCCAATTCTTGGCCCTTTCTTTCAATGAAAAGGAAAAGAGTTTAAGTTTGATGGTATCTTCCGAAACATTAGTGTATTGCAAGGTAGCCACCACTTCTTCAAATTCCTTTAAGTGCAAATATGGGTTGCCAGAGTCTAGCCCATGAACTTTGGTATTAGTTGAATCACACCCGGCTTTATATCAATATTTCCCCCGGTTGGTGGTAAAACACGTAAGAGGGTGTAGTTGCACGGGCCGGTTGTAGGTAGTCCCGTAGTGATCTCATTGGAGGAAATTTATGTACCTCATTCTCTCCTACTCCCTCTTGATTTGCGTTTGTAGTTGGAGTAGGGGGGAGGATTCCTTAAAGGTGTTTGTTCCATATTCCCCAAGCTATCACAATGCTCTTGGTATTTTTGGACTCGTCGATGGACTGACAATGGTCTAACTAGACCACCTTTGGATTGGAGACGATTGTTGTGGTCTCATTCCCAACAGGACATAAACCACAAAATCTAAAATCTGAACTAATCCTAAATTCTAAAACCTGAAAAATAAAAACCAAAAACTAAAAGAGTTTAAGTTGGAAGGATAATACTGATTTGCTTAAACTAGAAGAACTTCCTACAAAACAAAACAAACTTTATTAGTTCTAGAATTCAGAAAAACTAATCCTAAGAAAACAATAAATCCTAACTACTTCTACTCTATAGCCGCTAAAACAATTTAGAATCGTTATCTAACTTACTCGGCAGCGGCGTCAAAAACTTGTTCGCTCGCCTCAAGTGCAAGGCTGCGATGTAGTAATAATTCTCGGTAAGACCGAGGCCGATCCATAGGGAATTAGAAAACAAGTTCCAAACTATTTCAGCAACTCACGTTTGTAGTGATTTAAAAGTTCAATTGAGATAAGTATGTTAAAACAATAACTTAGGAAAATTCAGTAATTAAGGTACCGAGGCATTCAAGGATCCACTTGTAGCAATCCCATGTCAATCCAATCAATCCAAGCATAGAGCACAACTAGATTTGAAGTCCTATCTCTCATCTAGTTGGAAAATAAAGCTTTAGAGCACATTCAATCCCACTCAAGTTGAACTTCCAAGTTCTAGTCCTATTCAACACATGTAGAATTCAAAATCATAGCCTTCGGAGTAACAGCTATGCCTATGGACAATGGCCTGCTCAAGGGTTACTATAATTCGAATCTAAACAAGCAAAACATGATAATCTCAGAGAATTGCAAGGAATCCATGTCCGGAGCACATGAACTCTCATAAAACATATAAACTACCAACTTTAACAACTAGAACATTCAAAATCCAAACTTGAAATAGAACTACTTGAATTAAACTGAATCAAACATGAAATTGGCTACAAGCTTCACCTCTCAACCTTAGCTGAGAGATTCTAGCTGAGCATTGTCATACTGTAACTAGAACCCATAAAGAAAACTAGAAAACATAGAAAAATCGGAGTTTGGAGGGTTGCAAACGCTCCACGACGGGTTCCTTCCTCTCCTACGAAGTTCCTTAGCTTCTATGCTGCCCTAGGAAGATACCCTAGGTGTCCTTTTATAGTGGGAAAGCTCTGTTGTGTCGAAAACATCCAGAAATTGCGTAAGGTTATGCAGTGCGCAGAGAATTTTGGAGTCCAGAATAGAAAGTTTCTGTTTTAATGCATGGCCGACCGGTCGGACTGGGCTGGCCGACCGGTCTTGATCGGTAGGACCTGTCTGTAAAAACATCCAGAGAGCACATGGGTGGATCCGACCTGTTGGCCGACCAGTCTTGACCAGTCGGGCCACTAGTCCAGGGAGTTCAGCAGAGGGGACGACCTGTTGGTCGACCGGTCTTGACCGGTCGGACCAACTGGTCCTTTGTCCAGCAGTGTCCTGAGGGTAGCCGGCAGGTCGGCCGACCAGTCAGGACCGGACGACCCTTGATTATTTTCTTCTTTTTCTTCTTTTCTTTCTTCTCTTTTCTCCCTCTTTCTTCTTCCTTCTTTGGTCCACCTTGGGCCCTCATTCAAAGGCTCCGAAACATGGTCTTTCGGTCTCCAATTAGGTGAAGTCTACTCTCATTCATGCAATCACAAAACATGCGTTAGATGGGCCTTTTAAACATGCAAACCATGCACATAATGTGATGTAATGGGCAATCTTATGTATAAATTGGAGGTTCAACAAAATCTTGCTAAAACAAGTCCAGACATTAAAATCAATCTATCATGATTATAGATCAATCGATTTTTCTTGTAGTTTGATCGACAATTAGTTGATATGCTCTTTTATCTTTTGAGCAAATGACTACACACAATCTTCCCTAATCAAGAAGACGGAAATGACTAAGATTGAATGGTTATCGTTTTTCTTAGGATGCTATGCCATCTAGTCATGAGGTTTTTGGGATCCTAAAGTCTGTCTATATGCACACTTACCTTCCGTAGAGATTGTGCTTGGTCTTGGATGCGGAAAGAAGCTTCAATCATCAAGTCTTGAGTCTGCATTCATTGTTGGGGCTCACAAGACAGGACTGACTTATACGATCATGAAATTGACAATCCGATGCACGAAAGAGTGCACTAACAATCTACCCCTTTGTCAATTACGTGACAAAACACATACTAAGACAATTCATGATTTCCATATCATGAATATCCCAAAACAGAAATACTATTACACCCAATTATATGTTAGAACAAAATTTACAAATTAAACTATACAAAATGACATGTACAGACTCGAAATGTCTTCAATTTCTCCCCTTCAACACCTGCACCTAAGAGAGCCTGCAAAAAACTATAAATCGACTTCTCGGTGGGATATAGTTCTCCCCCTTTATGTCAGTGATTGACAAAGGTTAGCTCGCAAAAGTATATGCCTATAAGACCAGCAATGTTAAACCATGAATAATAAGTGATAAAGTGCAAAAAGTATGTCAATCATATGATTGAAGGGAAGAGATAGGTCATGAAAAACATGAGAGAAAAAAAGTGATAGAAAACATCATGATATACATTTAATCAATATAGCACATTGGGCATTTCGCCCAATCAACCAACCACCCAAAATGGCATGTATATAAGATCAATTAATCAAAATACGCTATATTTAAAGTAGAACAATGAGTTAAAAAGGGCTTAATGCCCAAACCATCCAACCTCCCCATATCAATATACCAATAAAATCCAAAAGACTCATCAATATAGCAATAATGGACCAGAAATGGGCAAGCAACCCAATGAATGAATCAACTCATTGATTCAAGAATCATTAACAAGGATAGTTATGTGTTGAGCTCTTAATTGTGCATATTCTAACCCCAATTCATCACTCATTGTGCGAGATTTTCATGATTTGGAGACTAATTGAATGCATGTTTTGTAATTTCAGGATTGAGAGTGGACTCCGCCTAATTAAAGATAAAAAGGGCCCATTTAGAACCATTTGATTGAAGATCAAGGAGGACCAAAGAAACAAGGAAGCAAGGAAAGAAGAAAGAAGCGAAGAAAAAAGGCCTAGACCAGTCCAGACCGGTCTGCCAGGAAGGTCAGACCGGTCGTGCGACCGGTCGGCCAGCTTCCCATTAATGCTAAGCACGCTGGACTTCGGCCAAACACAGGCACGACCGGTCGTGACCAGTAGGCCAGCTCAGTCCGACCGGTCTTAACCGGTCGGCCAGAGAGTTTTCTTCTTCCAGAGCTTGCTGGACTGTTTTCCCAGTGAGGCACGATCAGTCGTGATCGGTCGGCCAGTTACTCAGACCGGTCGTGCGACCGGTCGGACGTGCGTAAGATGCGGACTTTCTATTTCTGACGCCGAAAATCTTTGCGCACTGCGTAAGCTTACGCAGATTCTGGAGACTTCTGAAGTTGCGTAGCCTCCCCACTATAAAAGGACACCTAGGGATCGTTCCTAGGGTATCTTAGAAGGGTTTAAGTAAGGTTGGAGGCGGCGGAAGTGGATTTCGGAGTTCCACAACTCCTTCTAGTTTGTTGTACTGTTTTATGTTTTTTTTTAAGTTGTTTCATGTTTCCTTGGATCATGAGCAGCTAAACCTCTTAGTTAGGGCTAAGAGGTGAAGCTTGTAGTGAATCTAAGATGTTTTATTTCGTATTTAGTTGGTTTTAAGATTGAATTCATGTTTATGAACAATGGTTTGAAGTTTATACAAGTTTTAAGTAGTTTTTCTTAGGCTTATGATGACTCATGGATGTTTGGGAGAATTACTTAAATTCTTAATTGCTTTGTGTTAGTCTAGACCTGTATGATCCAAGGAATTGGAGTATGCTCTAATACTATGATCTTCATGTGGGGACTTCCTACCAAAGTTCTACTTTTCTGAATTTCTGTAATGTGTATGGACTGTGCATGTGATTTGAATCAAGTTCAAATCATGATCTAGCCTTGTCTTGTGACAGGACTTGAGGATGGTTATGATTGTGAACTGAGCCTTTTGGAATTGGGACTGACCTATGCAATTGAGCATGCTCAGCCTAGCTTACATTGAGTGAATCATATGCATTGGATTTACATATGACAGATTGTTTGGTTTAACAGCTCTATCATCCGGCTAGATAGATCTTAATATCGATTCTAGTTGAGAAAGTGAGAATCCACAGCGGATTGAACATCAAGGATTGCTACAAGTGGATCCTTGAACCCCTAGTGCCTTCTTTATAATTGTTTACCTTCAATTTAGTTTAAAGTTGTTACTCACATCAATTTCATAAAAAAATCTGGTTGTTAGCTTTCAATAGAAACTATTGGATGTGTTTGTGAATTCCTACATAAGTCCCTGTGGATCGACCTCGGTCTTACCGAGATTATTACTACATCGCAACCCTACACTTGGGGAAGCAAACAAGTTTTTGGCGCCATTGCCGGGGACTTTGACAGTTTTTCACAAATTGCTGAAAATAGAATCTATTTAGGATTTTTTAGAAATAGTTCTAACTTAGTTTATTTTGATTTGTTTTTTTTTTCAGGGATTTCTAGGAATTTGAAGAGGACGTAAGGATCACAAGTGCTCGAATCAGGTTCTATCTTTCTAAAACCTTACTCTTCTCCTTCTCCTATTCATTCCTATCATATTCATCTCTTGTAGAGTGGGTGGAGACTCCTTTTGGATCTCTGAAAGGTAGGCCTTGTGCCACCTGGATTCCTATTGGTCGGCTCTGCCGTCTTTGATCACCTTGTGCTCAGAGATTTCTTTTCTCACCTTTACTCCTCTTTCTCCTTTTTCTGCACTTTTTCTCAAAAGATTCAAAGAGTGGGTGGGGAGTTCTCTGAACCCCTATTGACTAGGAGAAATCGATTTCTATCCTTGCTTCTGGCTTAGCCATTGCAAGACACCTTGTGCTTCGGTCTTAGAGAAGAGTAAAGAAAGGGAGGAAGAATTCTTCTTTCTCTTTGTTTCATATTTTTTGGTTTTGCATGCCACATTGGGCTCGGGATTCCAATAACCGACTCATAAGTGAAGGGGGGATAGTAGAAGGAATTGACAGAGAGCCACATGCTAGGAGACATCTAGACTCTCCAATTTTGTCTGAAAATATAGCTGTGAATCAACCTAATCCAATAGCCAATCCTAATCTGGGCCAAAACCAAACTGAAATGGGGGAGAATGTGGTTGAGAATGTTCCCTGACCAAGGACTCTACGTGATTTCTTGCAACCAGAAAAAGCGAGCACTCCCTCATGCATAGTCTTTCCACCAAATGCAGGGAATGTGGATTTGAAACCGGGAGTGATCCAACTTCTCCCTAAATTCCATGGATTAGAAAGTGAAAGTGCCTATCAACACCTTAAGGAGTTTGATGAGGTAATAACCACCATGCACTTTGCTAATGTGACTGACGATGTGGTGAGACTTAAATTCTTCCCTTTTACTCTTAAAGATAAAGCAAAAGGTTGGCTTCATGCATTAAGGCCAAGATCAATTGGTGCATGGACTGATATGCATAGGGAATTCATAAAAAAATTCTTCCCTACTCACAAAACAAACATGTTGAAGCGCCTTATCATGAACTTTGCCCAAAAGGAAGATGAAACCTTCTTCCAATGTTGGGAGAGGTTTGAAGACCTATTAAACGCATGCCCACATCATGGCTACGAAATTTGGCGGGTTATAAGCTTTTTCTATGAAGGACTGACTTCACCCATGCACCAATTCGTAGAGATGATGTGTAATGGGGAGTTCATGAATAAGGAGGTTGATGAAGCATGGGATTATTTGGAAGAATTGGCTGAGAATGCACAATCTTGGGATACATCGAAACCAACAAATTCTAAGACTGCCCAATAAAAGGAAAACGGAGGAATGTATGTCTTATCAGAAGAAGATAGCATAAGTGCACAGGTGGCTAGTCTCGTAAGAAAGGTCGAAGCCATGGAATTGAGGAAAGGAGAGACGATTAACTCCAATGATGTTGCAATTGTTTGTGGAATTTGTGCTGGAAACCAACATGCAACACAAGAGTGTCCCACAATTTCAGCAGTTCAGGACATCTTACAAGAACAATCAAATGCCATAAACAGTTATCAACGACAATTTGGTGCTCCAACTTCAAACACGTTTAATGCTAGTTGGAAGAACCATCCCAATTTCAGTTGGAGTAATGGACCCACTGCAAATGCAACCCCTATCCCTCAAGCTCAACCTATACTAGGTCCATCTCTAGTCATTACTCCAAAAGTGACGCTAGAGGAGATGTTAGGTGCATTCGTATTGGTCCAAGCTGAGTATAACAAGACAAATTCTCTAAAAATAGATGGGTTCATGCACGAGCAATTGAAATTCAATCAAAATTCAACTCAAGCCATCAATGAATTGAAAACATCAATGGCTAGAGTTGAATCTGATCTTAGTGTTAGAGAGAAGGGCACACTTCCTGCCCAACATCTTTCTAACCCAAGAACCCAGTTTGAGATACAAGATGCAAGCTCATCCTCCCACCACACGGAACATGTTCAAGCTATCACCACTTTGAGAAGTGGGAAAGAAATTGACAGATCTAATCCGGTGAAGGCCCCAAAGCCTAAGGATCTGAAAATTTCCAAAGAGGATGATAGCTCAAACAACACTCCACAAGAGAAAGAACCGGAAAGGCAATACAAGCCGGTTGCCCCATTTCCACAAAGGTTGATTTCACCTAAACCTTTAGATAAAAATCTGAAAATTGTAGAAGTTTTCAAGCAGGTGAAGATCAACATCCCGTTGTTGGATGCAATAAAACAAATACCATCTTATGCCAAATTTCTAAAGGAATTGTGTACAGTCAAAAGGAAACACAATGTTCACAACAAAGTACTTTTGACTGAGAATTTGAGCGCCATCATCAAACAAGAGGTGCCCCAAAAATACAAGGATCCGGGTAGTCCAACCATCTCATGCATAATAGGAGATTACCGATTAAACAAGCCTTACTCGATTTGGGGGCAAGTGTGAACCTCATTCCTTACTCCGTTTATGAACAACTTGGGTTAGGTGAATTGAAACCCACCAAAACCACACTCCAACTTGCTGATAGATCCATTCGTATACCGAGAGGAATGATTGAGGATGTTCTAGTCCAAGTTGATAAATTCTACTACCCAGTAGACTTTATTGTCTTGGATACACATCCCGTGATAGGCACCGGTGCTCAAATTCCCGTCATACTTGGACGACCGTTTCTAGCTACTTCAAATGCAATTATTAATTGTAGAAACGGACTTGTACAAATGTCCTTTGGAAATTTGACCCTTGAGCTTAACATATTTGATTTATGCAAACAACCACGGGAGGTTGATGATGATATCCACGAACTAAACATGATTGAATCATTCGTGGAAGATACATTCCCCTTGTCACTATCTTCCGACCCTTTGGAGGCATGTGTGGCCCATTCTCATGAGATAAATGATGACACAATACAAGAGATGGAAGCCGTTCTAGATGTGATGCCGGTGCTTGATAATAAAAGATGGAGGGCCCTATTTGAGCCTTTGCCTGTAAACGAGAACAAGGCCCTCCCATCCAACATCAAGGCACCAACACTCGACCTAAAACCATTACCAAGTGAGCTAAAATATGTTTATTTAGGTCGAGATGAGACATATCCAGTGGTGATTTCTTCCCACTTGGATGAGGAACAAGAGAGTAGGCTAATGGCCACTCTATTAGAGCATAAGAGTGCCATTGGATGGTCAATTGCGGATCTCAAAGGCATCAACCCACTGATTTGTACTCATCGCATACACCTTGAGGAGAATGCGAAGACATCCCGGCAACCACAAAGACGACTAAATCAAAACATGAAGGATGTGGTTAAGGCCGAAGTGGTGAAACTATTAGATGTGGGTATTATTTACCCAATATCCGATAGTCAATGGGTGAGCCCAATTCAAGTGGTGCCTAAGAAATCCGGAATAACCATCATAGCCAATGCCAATAATGAACTCGTGCCAACGAGAGTCACTATCGGTTGGAGAATGTGCATTGACTACAGGAAGCTAAACACTGTCACGAGGAAAGACCACTTCCCCCTACCGTTTGTTGATCAAATTTTAAAACGGTTGGCGGGTCATTCCCACTTTTGCTTCCTTGATGGCTATTCAGGGTTCAACCAAATAGAGATTGCCTATGAAAACCAAGAAAAGACTACATTCACATGTCCATTCGACACTTTCGCCTATCGACGGATGCCGTTTGGACTATGTAATGCCCCTGCCACCTTTCAGTGTTGTATGATGAGTATCTTTTCTGACATGGTGGGGACAATTCTCGAAGTCTTCATGGATGATTTTTCCGTATTTGGTTGTAGCTTTGATGAGTGCCTTGAGCACTTGAAATCTATGTTGAAAAGATGTGAAGAGAAGAACCTTGTGTTGAATTGGGAGAAGTGTCACTTTATGGTTCAAAAGGGAATTGTACTTGGTCACATCGTTTCACAAAATGGAATCGAGGTGGACAAAGCAAAAATTTATCTTATCTCTAACCTTCCACCACCCAAGAGCATACGAGATGTACGGTCCTTTTCGGGACACGCAGGATTTTTCAGAAGGTTCATAAAGGACTTCAGTTCACTCTCTCGTCCTTTATGTAACCTACTTCAAAAGGAAAATTCATTCGAGTGGAATGAAGAATGTCAAAAGGCCTTTACCACCCTTAAAGGTATGTTGACATGTGCTCCCATAATGCAACCACCTGATTGGAGCCTTCCTTTTGAAATTATGTGCGATGCTAGCGACTATGCTATTGGGGTCGTGCTAGGCCAAAGAAAAGAGAAAAAGCCATGTGTCATCTACTGTGCAAGTAGAACCCTAAACTCAGCCCAAGCAAACTACACCACTACTGAGAAAGAACTTTTCGCCGTAGTTTTTGCCTTGGACAAGTTTAGGTCCTACTTGATTGGATCTAAGATCATCATATTCACTGACCATGCCGCGCTTAAGTACCTTCTCTCTAAGAAGGATGCTAAACCACGGTTGTTAAGATGGATCCTTCTACTCCAGGAATTTGACATAAAAATACGTGATAAGAAAGGAGTAGAAAATGTCGTAGCTGACCATCTCTCTCGACTTGTCCTCACTGATTCCCCTGAAATGACCGCGATTAATGACATGTTCCCTAATGAACAACTTTTTACTGTTTCCCAATTGCCATGGTATGCGGACATTGCTAACTATCTTGCTACAGGTACAATTCCTACACATTGGAAAAAGCAAGATAAGGATAAATTCTTCACTGAAGTGTGAAAATTCCTATGGACGACCCTTACTTATTCAAGTATTGTCCTGATCAAATCATAAGGAGATGTGTCCCAGATGATGAGCAACAAAGTATCATCTCCTTCTGTCATTCTCAGGCATGTGGTGGCCACTTTTCGGCTAAAAAGACCACAGCAAAAATTCTGCAATGTGGGTTCTATTGGCCCACCATGTTCAAAGACACACATGAGTTTTGCAAAGCATGTGAACCCTGTCAGAAATTAGGAGGAATTTCCCGTAGAAATATGATGCCACTCAATCCCATCTTAATAATCGAAATTTTTTATTGTTGGGGCATCGATTTCATGGGCCCATTCCCATCTTCTTTTGGAAACGTATACGTCTTGCTTGCCGTTGACTATGTATCCAAATGGGTCGAGGCCATCCCTTGCCGGAATAATGACCATAAAACGTTCATTCGCTTCTTAAAAGAGAATATTCTTTCCTGGTTTGGAACACCTCGAGTCATCATAAGTGATGGAGGGTCTCACTTTTGTAATCGCCCTTTTGAAACTTTAATGAAGAAATATGGCGTCACACACAAAGTGAGCACTCCCTATCACCCACAAATGAGTGGGCAAGCTGAGATATCCAATAGGGAGATTAAACATATTTTAGAGAAAACGGTGTGAAATTGCGGTTTTACCGCTTGTAGAGACACTCGGAGATATGTCTAAGGACCTAGAGGGGGTGATATGGACCTTTTTGAAAATCTTTTCGCCTACTTGCACAATTCAACAAATATAACAAAGTAAGCAAGAACACTTAGGCTTCCAAGCCTAGGTGGGTCCAATCACAAGACTAGCAAAAGTATAAGCAATAAATAATCCTAGTCTAAGCATGCATAGGTAAAGAAAATATTCAACTAATCAAGCTCCTAGCCTATGCATCTTGTGTAGACTTATGAGAGTGGATCAATGAGCTCAAGTCTACACAAGTAGTGAAGGTACATCTTGTGTGAGGATGCCTAAAAGGTGCCTAGCATGCATTCCTATGAAGCATTCATAATTAAGCAATTTAACTAACAATGCAACGATATAATGTGCTCAAGAACAATCACAAACACAAGGATGTATAGTGGTTCGACTACGTGTCTACTCCACTCTCGGTTCAAGTACTCAACCCCTTTGAGCACACCGGCATTCACTATAGGAGGTTTTAAATGAGGTTCACCTCTCAACCTTTACACGGAGGTTTTGTCGGTTCACCTCTCAACCGTATCCGGAGTTTTAGACATAGGCTAACTCTCAACCTAATCGTACGTTTACTCCCGTGTCGGAGGCTCCCCCTTGGAGACTTAGTTTAGGCCCGGCTGACGGGCCAAGGAACGACTAACGTCCCTAGGTCAAGTTCGAAAAACAAACTCTAAAATGGACTCTCAAATAAGACAACCTACTTGTTGGATGAGCCCCTTGTTTAGCACCGGATTGGGTAGCTTGATCTCCGCTCTCCCGTGCTTCAATCAGCTTCCCTTGCTCCCTCGATCGTGTCGCCGTTGCGTCGACACTGCCTCAGCCACATTCGATCAAACACCTTGCATGCGATGCCTTTGAGATGCCCAAGGTGCTAGGAGGATAGGTTTGAGAGCTCTACAACTTAGTGGGAATGGTTTGCCTAGAGTCTCTTACCTACAACGATCTCATCTTAGAGTTTTGGACAAGGATTTGCCAATCAAGAAGCTTCCAAACTCTAGAGATCAAGAGGGGATGAAGGTCATCTTCTTCATGAGCTTGGAATGCTCTAATCTTGTGTTAAAGCACAAGGAAGATGCCTTGCATAGGTCAAGGAATGAGCCTCAAAAGATCTCCTTCAATGGTGGCTTTTCTCCCTCAAAAATCCCTCTGCCTATGCCCAAAAACGGAGCCTCATATATATAGAAAAGTGGCTCCAACGGTCATAAAACGGCTATGAGCCGACCTGTCCCGACCGGTCATGACCGGTCGGACTCCCCTGCTGAAGTATATCAACATCACAAGCCAACTACATGGGCCGACCTGTCAAGACCGGTCGGACCCCCTTTCTGGACAGCCTGTGGACTCCAGGCCGATCGGTCAAGACCGGTTGGACCCACTTGCTGGACAGGTTGAAACCTCCAGGCCGACCGGTCATGACCGGTCGGACCCCCTAGCTGAATGGCCTGAAGACTAGAGGAAAAACATACTGACCGACCGATCAGTACCGGTCGGCCCATCTTGCTGAATCCAACCTGTTGATAAGGCCGACCGGTCATGACCGGTCGGCAGCCCATTTCAAACAGCAGCAAGGCTGCTGGCCGACCGGTCATGACCGGTCGGACCAGCCTGGTTCTCCCCACATATTTGCTGAACTCCACTTTCTTCAGCCTGTATATTTTGGCCAAGTTTAGGGTGATCAAATGGGACAGCTAGGGCCTAACTATGATGCCTAAAGGATTCCTAATATGGTCAAGGTCATCAAAGATACAAAGGGGTTGGGTTTTGGTCAAGGTTAAGGCACCAAGGCATCACTTTTACCTGAATCTTCTTCCTTGATGCAGCCGGTCCGTCTTGAGTCTTCGGTTTTCGTCTTCATTGGGCTCAACCGACACTAGACTCACTGACATAAGTGATTGACAAACAAGGTGCACTAGTATGCCACGGAAAACTGCACTAACACGGTGAACCCCGATCGCAAGGATTGGTCGCTTCGGCTTACCGATGCACTTTGGGCCTACCGTACTGCTTTTAAGACCCCTATTGGAATGTCTCCCTATAGACTTGTCTATGGGAAGGCTTGTCACTTGCCTGTGGAGTTGGAACATAGGGCATATTGGGCAATTAAGAAGATGAATTTTGATTCTGACAAGGCAAGCTCGTTGTGCAAACTACAATTGAATAAACTTGTAGAAATCTGGAACGAAGCATATGAGAATGCGAGAATTTACAAGGACAAGACGAAGATATTCTACGATAAGAATATTCTTCGCAAGACATTCACGATCAATAAAAAAGTCCTCATGTATAATTCTCGCCTACATCTATTTTCGGGAAAATTGAGATCTAGATGGACCGGTCCCTACATTGTGAAAAATGTCTATCCATATGGGATTGTCGAGCTGTTAAATCCAAGGAACGGCAACATTTTCAAGGCGAATGGGCAGCGATTAAAGCCGTTCTTTGAGAAATTTCCTTCAGAAGGTCTATCCATACCTCTGAATGATCCTGTGTATCAGGATGATTGATCTCCTAGTCTGATGGAGGTATAGAGTAGTTAGGATTAAGATTTTGTTGCTTTTATTTGCTTGTGCTTAGGTTTGTTAGAAGGAGGAAGAATTCCACTTTTCACTTTTTCAGGTACTCTCATCCCTCACTCCCTTTTATTTTCAAATTGCTCTCATGTTTTGTATATTGCATATCTTATTACAGTGAGGACAATGCAAGATTCGGTTGGGGGTGTAGGATCACTTGGATGAATCCAGCGTTTTGTAACATTTCGAGCAACTCTGTAGAAATTTTTCGATTTTTAAAAAATTCAAGACTCTTTTGGAAAACTTCGCTTCTATGCATTCAAGATGATATGAGCATAAGAGGAGGAGATATGAAGTGAGTGAGTTTGCAAGTTTTAAATTTCTCACAACATAATGGTTTTATATGTGAATTCCCCTATTTTTGTGATTGATAGAAAATTTGAACACTTTTACATCTAGTTCACATTACACGATTTTCACGGGTTGAAGGGATTATGTGATTTGTGGATCAGTTAGATGTTGATTCAAGGTGTTGAGACATCAAGCCGGGGTACGTTGTCCATCCTTGTCCATGGGAAAATAATGAAAGATATGGATTTCTAAAAATCCTATCTAATTTAAAAGAAAAAGGAAAAGGAAGGATGAAATTGGGAATGACGGAAAAATGGTGGAAAATTCCGATTAGGGCTACCTACTACCAACCGGGGGATGGTCTACTTGTAACCAAAGCCGAAAATGGGACGTAGTGTGAAAGTCGTCGGAAGGACGGTAAGGCAAATTCCTGTCATTGGCTTGATGTGGCTCTATGTACCTTGAGATCTATAGTCTGGTTGATCTATGAAGAAGATAATCCTAGAAACTCATGAGATGAATTTTCACTATCCACACTAGATTGAATTTGTTCAAGTTCTTCTATTTATCAACCAATCAGCGGGAATTTCATATGAATGCTTATCATGTCTTGAGGGTTTATGGTTTCAACTTCTGTCGCCTAATATTTCTAACTCTTACACTTATGTATCGTGGAATATATAGAAGAATGGTTTCTAAGGGAGAGTTGAGGTTTGGAGAATGGAATTGGTTTCACGCATGTTTTGCTCGGGACTAGCAAAATGCTGGTTGGGGGGTGTGTTGAGCTCTTAATTGTGCATATTCTAACCCCAATTCATCACTCATTGTGCGAGATTTTCATGATTTGGAGACTAATTGAATGCATGTTTTGTGATTTCAGGATTGAGAGTGGACTCCGCCTAATTGAAGATAAAAAGGGCCCATTTAAAACCATTTGATTGAAGATCAAGGAGGACCAAAGAAAGAAGGAAGCAAGGAAAGAAGAAACAAGTGAAGAAAAAAGGCCTAGATTAGTCCAGACCGGTCTGCCAGGAAGGTCAGACCGGTCGTGCGACCGGTCGGCCAGCTTCCCATTCATGCTAAGCATGCTGGACTTCCGCCAAACACAGGCACGACCGGTCGTGACCAGTCGGCCAGCTCAGTCCGACCGGTCTTGACCGGTCGGCCAGAGAGTTTTCTTCTTCCAGAGCTTGCTGGACTGTTTTCCCAGTGAGGCACGACCGATCGCGACCAGTCGGCCAGTTACTCAGACCGGTCGTGCGACCGGTCGGACGTGCGTAAGATGCGGACTTTCTATTTCTGACGCTAAAAATCTCTGCGCACTGCGTAAGCTTACGCAGATTCTGGAGACTTCTGAAGTTACGGAGCCTCCCCACTATAAAAGGACACCTAGGGATCATTCCTAGGGTATCTTAGAAGGGTTTAAGCGAGGTTGGAGGCGGCGGAAGTGGATTTCGGAGTTCCACAACTCCTAGTTTGTTTTACTGTTTTATGCTTTTTTTAAGTTGTTTCATGTTTCCTTGGATCATGAGTAGCTAAACCTCTTAGCTAGGGCTAAGAGGTGAAGATTGTAGTGAATCTAAGATGTTTCATTTCGTATTTAGTTGGTTTTAAGATTGGAATTCATGTTTATGAACAATGGTTTGAAGTTTATACAAGTTTTAAGTATTTTTTCTTAGTCTTATGATGACTCATGGATGTTTGGGAGAATTACTTAAATTCTTAATTGCTTTGTGTTAGTCTAGACCTGTATGATCCGAGGAATTGGAGTACGCTCTAGTACTATGATCTTCATGTGGGGACTTCCTACCAAAGTTCTACTTTTCTGAATTTCTGTAATGTGTATGGACTGTGCATGTGATTTGAATCAAGTTCAAATCATGATCTAGCCTTGTCTTGTGACAGGACTCGAGGATGGTTATGATTGTGAACTGAGCCTTTTGGAATTGGGACTGACCTATGCAATTGAACATGCTCAGCTTAGCTTACATTGAGTGAATCATATGCATTGGACTTACATATGACAGATTGTTTAGTTTAACAGCTCTATCATCTGGCTAGATAGATCTTAATATCGATTCTAGTTAAGAAAGTGAGAATCCACAGCGGATTGAACATCAAGGATTACTACAAGTGGATCCTTGAACCCCTAGTGCCTTCTTTATAGTTGTTTACCTTCAATTTAGTTTAAAGTTGTTACTCACATCAATTTCATAAAAAGATCTGGTTGTTAGCTTTCAATAGAAACTATTGGATGTGTTTGTGAATTCCTACATAAGTCCCTGTGGATCGACCTCGGTCTTACCGAGATTATTACTACATTGCAACCCTACACTTGGGGAAGTGAACATTATGTCTCGTATGGTCATGCCAACATACAGTAGTTTAAACAATGGAAAGCCTATGTTAATATGACCGAACTGATATACTAAGAACGCTTAGGAGAAAATGTAGAGCATATAACAATTAACTATTATGATCAACAGACATATAGCAATAGAAGCAATCATATATATGAAACTGAAAGTCAATGGATATCCAAAATGGGGCATGCAGCCCAGACATGTCTAAAAACAATAAGGTAGGGGCAACTAGCCCATCAAGTAAGCACTGAACTACACTAGCCAACTATAGCATCTAATCACCCTGAATGATATGCCAAAATAAAGTAGGGGATAATCAAAAGATCAACACTCGGTCAATAAAAAAGAAGCTCTCTGACCGAGGTGGTTAACATAGACTCCCAAAGTCAGAACACTCTAGCTCCATGATCGAGCTGGTCTGGTGGTATTGTTGCTCCTACAGGATAGGCGAGATGCAATATCATGAATGGTACGCTGAAGAGATCTGAACATCTGCTCTAACACAGATTGATGTCCCATAATCTAGGCCTGGCTAGCAGCAAGCCAAGACTGCTGCTCAAGAATCTGATGTAACAAGTATGTTTGCAGCCGACTTGGAGTTTGGGATCCGCTCGGGCGATCTGACGGAGTCATAGACCTGCGACGAGTAAATGCTCGAATCGGAGTCTGAAATCGACATGGATGATGTCGCGGATCTATCTAAGGCTTTGTATACTGAGAAGGACCAGGGGCTGTAGATGAACCTGGAGCAGTAGAAGGTCTTGGAGCAGGAGCAGAAGCAAGAGTACAAGTTGGAGGTGGTCCTGGAGGTGGAACCTGTTGTAGTAGCCTTATCTTTTTTATGGTGGTGAGGTTTATGATCCCAAGCATCATAGGAGCAGAGTGTGAGGGTAGAAAACTACATCGTGAAGCGAGACAACAAACAAGATGCCCAAATGGAAGAGCCTTCATTTTTCCACTCCCGACTGCTATAGCAAGTTGTCGTGTGATCAAAGTAAGTAAACACAGCTTGTGACCTTGACTGACATAATATATGGTTTCAACCATTTAAGCCTTCAGATCATAATGATTGCTCTTCCTAAGATAAAGGTTAGTCACAAAGATCTAACGAAGCACTAGATAGGCATGCACCATGTATTTAGTTTGAAGTTTGTTCCCCTTATACCTCTCAACATTATGACCGTGGCATAAAACCTCAGTCCAGATGACTCTCTCTTCTTTAGGAGTTTTAACCATCTCGGGAATTCGGTAGTCTGACATTTCTATACCAAGAACACAAGCAATCACGACAGTTGTGATGCGAATTCGCCTATCACTGTAAGTCACATAGAAGCTTGTTGAACCTCCAATTTATACATACTTTAGCCCACTACATCACATTATATGCATGTTTTGCATGTTTAAAAGGCCCATCTAAATGCTTGTTTTGTGATTGTAGGTATGAGAGCGACTTTGCCCAATTGGTGACCAAAAGGAGCCATTTAGAACCATTGGATGAAGATTGAAGGAGGACCAAAGAAAGAAGAAAGCAAGGAGAGGAGAAAGAGTAAGAAAGGAAGAAAGAAAATATGAAGAGAATAAGGTCCAACCGGTCATGACCAGTCGCCCAAGGGAGCCAGACCGATCAAGATCGGTCAGCCACCCTGCTGGGAGTTACTGGAACAAGGACCGGTATTGTCTGACCGATCTTAAGTGGTAGGCCAACGGGTCGGCTGCCTCTGTTTACTCCCTGGACTAACAACGAAGTAGTCCGACCAGTTGTGACCGGTCGGCCAGCCCAGTCCGACCGGCCGTGACTGGTCGACCATGTGTAAAAACAGCAAGTTTCTTCGGGATCCGATTTTCTCTGCGCAAGTGCGTAACCTTACGCAAATTCTGGAAGATTCTGACGTAATAGAGCTTCCCCACTATAAAAGGACACCTAGGGGCTCTTCCTAGGGTATTATAGAAGCTGAGGAACTTCGTGGGAGAGGAAGGAAGCCGTCGTGGAGCGTTTGCAACCCTCCAGACTTCGAATTTTTATGTTTTCTAGTTTTCTTTTATGAGTTCTAGTTGTAGTATGACAATGCTCAGTTAGAATCTCTCAACTAAGGCTGAGAGGTGAAGCTTGTAGCCAATTTCATGTTTAATTCAATTTAATTCAAGTAGTTCCACTTTAAGTTTGGATTTTGAATGTTCTAGTTCATATAAAGTTGATATTTTTAGAAGTTTTATGAGAGTTCATGTGCTTCGGACATGGATTCCTTGCAATTCTTTGAGATTATCATGTTTTGCTTGTTTAGATTCGAATTATGGTAACCCTTGAGCATGCCATAGTCCATAAGCATGGCTGTTACTCCGAAGGCTATGATTTCGAATTTTACATGTGGTTGAATGGGACTAGAACTTAGAAGTTCAACTTGAGTGGGATTGAATGTGCTTAATGCTTTATCTTCCAACTAGATGAGATATAGAACTTCAAATCTAATTGTGTTTATGCTTGGATTGGTTGAATTGGCATGGGATTGTTACAAGTGGATCCTTGAAAGCCTTAGTTCCTTTAAGTATTATTTTCTTTAAGTTACTGTTTTAGCATAATTCTCTCAATTGAATCTCTAAATTCTTGCAATCCAAGTTCTTGGAATAACCTAGAATTTGTTCTCTAATTCCCTGTGGATCGACCTCAGTCTTACTGAGATTTATTACTACATCGTAGCCTTGCACTTGAGACGAGCGAACAAAGCTAGGCGGATATGCTACCGAATCCGAACAATGAACAAAGAATGATCGCACCAATTCGTCATGGATAGGCCCAGCAAGTTCCAGCACCTTTTCCCAGCCAACATTGGTCAACATTTCAGAAATTCCATACTCTCGAAGGCTGTGAACATCCACGTTTCTCTCGCATATCACAGAACGGCCAGCAAATCTCACCACATTTTAAGCCCTGGTTACTACTTCAGCTTCTAATGGGGATCCAGAGGACTCAGATGTTGAGGATATGTCGTCTAAAGTGGGAGGGGCACGATATTGAGGTTGGGAGCACCCCCCACGCACTACCTTCCTCTTGGAGCGACTAGGTCGTGATGGTCCTTCGTCCATGGGGGCTTTGCCTTTCTTTCCCCTTTGAGAGGAAACATTTCTAAGAGGCATTTGAGGCTGAGAGAGTGCAATGTGATCACCAATAATGAGGCTCAAGATGCTCAAGAGAGTCAAAATCAATTCTAAGAAGCCCTAGACAAATGCCAAGATAAACAATGAGCACATACCTGATGAAATCTACGAATCTGAAGAATGAAATGCAATGGAGATGCCTTTGAACTCACCGATTGAAGATTGGAAGAGAAAAAATGGGGCTTAGATGTGTGTAGGAGAACTAGAGGAAGGGCCAATTGAAAAGAAAGAAGAGGAGTGGGAAACTGATTGCAACAAATAGATAGATCGTGCGGCTAATATAAAGCTATTGGGCGTTTATGCGCACCTCCGATTGATCGCTAAGGCCTTTGCGATTGATTGGAATTCCCTTCTTTTGGGCATATTCAGTCGCTGGCCCATTTTACTCATTGGCAACTGATCGCCCATGTGGGCCGATTGATCGGTGGTGTTTCCTTTTGGGCAGATTGGTCTTTGGACCATTTTTCGTACTAGCGATTGATCGCCCAGGTGGACCGATTGATCGGTAGAGGTCCTTTTTTGGCATATCAGACTCTGGAGCATATTACGCAGTGACGATTGATCACCCAGTTTAGGTGATTAATCGCTTGTGTCGATTTCTGCACAGATCAATCTATGGATGAGTGCTGCGCATTGGTGATTGATCACCCAGTCCGGGCGATTGATCGCTTGTGCCGATTTCTGCACAGGTCAATCAATTCAAAATCCTTAATACATGATTTATGAATTTTATGAACTGGAGATTACTTGGATAAGTGGCTACACCTTCTGATATTGACTAGACTTATGACATAGTGAGATAAAGGGTCCCAGATATGAGCCATGATGATAAGGAAATGAAATTAGTAATGATGGCTCTATCCTGACTGGTATTTAAAAGGAATGAGACGAACACTAGCAGATATACCTATCACATGCTACGATTTGAGGACTGCTAAGAAAAGAGGTTAAGTCCTCAGATTTTAAACCTGCAAAAACATGATGCTCGTTTAGCCATCCTCCTAATGCCCAGACACCCATGAATTTTCAAAGATATTGAGGATAAATACAATCCAAGGGGCAGCATAAAACACTGTTGATCACTTATTCTTCATGACCCATTTGGCAACAATTCTCTTTGTGCCAAGGTCATTTGAGAATCTATTAAGTGTTCTCTTCTTTCTAGGAAGGTTGTTCTTTCTGTATGACTGCTCATAGCCCAATTCAGTGATCATTTTATTGGTCTTTTCATTAATCAGGGCCACTTGCTTGAGCAATGCTTTCATCCGAGCATCATTCATTGGCGAAGTTGAAAAATTTCTCCCCATATACTTTCGATTCTTAGGGGGACTCCAAGAGTGGTGAGCTTCTCTCATTTTTTGAAATAAATTTGCCAATAAAGCACAATTAACAAAATTTTCTTGGCAAGTTTAAACAATTAAGCTCTAAATGATATTCAATCAATTCAAGATACACAAACTTAGCTGAGAATGTCACATACTACAAATGAAGCATGCAACATATATATGGTCACAAATGAATTTTAACTATTGAGTAAAATTGACCACAATAGGGATTAGCAAAGCACACAATCAATCCATGCTAATCCAAAAGCAATTAGTTCAACAATCAAAATGATCTGAGCCTAATACACAAGAGTTAGACTAATCAAAAGAGAATGACGTTTAGTCCTCAAATTTACCAATATGCACATGTGGCCAACTAGCAGACTAGCAATGGTAGCCTCCCATGGATTTCCTAAAATCCAAGGGTCTAAAAATATCAACTAGTTGTCTCATTTTGGTTGGCGCATAATCTTATCTTTGGGTATGAGATTTACTAATTTAATTACCAAAGACCTTTTGTTTGCCCTTAATCATTTGATTTACCTTTTTATTCATTTGAAAAACTTGTTTAAACATCATCCCCAAATAATCATATACTTTTGGAGGGGAAGGAAGCTTCTTCTTCTTGCCAATTTTGGGAAACTTTTCCTCCTTAGATTTGGTTGAGTTCTTCTCAAACCTTAGTGTTTTCCCGTGTTGGCTCTTCTTTTTTAGAATCATTTTCTCAGTCATATTTGATTTTCCTATTTGAGATTGGACTGAGGTGAATGGTGGTCTCTTTAAGTTCAAATTCAATCTCCTCAACTCTTTTTTAGAGATTGGACTGAGGTGAATGGGGTGACCTCTAATTTTAGAGCTTGATTTTCAGATTTTACTATTTTAAGTTCAAATTCAAGCTCCTCAACTCTTTTTAATGCCTGTCTCAATTCATTTTGCACATTTTCTTTTTCTTTGGTTAAAGAGAGATAGTCACTTTCCAATTTCTTCTTTTCATTTTTTTCTTTACTAAGCTCGTTCATTAATTTTAAACTTTCACTATAAAGCTCATTGTAGGCTTCTTGTAATTGGTCATCCTCATCATCATTCTCCTCTTCACTACAAAAGGATGGCTCACCATTACTCATGTCCTCCTTCAAATTAATACTTACAACTCTTTCTGTAGGAGGGATGGACATCGATGAATCGGTTGTGCAATAATGTTCATAGATTGATTCTAACATCTCCCAAGCTTGCTTGGCAGATTCGCAAGTAGATATTCTATTTTGTTCCTCTTGGAAGAGGGCACAACGGATTACATCAAGGGCTTTAAGATTGCTCATAGATTTGACCCTTTCTTCTTTACTTCATTTTGATTCATCTTTTGGAGTGGAAGTGGTCTTACCCTTACTTCTAGTTTGAATAATAGGGACCGACCAACCTTTCTCAATTATGTCACATATGGCTGGATCTCGTGACAATAAAAATATTCTCATTCTAGCCTTCCAATATGTATAATCGGATCCATCAAAGTGTGGAGGACTAGAAATCAAACTCGCCTCGAAGTTAGACATACTTATAAGTTCACTTAGGATCTACTTCTAGGCGATTAAGCCCTTAAAGAGGAACCTGCTCTAATACTAATTGAAATTGCGGTTTATACCGCTATTGAGATAAGCTTGAAGGTATGCTTATGTCCTAGAGGGGGGCGAATAGGACTTTTTACAAATTCCTTGCCAATTAAAAACTCAAGAGCATTCACAAATCAATTTACCAATTTAATATATGTAAATGCAAGTAAATAGATCACATAAGGTCTTTCTAAATGATCAACTATACTAAGTGAAGCATTTGATCAAACAGTTGATATGCATGCTTGTACTAATCTTTCAAATATGGCATATGGGCATTTTGTCAAACATGAGATGGGCATTCAGTTAAGCACTCATATAATTAATCAACAAAGCATAATAATAGACAAAATCATTCACCATAATACACATGATGGATAATGCTTCAAAGATGAGTCTACTCCACTCCTGGTTCAAGTACTCAACTCCTTTGAGTACATCAAAATTCACTATAGGAGGTTTTAAATGAGGTTCACCGCTCAACTTTTACAACCTACACAAGGTTAATGCCTACACAAGGACTTCCATAAGTCTTACTCAATGACACCCACGTATTCTCCCGTGTCGGAGGCCTACACAAGGACTTCCATAAGTCTTACTCAATGACACCCACGTATTCTCCCGTGTCGGAGGCCTACACAAGGACTTCCATAAGTCTTACTCAATGACACCCACGTATTCTCCCGTGTCGGAGGACTACACAAGGACTTCCACATCCTACACAAGGATTTCCACATCCTACACAAGAACCACCTCGTCCTACACAAGGACAACTCCGAAATTGGGTCACAATCTCTAGACCCCAATCTCAACAAGAAGGGGGAATCAAACAATGGACTCTATAAGCTTAACCACTTACAAGAGATGAGCCCCGATTCAGCACCATTGAGTAGCTTCAGCTTCCACGAATGCTTCAGCTCCTCTTTCAAGCCCCACGATCAGCTACCAATGCATATGATGTTCTTAGACTAATGCCGGGTAGGTGGGAGGAGGTGTTGGAGTATCCTTTACCTATTCATTCTAATGGTAATGATAGGAACTACCAACTCTAAGTATTCAATGGTTATTGATGACTAAAGGATTCAACACGATGGGTTAGGTCAGCCATGAATACTTTGCTTGAATTCATATTTCAAGCCGATCTTTGAATGCTCATTGAAGTGCCATGAATCACTTGATTTGAGTGATGAACTCTAAACAATAATGCCCAAAGGAAGGTTAGATAATGCTCTTAACTGCCCCTTCTAGTCCTCTCAAAGGGTGTACAAGTTTATCCATTAAAGGCCTCAAGATATGCCTTTATAGACTCCAAGAATCGGGCTTCAACATATATAAAATAGCTAGTTGTCGATTGATCTATCAAAGCACCGATTGATCGTAAGTAACAATTTTGCAGAAAATAAGCTTGCTGGACAAAAATGGCCCTGATCGATTGATCGCCCGTCCAGGTCGATTGATCGACCGGCCAGCTGATCAATCGCAAGTGCGATTTTGGCAAATGTGCTTGTTGGACATATTTGAGGTCCAACGATTGATCACAAAGGCCCCACCGATCAATCGCAAATGGGATTTTATACTTGAAAGTTTGCTGGACAAATTTGTGGTCTAGCGATTGATCGCAAAGGCTAATTGATTGATCGTTGGATCACTTTTTTACTATGAATGCTTGCTGAAACAAGTCCAGACATTAAAATCAATCTATCATGATTATGGGTCAGTTGATTTTTCTTGTAGATTGATCGACAATTAGTCGATATGCTCTTTTATCTTTTGAGTAATGACTACACACAATCTTCCATGATCAAGAAGACGAAAATGACTAAGATTGAATGGCTAAGGTTTTTCTTAGGATGCTATGCCATCTAGTCATGAGGTTTTTGGGATCCTAAAGTGTGTCTATATGCACACTTCCCTTCCGTAGAGATTGTGCTTGGTCCTGGATGTGGAAAGAAGCTTCAGTCATCAAGTCTTGAGTCTGCATTCATCATCGGGGCTCATAAGACAGGACTGACTTATACGATCACGGAATTGACAATCTGATGCATGAAAGAGTGCACTGACACATGGATATCATATTGCATCATAAATTCTTCAAATTTGACGATGTAGTCAGTGACGGATATTAACCCTTGGCGTAAGGATTGCTACTGGTCAATGACATTTTGTTGGTATGAGAGAGGAAGATATTTCTCCTTCAACTTCTCTTTCATCTCATACCAATCTGTGATAGGGGCTCTACCAATTCTTTCTATCTTTCACTCAGTGTTGGTCCAAAACAACTTGGCCTGGCCTACAAGTTTCATCTTTGCAAACCACATTTGACGGTTTTCTAACATGCCATACCACTTAAAGTAGTGGTCCATGTCAGCAACCTAGTCAAGGAATGCCTTGGGATCCAGACGCGCATCAAAACTCGGGGCCTCCACTCTCATATTCTTCATCGCACGTTCATCTGGATCGTAACGGTCTTGATGATCACGTATGGCTTGTGCCTCTCGCACAACACCACGACCGGTTCCACGATTTCTACCACTATTGTCTCCACGTGCGGGAGCGCGTCCTTCAATGATCCCTCCCACTCGGGAGTGCACATCATCCCCAACAATGGGGTTCTCCCTTTGAGATGCCTTTAACTGATCGACCTTAGTCATGGTGGTGGTAAGTTGGTTATCTAGGTAAGCAAACTCATGCTTTTGACTCACTTTTAAAACAGTTATCTTTTGTATGAATTGAGCAAGTTGCTCAAATAACTGCTCGTTGTTCATGGTGGGTTGAAGTCTGAAACCTCTACCTATTCTCGTGCGCATACAAGTAAAACTTAAACCAAATTCTACCCAACTTAACTACTATGGATATGCAACTCACAAGATGAATGCAATAAATGTAAACTATGATGAACTGATAGTTAATGAATTAAAACCGGGAACTACTCAAATCTAAAAAAATTTCAAATTGGGAAACTTTCTAAAATTGGAAACTTTCTAAATCTGGAACTTTCCTAAAACAGTCGTAAAAATCAAACCCTAATTTTATAACTCGATCTAAACAAAAACATGCAAGCCTATTCTCTGATACCAAATTTGATGTAGGATGACCTAATTATGATGCATGTTTATGGACACAATTATTCAGTAGAAATAAAAGACAACAATAATCTAAAATTCTAGCATTAATCATCATAACCAAGAAAATCATAAAGGAAACATGCAATGGAGCGAACCATCATTACAACCATGAAGTATGAAATTCAATTATCACTTAGGTTGGATCCGGCGATGGATGAGACCTCCCAATCTTGCATGGCCATACCCAATCGATCAATGAAGATCACTAGTCTGAAGAATCAGGAAGTTTCTCGGATTAGGGATTTGAGAATTTGAAGATTTAGGGTTTAGATTGATTCTCAAAGTTTGATTGAGGAAGGATTAGCAAAACTGAAAATAGAAAGAAGAAAGATAATTACCTTGAAGAATTTGGAGGGGCATAAGAAGAAGTTAGAAGAAGAAGATCAAGGAAAGAGAAGAATCACCATGAGAGAGAGAAGAGAGAGGCCACCAAAGAGGTTTGGTTTTCATTAATAATAAACTAATCTCGTTTTTAGGGCTTAGCCCACTTAAATAAGTAATAAGAAAACATAAAAGTACCAAAATACCCTTAAAAATTAAGTAAAAAATAAGTAAAAAAAAACAGTTCACGTGGTGGTCGGGTGTCCGATGACCATTTTGGTTAAGCACCCGACAAGGACAAAAAACGTCCAGTGAGCAACAACTCAAAATTGGGGAATTTCGAGTGCCTGGTGACTAATTGGTCGAGCACCCGATGATAGTGAAAACTGTCTAGTGGGTTTCCCTCAAATCAGGCTAATTTTAGGCGCCCGATGACTATCGGCCGGGCACCCGACAACCCCCAGTTGGGTCTTCCTCATCCCACAACACGTGTCTTCACACATTATGCATGACTTTTGTTGAGCTCTGAATTGTGCATAATCTAACCCCAATTCATCACACATTATGCATGATTTTTATGTTTAAAGACTTATCTAATGCATGCTTTTTGTGATTGTAGGAGTGAGGAAGAGACTTCACGAAATTGATGATAAAAGACCCTTTTAATGTGCATTGAAGATCAAAGAAAAGAAGCAAGAAGAAGAAAAGAAAAGAAGAAAAAGTCAGCCTGAGAGATTGATCTCCCAGCTTTAGAGACTGATCTCCCATCCTGAGAGATTGATCTCCCATCCTGAGCGATTGATCTCGCAGCCTGAGCGATTGATCTTCCAGATTGAGCGATTGATCGACAGAGCCTGTAGATCAATCGCCTAAGCTATAAAAAGTCTAGATTTTTGAAAATTTGTTGCTGAAACTTGCTGGAATTTCAAGCCGAGATGAAGACAGCTCTTCATCAGTTGGAATGTATTCCTGGTAATATTCTCCTATCACAGACAACCCAACCATCATCTGGAGATCCCATAAGGTTATGCTCATTTCTCCATATGGAAAGTGGAACGAATTGGTAACGGAAGACTAGTAGTTTAAGAAGCTTCGAAGAATTGTTGGATCTCAGGAGAAATGCTCAGAAGTCGCATCGATAGCCTGATACAGGCTTACTTATTTTAAAACTCTCTCGTGGTGGATCAAAATCTGTTTTTCCCACGGCCCATAACCACTCGCTTAGAAGTACATATTATAGAGCCGTTTAAAAGAACATTTGTAGGCCATAAAAGACCAACATAAGCAGCATATTATGGGCCCTGAGCACTAAGTCCCAATCATATTTGAGCATTGAGCGAGACAGCCACAAACGACATCAAATTTGGTGGAGAATGGGGCCAGATGCATGAGGTTTTCACCAAGGGCAAAGAAAGTGCCAGAAAATTTAAAATTTGGCTAAGTCATGAGGCTACATGTGCCCCTGGTGGGGGCTCAGGTGCATGTACACTGACACATGCGCCCAGAGTGGTCCAACATGCGCCTGCTTACTCACATGCGCCTAGAGCACCTCACATACACCTGCGAGAGTGGACGTGCACCCACCACCATCATTTGGAGGGGCAAATGAGCCCATGCTTTCCTACATGCACTTATACCCCATGAAGAGAGCTCACATGCGCCTGGGAGCAAAGTCCTATGCACCCATTATCAATCAGAAGAGCACATGCGCCCTTTAACAAGTTGGGAGGGAACATGTGTCCACAAGAAGGCCACATGCACCCACTCCCTCATGAGAAGCTCTCTCACCTCCAAAATTTTTGCTTTTTCTTGATTTGAAAATGTGCAAATGACTCAGTGAGTCCTCTATTTATACTTGAGCTTGGGGACTGGTGCACCGCACTGACCTGACGTAAGCATCCATCGCAGCGCACCGAGGGGGAACTTGTTAGGGCTCAAATTCGCACCCATTATAAAATAGTATCCAACGGTCCATCTAGATGATTCAGACCAACTTCGAGATCGGGAATACCCGAAAAATGCCAGTGCAACCCTAACATATAATATCGTGACCAAAACCTACAAATGTCATTTCTGAGCAAAATCAAACATGCGGATGGTCACCAAATGATCCAAAATGCCCCAAAACCCTTAACCTGTAAGTTTCAAAGTCGCGCGACGCATATCCTTACCTGCGCGCACCAAAACGTGTTTTACCCCTGTCCGAAGATGATCGAAAGGGCCCGAAAGCCTACAAGTACCATTTCTTAGCAGAATTGGACATTCATAATGTCGTTAAATGTAAATGCCTGGAAAACCTTAAGTAGCAAGTTTGAAGTCCTTGCGGTGCATATTTTCATGTGCGCACTTCCCGGAACAATACTCCTATGCAAAGAGCCGACCCGAAAGCTCCAGATTGGGAAGGAACTACCAAAATTCACAGCAGATGACCATAGATACCCCACCTCATTCATTTAGGAGGTCAATCCCAATTTAAAAATGGCTTGGCGTCAGTGACTTCGATACCCAAAAGAGTAGCTGTCCTTTGGAGGTCGCTCGCCGGAGCCCAAAACTTAAAATATTCTAAATATGGGGAATGCATGAACACACTACATGGGAGACATGCGCATGGCATGGGGGTACATGCGCCCACACCCATACCACATGCGTGAAATTGCGTCGGGTAGTATAACACGACACACTAAAAATGTGCATGGGATACATTCTCCCTCTCTTTTGATTTGAGAAAATAAAAAAATAAATAATAAAAAATTGAAATGATGCTAAGTATGGCAACATGCGCCCATACCAGGGGGCACATGCGTTCACTGCATGGGCACATGCGCCCACCTCTATTCCACATGCGCTGGTACCCTCTCTTGCGTGTACATGCACCTGGGACCCGAGACTCGATAAATTTACTATAAATAGCACCCCACTTGCCGAGACAAGGGAGAGAGATCATCTGCAGTTACCAGATCACTCTACAAGAGGTGGAATTCTAGTCGGAATCCTCACCGAAATCCCTTGCTGGAAAGGGTTTCCTCGTCGGAATCCCTCGCCTGAAAGAGATTTCTTTCGCCGAAGTTGCAAGTGCAAGGGAGAGAGAGGGAAAACTTTGAAATTTCTCTTAAATCCCACATGCGCCCACTCTTTCAGAGGCCAAAATTATGCAAAATACACTAAGTCTGAATGGGACATGCGCCCACCATTTGGAGCTGGGAGCTTGTGCAAAAACACATGCGCCTGGGGTCATTCCTCTTTCTCCATTTTTCACTAAGGAGAGCACATGCGCCCGGGAAATGAGCACATGCACCCACCTCCTAACTACAAGCGCCCACCAGCCCTCTTGCAATGTGACATACGCCCACATCCACCCCCATGCGCCTGGACGCTAGTTTTTTTTTTTTTTTTTTTGGGGGGGGGGGGGGGGGGGGGGGTGGCGGGTGGACCTTCTATCGTGTAGCCCGCCTTTGATTTAGATCGGTTTCTGATCAAACTACCTCTTCTGGATGCATACCGACGAGGTCTGTCCATCCCCCAGATTAGATTCTTCAACAGTCAGCGCTAAATAGCCCGAATCCATGTTTTGATCAAAATGACCAACACTTAGTCAAAATTGTGAACTCCAGAAATCCTTTTGAAAGAGCCAGAAACGGCCGAAATCGAGGAGAATTGGGTGGAATTGGACCGAGCCTGAGAGGAAAAATTCTCTTCTTTATGACATGATACACCATAATCATGCACCGCGACGAGGCTATCTGATCCCAGGACCCTCGAAATCCCTAATTAAGTGGTCAGTAGGCCTAGTACTTAGTCATTTTCAGCCTTCGGAAGGCCCTGTCGGCTAGAAAATCGACTTGCGCTAATCAAATCAAAATGCGATCATATTGTGACCTTCGTGGACATGATCCATCCCTATTTAAAGATGATCATCGACGGTATCCATCGAATGCTCTGACTTAGTCATAAACAGACCTTGGGAAGTGCCTTGTTGGCCTAGAAATCAACTAATGCCAAGTAAAACCAATTGCGATCTCAAAGACGCAAAAGCAAAGTTAATGCCCTCACACTATAAAATAGTTGAGTCTAACACTTACAGAGCACCGATCCCTACTATTTATCATAAATTGGTATAAACAAGCGCTTATTGGACCCGATACCTAGCCATTTGCAGGCATCAGAAATGGCTGATCCGGCCCATCAAACTTAAACTTCTCAAAGAAGTATAACTCGATGCAGCTTCTCCTAATGATTCAGTCATTCAAAATATTGATGACATAAAGATATACATGAAGCAAACTAATCAAATCAAATGCATAATTTGTTTGATACACTGAACATTTAGCATAAATGCGATCCTCTCTTGAGCATGCATAAAGCATATTTACTTTGTACTGGACTCATTTATATCCATTGTATGAATCTTATTCATCTTGGATCGAGATATGAAACTAAATCAAAGGGACTACAGTTATCATAAAAAACCATAATCAAAGAGTTCTAAAAATGTCTGAAATACTTCATCGTTAAGACCAGTTGAGGTGCGTCCTATCTAAAGTGGGATCCGTTAGTTGAGTTACTAAGGTAATAGCGGTGTGTCTTCCTGTGGTTACCCATCCACAGTGACAGTCAATGATACAGTGTTGTACCTCGATAACCTTGGGGTGTTTTCCAGCAAGTTCCCCATCTGAACCTGAGACGGTCATGGCACTAGTTGCACTAAGAAACCATGGGGTGTTTTCCAGCAAGTCACCCGTCCGAACCTGAGACGGTCACTGGCACTAGTTGCACTAAGAAACCATGCGGTGTTTTCCAGGAAGTCACCCGTCCGAACCCGAGATGGTCACTGGCACTAGTTGCACTAAGAAACCATGGGGTGTCCTCCAGCAAGTCACCTGTCCAAACCCGAGATGGTTACTGGCACTGGTTGCTGATAAGTACCTAATATTGTGTAATTAACCCTGGTTGTTAAGGGCATTATCATTGTTTTTCCGGTTAATTATCTCTCATTAGGTGAATTTTCTGTCTTCAGGTGATCAGGAGAGGTTGGACAAAATCCGAGTCAATCAGGACGATTTAGTACCCAAAAGTAATCAACGTTAAGTGTGTGGCAATCCTGAGGAAAATTAGGGCGTAAAGATCGAAGAGTGAACCATATTCTGTGGTGGATCTGAAGTCTCAGAAGGCCTCATCAAATCGACATATTTTGGAGGTCCATCTGAGACATGTTATGATGATCGTGATCAAGGCCTTCACAAAAAAAAAATGGATGATCATGCTTGGATGGTCAAGATTGGATGTCTATAGTTGGGACCAACTGTGCATCACGGCTGGTGACACTTTCATGAGCATCAGATCAAAGGCCCTAATCGACTAGCACTTTGGACCATACCATCATCTCCAACAATCCAATCCATCCATCACGATCAGCTGGACACCAGTCATCCATGCACATCACAACTGTCCATATCCAACCATCCATCATCTGTGTAGGGCTGGCCAAGGTGGACACCACTATGTGCAGCGTGCAGCAAGGATGGACGTCCACCAGCCTCACATGTGCCAGATCAACCAGGTGGGCCACATAGCAGTCCAGCTACAGCTGCAGCTGCTCAGCGTGCAATCCAATCTCCACCGTCCAGCAGCTGCCGGACGTCCATTCACATCAATGGCCAGCGTTGTGGACCCCACATGTCATCCACGTCTGATCATCTCAGCCGCTCATGGCTGCATCATCATCCAGCCGTCCACCTCAATTCCAACCAGCAGGTGGACGTCAACACCAGTGAACCATCAACGTGGACCCCAAGATCAGTCAACATCCAGCCGTCCATTAGGTGGATCATCTTCACACGTGCAGAGATGGACGTCATCAACTCCATCAGTCCCCACCTTCCTCACGTGCCAAGCCACAACAGCAGGTGGACCCAACTTCATTTCCAACCGTCCAACTCCATCAGCTCCCCACCTGTTGCAAGTGCAGCAACCCCAATCCAGTGGATGTTCAGCTGCTGCACATCAATGCCGTCCATCAAGCAGGTGGACCCACCATTTGCAATCGTCCACCAGGGCTGGACGTCCAAGACCATTTCCAGCTCCATCAACGGCCAACAAACAACTTCGCCAGCAACATCAGCCGTCCATCCCACCTTGCACGTGCAGCAGCAGTGCTGCAACACCAGTGTCCTTCAACGTCCAGCTGATCTCCAAGCTCAGCCGTCCATTCCAAGCTGCAGTCCAAGCTACTCTAGCTCCGACGTCTAGATGGACCCCACAGCTCATCTCCACCGTCCATGCAACTCTGCCTAGATCATCTTCAGCGCCATCAAGTTGCAGAGCTTCAACACTTCAGCAAGGGCCAGCAGCAACGTCCCCCTCTCCAGCTCTACTCGTGCATCCATCCAACCTTCCTTCACACATGCATAACATTTAGCCCATCCAGCCGTTCTTCCAAAGTGGGCCTCATAATCTCCAGCAGTGGACGTCCGTCCAATTGATTTGCAAAGCTTAGCCGTCCATCACAGCAACCAAAATCTCCAGCCGTCCAACCATCTGCAGCATCTGCAGCTTCACCGTCCACCAGAGCTGAACATCACACCAGCAGCACTCCTCACGTGTGTTGCCAACCACACGTGCAGCATCCATCAGCAGTCGTCCATCATCAAGGCCAACACCGTCTGCAACTGCTTCATCAGGACCAACCACAATCATCAATCCCATCTCCAACATCATGCTGTTTCAAACAGCAGCTGTCCATCAAGATGGGCCCCATTCCAATCATCCAATGGTTCAGCCAGCGTCAGGTGGGACCCACATCACGTCCAGCAGTGGACGTCCATCCATCTCTAGCTGCTGGATGTCCATCGTCAGCAACATCCCTGCACAGCTGCAGCTCTTCAGCATCATCACCGTCCAGCGAATGGAGAACATCCAGCTGCTCTCCCTCTCCCTTCATCTCATGTGTGGAGCTAGCAAGAGAGGAACTCTCTCTCTCTCTCTCTCTAGCTCTCTCTCTCTCTCTCCTTCTCTCATCCCAAGAAATGTCCTTCTCTCTCTCTCTTGCTCTCATCCCAACACATGAAGTGCCACCTAGGCTTGGGTGCCACCTAGGATTGGGAGGAGGCTTGGGAGCCTCTCAAAAGCCTATAAAAGGAGGCCTCTCCTCCTCATTTGAGGCATCCCTCAAAAATCCCTCAAGTCCCATTCTCTACAACTCCTCTCCTCTCTTCTCTTCTTTAGTTTTCTTTCTTTCTTTCATTTGTAGTGTAGAGTAGTGTAGAATTTTCTTTCTTAGTGAGTTCTAGTCTTCCATTGTAGCATGGTTGGCTAAACCTCTAGGTAAGGCTAGGGGTGAAGCCTTTGAAGAAATTTGTAAGTTATGGTTCTTTTGGTTCAACATTGTGTGATGTAAATGTTGGAGTTCCCTTTGGTTGATTGGTTTGGTTATCCACCTCGGCAGACGCTATTGTTGTGCAAGCCCCTTGATCCATCGTCGACTCCGGGCACGTTGGATGCTTGGGATCCCTTGCACACCAATTAGCTAGTTCATGATCGATAAAATCCCTTGATCCATCGTCGACTCCGGGCACGTTGGATGCTTTGGATTCCCTACGGTCATCGAGCTAGTGCAGGTAAAGTCATCGATCTGTAAAATCCCTTGATCCATTGTAGACTCCGGGCACATTGGATGCTTTGGATTCCTTGCGATCGATAGACGAGATCTTAACGGTTGGATCGGTCAATCAAAGCCTCCTGTCTTGTAAGTATGCATTTGATTGTGTGATTTGTGATCTTATCGGTTGACTTGTTGGCAAAGTTGTTGATCTGTACAATTCTTTGATCCATTGTCGACTCCGGGCACAGTGGATGCTTAGAATTCCCTGCAATCAACTAACGAGTGCTTCATGGTCAAATCAATCGGTTCAGATCACCATCTTTTATGAAATATGCAAATGGTTTAACTATTTTATCTTCCGGTTGGAATGAATCTTTATTCAATTCCAGTTGAGTTATAGTTGGACCAATGAATCAAATCTTGTGAATGAATCAAAGGTGGATCCCTGATGCCTTAGCCCCTTTTCTATTTTTGTCTTTCACCACACACAACTTGCTCCACTCTCGTGGATAAACCAGATTTCATCTCACTCACCTAAACTAATTCCTCTAAGTGTTCTTAACCCCAATCCCTGTGGATCGACCTCGGTCTTACCGAGTATTTTACTACTTCGCTACCTGCACTTGGGTGTGCAATCTTCGGATTGTCGCAAGTTTTTGGCGCCGTTGCCGGGGATTGGCATTGGTTAAGAATATTTTTGGAATTAGTTTTTGTACATATTTACTAACTCTTTTGTTTTGTTTTTAGGAATTGTCAAAAGCCGAATACTCTTCTTCTCGGGTAACCTCTTCCCTTATCTCTTTTACATGCTTAGTTTGTGCTAAGGTAAGAGTCTTGTGAATTAACCAAAATCATGGATGAAAATGAATTATGGGATGAGTACGAAGTGCACCATGCTCCATCAATTAAGCCCTTACGTGATTACTATTTTGAGGCCGAAATGATTGAAAGAGATTGTGGTATTTGTAAGAGCGATGCACACTTAACAAAGGGTTGTCCTAAAATCCCTATTTTGCGAATGTTGTATCATCAAGCCAATACCAGAAATGCTTATCAAAGGCCATTTTGTGCCCCAATGTCAAACACATATGGGTTTAATTGGCAAAGTCATCCCAACTTCAGTTGGAGAAATGAACCTACTGTTAGTGCTAGTAGTAATCCTCAAGAATTTTCTACTAGTACCTCGTATGTGCCTCCACCAAGGAAGACCCTAGAGGATACTTTGCATACATTCATGGAGGGACAAGCTCAAATCAATCAGAGACAAGATTGGAACATCACGAACATCATGCAAACCCTCCAAGAGCTCAAAACTTTTGTTGAAAGAATCGAATCACGGCAGAATGTTTGGGAGGAAGGGACCTTTCCAGCCCAGCCTCAACCTAAACCCCAGGAGCAATATGAGGAGGATGATTCGAGTTCTTCTAAACCTCAAGAGCCTGCACATGAATCCTCTACACTCATAGACGTGCAACACTCCGATGATGACATGTGCACACACCAAGGGGATGGTGAGGAGATCTACGAGGACGACACAATCGATACCCTCGTGGAGGAGGAATTCCTCATAACCTCTTCTTCTGATCCCTTTGGATATTGTTTGGACCACTTTGCTGATTCTGAGAGTGACACAATTTTGGAAGTGGTTACTGCATTACGAGACTCAACTCCAGTGCTCGATACAAACCAGTGGGGGCCTCGTTTCGAAGAGCTTCCCTCTACCGATTCGGAGCCTTCACCATCAAGTATTGAAGCACCAAAGTTCGAGACTCAGAATCTCATTCCTCGTGCATGTCCCATTGGGTCTAACTACGTCTTCATCCCTGTCGAGCACCAAATTTTCTTCTATCAGCTCGAATACCAAGACTCAGCCCTAATCATGGAAGATGAAGAGAATATGGACACCACCATGGTTGCCAAATTAAAGCACAAGGGTACCAAGAGGATGCGAGGTGGTCAAGAGAAGAAGGATCCATTCATCTGCACACCATTGCGATATATTAGTGCAGAGGGTACTTACACCCAAAGTAGCTCAAATTCCATCACAAATGATCAAATTAATGGATTGAGCCTGACTGAGCTACTTGACGAAAGCTCAGGCAAGGGGCAGGAATCGCCTCTGATTGATTGGACCATAGTCATGGTCTCATCTAAGCCAGATGAACCCGAGGAATTACAAAAGATCGGGGATGAGCCTGAAGAAATTACATCCGAGACCGACTCGGATCCCAGCCCCAAATTTATCTTGATGTTTGGACAGGAGGATGTGGGCCCTCCTACTGATCTCTTTGGCCCTGCCTCCTGAGGGGAGGGAGTGCAGGGCAGTAGTGGTTCATAGTCCCCATGACGGCAGAATAAAAGCGGAATTCTCGGCACCCCGAGTTAAATAAGGAAACCTTCATTGCCGTTATTACCCGGGGTCCCTCCAAGGAAAAAAAAAAAAAAAAAAGAAAGAATTTTTTTTTTAAAAGATGTTTAGTATCCATGTCTTTTATTCTGGTAATTCATCCTTTCAGGTAATCTCTACCCGCTATTCTTCACCTTTAAGTGTGCATCGCTCTTACAAATACCACAATCTCTTTCAATCATTTCGGCCTCAAAATAGTCATCACGTAAGGGCTTAATTGATGGAGCATGGTGCACTTCGTACTCATCCCATAATTCATTTTCATCCATGATTTTGGTTAATTCACAAGACTCTTACCTTAGCACAAACTAAGCATGTAAAAGAGATATGGGAAGAGGTTACTCGAGAAGAAGAGTATTCGGCTTTTGACAATTCCTAAAAACAAAACAAAAGAGTTAGTAAATATGTACAAAAACTAATTCCAAAAATATTCTTAACCGATGCCAATCCCCGGCAACGGCGCCAAAAACTTGCTACAATCCGAAGATTGCACACCCAAGTGCAGGTAGCGAAGTAGTAAAATACTCGGTATGACCGAGGTCGATCCACAGGGATTGGGGTTAAGAACACTTAGAGGAATTAGTTTAGGTGAGTGAGATGAAATCTGGTTTATCCACGAGAGTGGAGCAAGTTGTGTGTGGTGAAAGATAAAAATAGAAAAGGGGCTAAGGCATCAGGGATCCACCTTTGATTCATTCACAAGATTTGATTCATTGGTCCAACTATAACTCAACTGGAATTGAATAAAGATTCATTCCAACCGGAAGATAAAACAGTTAAACCATTTGCATATTTCATAAAAGATGGTGATCTGAACCGATTGATTTGACCATGAAGCACTCGTTAGTTGATTGCAGGGAATTCTAAGCATCCACTGTGCCCGGAGTCGACAATGGATCAAAGAATTGTACAGATCAACAACTTTGCCAACAAGTCAACCGATAAGATCACAAATCACACAATCAAATGCATACTTACAAGATAGGAGGCTTTGATTGACCGATCCAGCCGTTAAGATCTCGTCTATCGATCGCAAGGAATCCAAAGCATCCAATGTGCCCGGAGTCTACAATGGATCAAGGGATTTTACAGATCGATGACTTTATCTGCACTAGCTCGATGACCGTAGGGAATCCAAAGCATCCAACGTGCCCGGAGTCGATGATGGATCAAGGGACTTTATCGATCATGAACTAGCTAATTGGTGTGCAAGGGATCCCAAGCATCCAACGTGGCCGGAGTCGACGATGGATCAAGTGGCTTGCACAACAATAGCGTCTGCCGAGGTGGATAACCAAACCAATCAACCAAAGAGAACTCCAACATTTACATCACACAATGTTGAACCAAAAGAACCATAACTTACAAATTTCTTCAAAGGCTTCACCCCTAGCCTTACCTAGAGGTTTAGCCAACCATGCTACAATGGAAGACTAGAACTCACTAAGAAAGAAAATTCTACACTACTCTACACTACAAATGAAAGAAAGAAAGAAAACTAAAGAAGAGAAGAGAGGAGAGGAGTTGTAGAGAATGGGACTTGAGGAATTTTTGAGGGATGCCTCAAATGAGGAGGAGAGGTGTTGAGCTCTTAATTATGCATATTCTAACCCCAATTCATCACTCATTATGCATGATATACGTGTTTAAAGGACCACCTTAATATATGATTTGTGATTGTAGGAACAAGATGGAGAGTTCACCATTTGAAAGCTAAATAGAGTTCTTTATGAGTGTTAAAGACCATTGGATAAGGTATTGAAGGAAGATCAAAGAGAAGAAAGCAAGGAGGGAAAAGAAAAGAAGAAAGAAAGAAAGAAAAAGAAGAAAGAGAGCCAGACCGGTCGGCCGCTCAAGAGAAGATCAAAACAGATGGACTGCCCACGCCGACCGGTCAAGACCGGTCGGCCATACTTGCTGCATTGAACAGGAATGACGCCCCACCGGTCATGACCGGTTGGGCATGGCTGCTGGACAAGGGGAATCACCATCCGACCGGTCATGACCGGTCGGCTGTGTAAAATAGAAATTTCTATTTTGGAACTCCGGAATTTTCTGCGCAATAGCGTAAGATTACGCAATTTCTGGAGTTCTCTTGCATATTGGACTCCTCCAAGCTATAAAAGGACTTCATCCCTTCATACCGAAGGAGGCTAGAACGTGGGGATTGCTCAGGAGACGGATTCGACTTCGGATTTCTAGTTTTCTTCCTGTTTTAGTAGTTTTCTATGTTTTTAGAGGCTTTTAGTTCAAGGATGTTAGAGATGAACTAAACCCTCTTAGCTAGCTAAGAGGGGAAGCTTTTGATTCGTTTTTGATGGATTAACGCAACCTAGGTTTCCTTTTATCTTTTAATGAATGAATTTTAGTTCGATTTGAGTTTGAATCAAGTACTAGCTTTGGTTTTACTTTGATCTCTTGATGACTCCGGGCTCCTGTGATTCTTAGTGATCCCAGCATAGTATCTTAGCTTTTTGAGCATTGTTTATGCTTGTGTAATGCATTGATCTACCATCGACTCCGGGCATGGTAGACGCTTTGATTGCCTTGTATGCAATGGCCTGATTTTCATGTGGGAACTCATGTAACTAAAGTTCTTATCTTTTGTGTATAATCTGGAATAGTTGTTTAGTGACTGATTTTGATTTAATTAGAGTTCGAATCATGAGTTGTAATCAGATCTAGTGACAGGATTTGGTGAAGGCTATGGTTATGAATCTCAACTATATTGGAAAGAGGCTTGGCCTATACAATTGAGTGTGCCCAAGGCCTGAGCGTGATCGTGGGAATCAAATCAGTTAATAAGCACTTATTTTGGATAATTGTTGATTGAACCGCTCTATATTCCAGTCGGATAGAGAAAGGAATTTGATTCCGATTGAGTTATGAGAGACCTAGTTGTGTTGATGCATTGAAACGTATCAAGAGTGGATCCTTGGCGCTCTAGTGCCTTTTTAGATTGAAATTACCTTACTCATTCACACTTTAAACCCAAATCTCTATTTTCCAGCTTTAGTTCTTAATAGGGTCTTAATTACTAGTTGTTTTAGTTAAATTCTGAAGATACCCATACATAAATCTCTGTGGGAACGATACTCGGTCTTTCCGAATTATTACTACTTCGCAACCCTACACTTGGGGAGTGAACAAGTTTTTGGCGCCGTTGCCGGGGAATTTCTATGCGGTATTTTTAGAATTTTCTGAAATAACTTTTAGTTGAGATTTTGTTAAGATAGATTTAGGATTTGTTTTGCTTTTTAGAGTAGGTTTTCTTCTAATTACTAACTTAGTTTATTTTAATTTTTGCAGGATTCTAACATAGGTCTAATCCAGGGATTTTTAGGAAGTTGAAGAAGAAGAAGGCATCTTAGGTCACAAATCAGGTTTTATCGCTCTAACCTTACTCTTCTTCTTCTCCTACTCATTCTTATCATATTCATCTATTGTAGAGTGGGTGGAGACTCCTTTTGGATCTCTGAAAGGTAGTCCTTGTGCCACCTGGATTCCTATTGGTCGGCTCTGCCGCCTTGGATCACCTTGTGCTCATAGATTTCTCTTCTCAACCTATTCCTCTTTCTTCTTTTTTTGTACTTTCTCTCAAAAGACTCAAAGAGTGGGTGGGGAGTTCTTTGAACCCCTATTGACCAGGAGAAATCGGTCTCTATCCTTGCTTCTGGCTCAACCATTGCAAGACACCCTGTGCTTAAGTTTTAGAGAGGAGTAAAGGAAGGAAGGAAGAATTCTTTTTCCTTTTCACTCATTCTTTTTGGTTTTGCATGCCACATTGGGCTAGGACTTATAATAACCGACTTATAAGGGACGGAGTAGTTGTTGAAGGGATTGATAGAGAGCCTCGTGCTAGGAAACGTCAAAATTTTCCTGAAATTACTAGAGAGATGGCTTAAAATCGACCCAATCAAGGGGCTAATCAACCTCAAAATCCAGCCCCAAACCTGACTGAATTGGATGAGAATGAAGTGGGGGATGTACCTCAACCTAGAACGTTACGTGACTATTTACAACCAGCTAAGACGAGTACTCCCTCTTGCATAATTTTCCCTCACAATGTGGGAAACATTGATTTTAAACCGGGGTTGATCCAACTTCTTCCTAGATTCCATTGACTCGACTCTGAGAGCGCGATCTACATATTAAGGAATTTGAAGAAGTCATAGCCACAATAAACTATGACAATGTTACCAAGGATACAATAAAACTTAAATTGTTCCCTTTTTCCTTGAAAGAGGAGGCCAAATCATGGCTACATTCCTTAAGGCCGAGATCTATTGGGACATGGGCTGAGATGACTAGGGAGTTTCTAAAAAAATTCTTCCCTACTCATCGAACCAATGCACTACGAAGAGCCATAATGAACTTCACCCAAAAAGATGAAGAAACCTTTTTCCAATGTTGGGAAAGGTATAATGAGCTTTTAAACCAATGCCCACATCATGGCTATGAAAGGTGGAGGTTGATTAGTTTCTTTTATGATGGATTGAACTCAACCATGCGCCAATTTGTGGAGATGATGTGCAATGGGGAGTTCATGAACAAGGAAACGGAGGAAGCTTGGGATTATTTTGACATGTTGGCTGAAAATACACAATCATGGGATACATCTAAGCCAACAAGTTCAAAACAACCCCAAACCAAGGAAAAGGGAGAAATTTATGTTTTAGATGGGCAAGAGGACCTAGGGTCTAGAGTGGCTAAACTCATACGAAAGGTCGAGGAGATGGAATTAAAGAAAGTGGACACAACCCAACAAAAGGGGGCTGTTGAAACTATTTGTGGTATTTGTGCTTCCAATGTGCATCAAACGCCGGATTGTCCAACAATCTATGCATTTCGAGAACTTTTATTTGAACAATCAAATGCCTTGAAAAGTTATCAACAACCTTTTAGTACTCCAAATTCAAACATGAACAATTCTAGTTGGAGGAACAACCCAAACTTCAATTGGGCGAATGAAAACACGGCTAATCAAAATAATCCTCAAAGGGGGCCCCCAATGCAAATGGCCCCACCTCAAATGCCTATAGAAGATACTTTGAAAGCATTCATGGAAGGACAAGCTCAAATTAATCAATCCAACCATACGATAATGCTTGAGCTTAAAAGTTCGGTGGAGGAAATCAAGGCTCGCTTAAACGCAAGGGAAGGGATGCTTCCAGCCCAACCCGTACCAAATCCAAAACAACAATGCGAAATAAGCGTGCCTAGTTCTTCTAACCAACACATGGAACATGCTAAGGCCATCACCACTCTTAGAAGTGGGAAAATTATTGAAAAATCGGATCCGGTGCAGGTTTCACCGCCTAATGATCCGGTATCTTCCAAAGAGGACGATGGACCTAGCATCACCATGAATGAAAAAGAGCCATCTAAAGAATATAGGCCCGTTGCTCCATTCCCCCAACGCTTGATTCTAGCCAAACCTCAAGATAAATATCAGGAATTTTTGGAGGTTTTCAAGCAAGTCAAAATCAACATCCCACTGTTGGATGTCATTAAACAAATACCATCATATGCAAAATTTTTAAAAGACCTTTGCACGGTTAAAAGAAAAATACATGTGCAAAAGAAGGCATTTTTGACAGAGAATGTGAGTGCCATTATCAACCACGGGATGCCCAAGAAATACAAAGATCCCGGTTGTCCGACTATATCATGTATGATTGGAGATCACCGGGTGAAACATGCTTTACTTGATCTAGGGGCAAGTGTGAACTTAATTCCCTTTTCGGTCTATGAACAATTGGGTTTAGGTGAATTAAAACCCACCGAAACCACATTACAACTTGCTGATCGATCGATTTGTATTCCTAGAGGGGTGGTTGAGGATGTCCTTGTCCAAGTTGACAAAGTCTACTACCCGGTGGACTTTATTGTCTTGGACACACGACCCATGGTTAATATTGGCCCTCAAATTCTTGTCATACTTGGCCGCCCATTCCTAGCTACATCAAACGCCATCATAAATTATAGGAGTGGGGGCATACAAATATCTTTTGGCAATATGACGATTGAGTTGAATGCTTTTAATATTGACAACCAACAAGAGGATGAGGATGAGGAGGTCCACGAAATCAACATGATCAATTCTATCGTGGAAGATGAGTCCCTCTCACCTTTTTACTCCGGTCCCTTAGACGAAGAAGCGACTCACTCCCTTGATGAGAACGATGATATGATAAGGGATATGGTCACACTTTTTTAGTCGGTATCGGCATATGACGTTAGCCGAGAGAAGGATGTGGAAACAGTACCTTTTCGCGCTGAAAAATCAATTCAGATTTCCACACCTTTGTGGATCATGCATACTGAAATCCACCAACCTTGGGATGATCCTTACTTGCAATATCATTGCCCAGGAAAATCTGATGGGAGACATATTTTTCCTGATAAATCTGATGGTGTCTCCCCTGATACATGTGGGTGCGCACACTAAGGAACTCGCTAAAATTCCTTTTTGGGATTTTGAGTGGCTTATCTCGATTATTCACACACATGTACATTGTAAAGCAGGTTATTGGATGATCTTACTGCGAAACCTTTTGATCCATCTAATGATTCTGCTTGACTTTATGCTTTTGGATGAGTTGTTGGGATTAACCTCCTAGTCTGACGGAGGATGATTTGCTAGAATGCTTTCCCATTAGGATTTGTTTTGATAGTTGATTTAGTTGTGAAGAAATCCGTCTCCAAAAGCTAACCTTACCATGAAATATATGCTTCAGGTGCTATCTCTCTTTCTCACTCTCCTTTGTTTTCTGTCATTGCTCTCATGTCATGCATATTGCATATTTTATTACATTGAGGACAATGCAAAGTTTTGGTTGGGGGGTGAGAGATTCCTTAGATGATGAATCTGCTAGCTTTTGTGACATTCCGAGCAAAGATGTAGAAATTTTTCGATTTTTTTAAAATTCGAAACTCTTTTGGAAAGCTTTGATTCTATGCATTCGAGATAGCATAAGTATAAGAAGATGAGATACGAAGTGAGGGATGTTGCAAGCTTCGAACTTCTTTTAATATAATGGTTTTATATGTGAATTCACCTATTTTTATGATTGATAGAAAATTTAAACACCTTTTGCACCTAGTTCACATCACACGATTTTCATGATTTGAAAGGATTATGTGATTTATGGATTAGCTAGACTTTGATTTAAGGTATTGAGAAACCAAGCCGGGGTACTTTGTCCATCCTTGTCCAAGGGAAAATAAAGAAAGATATGGATTTCTAAAAATCCTATCTAATTTAAAAGAAAAAGGAATGAAAGGATGAAATTGGGAAGGAAAGAAAAATGGTGGAAAATTCCGATTAGGGCTACCTACTACCAACCGAGGGATTGTCTACCCGTAACCAAAGCCGGAAATGGGACGTAGTGTGAAAGTCGTCGGAAGGACGGTAAGGCAAATTCCTGTCATAGGCTTGTTGTTACTCTATACACCTTGAGATCAGTAGTTTAGTTGATTTATGAAGAAGATAATCCTGGAAACTCATGAGATGAACCTTCACTATGCACACTGGGTTGAATTTGTTCAAGTTCTTCTATTTATCAAGCAATCAGCGTGGATTTCATATAAACACTTATTATGTTCTGAGAGTTTAAGGTTTCAACCTTCTTCACTGAGTTTCTCTGATTTTTACGCTTATGTATCTTGGAATGTATAGAAGAGTAGTTTCTAGAGGAGAGTTGGGTTTTGGAGAATAAAACTAGTTTCACGCATGTTTTGCTGGGGACTAGCAAAATGCTGGTTAGGGGGTGTGTTGAGCTCTTAATTATGCATATTCTAACCCCAATTCATCACTCATTATGCATGATATACGTGTTTAAAGGACCACCTTAATATATGATTTGTGATTGTAGGAACAAGATGGAGAGTTCACCATTAGAAAGCTAAATAGAGCTCTTTATGAGTGTTAAAGACCATTGGATAAGGTATTGAAGGAAGATCAAAGAGAAGAAAGCAAGGAGGGAAAAGAAAAGAAGAAAGAAAGAAAGAAAAGAAGAAAGAGAGCCAGACCGGTCGGCTGACCGGTCGGCCAAGCCAGCCCGACCGGTCAAGACCGGTCGGCCGCTCAAGAGAAGATCAAAACAGATGGACTGCCCACGCCGACCGGTCAAGACCGGTTGGCCATACTTGCTGCATTGAACAGGAATGAGGCCCGACATGTCTGCTGGACAAGGGGAATCACCATCCGACCGGTCATGACCGGTCGGCAGACCGGTCGGCCGTGTAAAACAGAAATTTCTATTTTGGAACTCCGGAATTTTCTGCGCAATAGCGTAAGATTACGCAATTTCTGGAGTTCTCTTGCATATTGGACTCCTCCAAGCTATAAAAGGACTTCATCCCTTCATACCGAAGGAGGCTAGAACGTGGGGATTGCTCAGGAGACGGATTCGACTTCGGATTTCTAGTTTTCTTCCTGTTTTAGTAGTTTTCTATGTTTTTAGAGGCTTTTAGTTCAAGGATGTTAGAGATGAACTAAACCCTCTTAGCCCTAGCTAAGAGGGGAAGCTTTTGATTCGTTTTTGATGGATTAACGCAACCTAGGTTTCCTTTTATCTTTTAATGAATGAATTTTAGTTCAATTTGAGTTTGAATCAAGTACTAGCTTTGGTTTTAATTTGATCTCTTGATGACTCCGGGCTCATGTGATTCTTAGTGATCCCAGCATAGTATCTTAGCTTTTTGAGCATTGTTTATGCTTGTGTAATGCATTGATCTACCATCGACTCCGGGCATGGTAGACGCTTTGATTGCCTTGTATGCAATGGCCTGATTTTCATGTGGGAACTCATGTAACTAAAGTTCTTATCTTTTGTGTATAATCTGGAATAGTTGTTTAGTGACTGATTTTGATTTAATTAGAGTTCGAATCATGAGTTGTAATCAGATCTAGTGACAGGATTTGGTGAAGGCTATGGTTATGAATCTCAACTATATTGGAAAGAGGCTTGGCCTATACAATTGAGTGTGCCCAAGGCCTGAGCGTGATCGTGGGAATCAAATCAGTTAATAAGCACTTATTTTGGACAATTGTTGATTGAACCGCTCTATATTCCAATCAGATAGAGAAAGGAATTTGATTCCGATTGATTTATGAGAGACCTAGTTGTGTTGATGCATTGAAACGTATCAAGAGTGGATCCTTGGCGCTCTAGTGCCTTTTTAGATTGAAATTACCTTACTCATTCACACTTTAAACCCAAATCTCTGTTTTCCAGCTTTAGCTCTTAATAGGGTCTTAATTACTAGTTGTTTTAGTTAAATTCTGAAGATACCCATACATAAATCTCTGTGGGAACGATACTCGGTCTTTCCGAATTATTACTACTTCGCAACCCTACACTTGGGGAGTGAACAAGAGGCCTCCTTTTATAGGCTTTTGAGAGGCTCCCAAGCCTCCTCCCAATCCTAGGTGGCACCCAAGCCTAGGTGGCACTTCATGTGTTGGGATGAGAGCAAGAGAGAGAGAGAAGGACATTTCTTGGGATGAGAGAAGGAGAGAGAGAGAGCTAGAGAGAGAGAGAGAGAGAGAGAGAGAGTTCCTCTCTTGCTAGCTCCACACGTGAGATGAAGGGAGAGGGAGAGCAGCTGGATGTTCTCCATTCGCTGGACGGTGATGATGCTGAAGAACTGCAACTGTGCAGGGATGTTGGTGACGATGGACGTCCAGCAGCTGGAGATGGATGGACGTCCACTGCTGGACGTGATGTGGGTCCCACCTGACGCTGGCTGAACCATTGGATGATTGGAATGGGGCCCATCTTGATGGACGGCTGCTGTTTGAAACAGCATGATGTTGGAGATGGGATTGATGATGGTGGTTGGTCCTGATGAAGCAGTTGCAGACGGTGTTGGCCTTGAAGATCGACGGCTGCTGATGGATGCTGCACGTGTGGTTGGCAACACACGTGAGGAGTGCTGCTGGTGTGATGTTCAGCTCTGGTGGACGGTGAAGCTGCAGATGCTGCAGATGGTTGGACGGCTGGAGATTTTGGCTGCTGTGATGGACGGCTAAGCTTTGCAAATCAGCTGGACGGACGTCCACTGCTGGAGATTATGGGGTCCACTTTGGAAGAACGGCTCGATGGGCTGAATGTTATGCATGTGTGAAGGAAGGTTGGATGGATGCACGAGCAGAGCTGGAGAGGGGGACGTTGCTGCTGGCCCTTGCTGAAGTGTTGAAGCTCTGCAACTTGATGCCGCTGAAGATGATCTGGGCAGAGTTGCATGGACGGTGGAGATGAGCTGTGGGGTCCATCTAGACGTCGGAGCTGGAGTAGCTTGGACTGCAGCTTGGAATGGACGGCTGAGCTTGGAGATCAGCTGGACGTTGAAGGACACTGGTGTTGCAGCACTGCTGCTGCACGTGCAAGGTGGGATGGATGGCTGATGTTGTTGGCGAAGTTGTTTGTTGGCCGTTGATGGAGCTGGAAATGGTCTTGGATGTCCAGCCCTGGTGGACGATTGCAAATGGTGGGTCCACCTGCTTGATGGACGGCGTTGATGTGCAGCAGCTGAACATCCACTGGATTGGGGTTGCTGCACTTGCAACAGGTGGGGAGCTGATGGAGTTGGACGGTTGGAAATGAAGTTGGGTCCACCTGCTGTTGTGGCTTGGCACGTGAGGAAGGTGGGGACTGATGGAGTTGATGACATCCATCTCTGCACGTGTGAAGATGATCCACCTAATGGACGGCTGGATGTTGACTGATCTTGGGGTCCACGTTGATGGTTCACTGGTGTTGACGTCCACCTGCTGGTTGGAATTGAGGTGGATGGCTGGATGATGATGCAGCCATGAGCGGCTGAGATGATCAGACGTGGATGACATGTGGGGTCCACAGCGCTGGCCATTGATGTGAATGGACGTCCGGCAGCTGCTGGACGGTGGAGATTGGATTGCACGCTGAGCAGTTGCAGCTGCAGCTAGACTGCTATGTGGCCCACCTGGTTGATCTGGCACATGTGAGGCTGGTGGACGTCCATCCTTGCTGCACGCTGCACATAGTGGTGTCCACCTTGGCCAGCCCTACACAGATGATGGATGGTTGGATATGGACGGTTGTGATGTGCATGGATGACTGGTGTCCAGCTGATTGTGATGGATGGATTGGATTGTTGGAGATGATGGTATGGTCCAAAGTGCTAGTCGATTAGGGCCTTTGATCTGATGCTCATGAAAGTGTCACCAGCCGTGATGCACAGTTGGTCCCAACTATAGACATCCAATCTTGACCATCCAAGCATGATCATCCATTTTTTTTGTGAAGGCCTTGATCACGATCATCATAACATGTCTCAGATGGACCTCCAAAATATGTCGATTTGATGAGGCCTTCTGAGACTTCAGATCCACCACAGAATATGGTTCACTCTTCGATCTTTACGCCCTGATTTTCCTCAGGATTGCCACACACTTGACGTTGATTACTTTTGGGCACTAAATCGTCCTGATTGACTCGGATTTTGTCCAACCTCTCCTGATCACCTGAAGACAGAAAATTCACCTAATGAGAGATAATTAACCGGAAAAACAATGATAATGCCCTTAACAACCAGGGTTAATTACACAATATTAGGTACTTATCACACCCCCCAACCAGCATTTTGCTAGTCCGGAGCAAAACATGCGAAAATAATCCAAGGATTTTTCAAAATACTGCAATCAATCTTATCCTCGACAGTTTTCACCAATCAAAACCATCTCGAGACTTCCTGTTATTTCCTAATGAAACAAAGATAAAGAGAAGAAAAGGTTCAATGTATTTATGTGATCCTTCAAGTTATCTAAACAGTAGAGTTTTCAAGGCATACAGTTTTGATAATTTTTAAATATAGATTCTAGTCACTTAGTAAACAAATTAATTGAGTTAAAAGCATTAATGATTCAATAGAAGCATTCTAAACATTGAGTTCCATGGTGCACGGTGAAGTCTAGCCTTAACACAACTAGGGGTTCAGTCTTCTACTTTCATGTTAACACTGATGATTGAAGAGAATGGTCAAATCAACCAAGTCACTGATTCCGAACCTTGCTACTGTTCTTTTCAACTTTTGATCTCTCTTTTTTCTTTTTCTCTTTTTTTTTTATTTTTTTTATTTTGAACCAAGAACCAATAGCCGAAGACTCCAAAAGGCTCACTTCATACTATGGTAATGTTTTGTAATGGTAACGACAATGGATGAAAATCCTTGCCCCAAATTACGATGAATATTCTCTCTTTTTTTTTCTTTTTTTTTTCTTTTTTTTTTTAACCAAAGTAGACAAGGATCTCCAGGCTTGGTGTCTATCACTCTCAACAATCATCAAGTCAACATTATAGTATCAAACTCAAATCCTGGCAATGCAAGCTAGATGTGAACTTGTGAAAATTCATGACTCAATCAATGTTTATCGTTTTCTAATAGAAAATTAATGGAAAGAACTCAATTTTGAAATTTACTGAAGCAACTAAACTCTAAAATTTAACATTGTCATCACTAAATGCCTTTTTATTCTACTATTCAAATTATTTCAAAATCACATAAATTCATAGAATTTTTTTTTTTCAAAATGATAAAAAATAAAAAAAATATAGGCAATTGGAAGAATTTTTCCGCAGGAATTAGTTGCACTAAGAAACCATAGGGTGTTTTCCAACAAGTCACCCGTTCGAATCCGAGATGGTCACTGGCACTAGTTGCACTAAATGGAAACTGTGGAGTGTATTTCTAAAAGTCATTTCATCCACTGAGACACCCGATGACACCGAGATACATGACTCAGTTAAAATCCTGATTGCTACTCAACTAGGAAAGCCCGAAAGAGCACGGGACCAACATCTAACTGGTCTTAGCAGTGACTTCGTCCATAAGAAATCCTAAACTTGGTCTGTTCAACCATGAACTTAAGATTATAATCTCTGATGATTTAAATTACTTGTTCGATCTATCCGAGCTTCATCTCTTTAATATTCCATCTATTGTATAACTGCAATTCATAGTGGAATCTTGTCGCTTTCTGCTGTGGTTTTCTCCCATAAGGGTTTCCATGTAAAAATCTTTGTGTTGTCTATATTGCGCTTTATTTACATTCATGCTATTTTAATGCTTTATTTAACCTATTAATGATACATGCATGCATTTACTTTTGCCTTTTAATTAAGGGTGATCATCCATTGATGTAATTAAGGGTCCGTGACTAGTTCACAGCCTGGAATGTAAAAGATCTTGGAATCTTTAGAATAAAATTCGCCTTGTGAAACCTCTCTTGTGTATACTTTGTGATTACTTGTAATTGTCTATGAATGTCTTTATGCTTAGAACCCCAGAATAATGAAACACAGGAAAAACTGCCTTGAGCATTTTTCTAGTTCTAACACTTGTTACCTCAGGTACTCTCGTTCTCACTCTCATTTGTCTTATTTCATTGCTCTCATGTCTTGATTATTACATATCTTGTTACATTGAGGACAATGTAAGATTTTGGTTGGGGGGTGTTCGCTCGCCTCAAGTGTAAAGCTGCGATGTAGTAATAATTCTCGGTAAGACCGAGGTCGATCCACAGAGAAAGAGGTAAACAATTCTAACCACTCTAATAACTTGAATCTAAGAAAATTTTAGAAAAATAGTTTTTAAAAACTAAATAGAAAATCTGAGATTTGGGAAGAACTAGAGCATCAAGGATTCACTTGCAACGGTCCAATGCCAATACATTCATCCAAGCACAACACAATTAGAATTAAATTCCTATCTCTCATCTAATTGGATGATATAACATTCAACCACAAACAGTCCCACTTAAATTTAAAAATCATATTTCTAGTTCTAATGAAGCACGTAGAACTCAAACTTGTAGCCTTCGAAGTAACAGCCATGCCAAGAGACTATGGCATGCTCTGGGGTTACTACATTTCGAATCTAAATAAACCCATGATGGCAATCTCGGAGAATTGCAAGGAACTCATGTCTGGAGTACACAAAATCTCATAATTCATCTAAAAATCCAAACTTTATTTAAACTAGAAGTTCAAAATCCAAAATTAAGAAAATGGTACTTGCATAAATAAATTAAAACATTGAAATCAACTACAAATTTCACCTTTAGCTCTAACTAAGAGGTTAACTAAGAAAAAGCATATTAAAACTAGAACTAGAACTAAGAAAAGGAAGAAAAACTAGCTGGAGGAGGCTAGGTAGCCTCCTAGAACTTGAGCTCCTTGCTTCCCACATCCTTGATTGCCTTGGAATAAAAGAGAGCACCTCCTTCTATAATACAGCAAGAGTACTGCAACATAACAGATTTTGTTTCGCTTCGTACGGCTTAACCAATGATCGGATTGCCTTCAAATTTGATTTGTAGCTTCCTTGGTACTTGATCATCCTCATAAATGGTTTAAATTTCTAAGATTATCTTCTGAATGGGCCCAACAATCATATCAGTGACCACCTCTCAAAATCACGCAATTCGGGTACCTCTAGAGCCAGTCATCTTACTTTCAACATTATGGAGTGTACAGAGGTCGGATTGATCTCAAATTTGGAAAATTAGTAGAAACCTTCCTCCTCTAGATGATAGACAGATTAGGTTTTCCAAATCAATTCCAAAATTGGTTACAAAAATTAGAACACTTAGGCCTTTTATAAAATCTGCGTAGTTGAATCTTTTTGGATGGTCCATTTTTCTTCAATCGCTACGATCAAACCACACATCCTTTTGACCTGAAACTTTGTGATTATTCATATATAGATGTGGTCTAGAAGTTGGTCAAATTAAAATTTTCATATCATCAATGATGGGCCACCTAGACCATTCCAGTGTTGAGCAGCGAAGTCTGGAAATTTCCTGGACAGTTCGTATTGTTTTGGCCGCCACGGTCAATCCATAGCTCCGATTGATACGAAACCACTTAAGTTATTTCTATGTCGAGCTCTTCTTCGACATGCATTTGTTGGATTTCCAAATATCATCAAGATGGGCCCTAAAAATTGGGCCAAAAAACTAAAAACGGGACTGCCTATATTTGAAATTTGCTTTAGAAAGTGCATGGCTGACCTGTCAGCCCGACCACAGGTTGGCCTTCAAAAAATTACTCCAGAGAAATTTGTATTTCTGGAGGGTTTGGCCGGCCGGCCGGTCAAGCTGTAAATTGTGACTTTTTCATACTTTTATTCCTCCATTGCATTACATCTTTCCTCCATCTTTGTCCTTTATTTCTTTTGATCTTTAAGGCATATAAAGTGACTCTTTTAATCATGAGTTGGTAAAGTCTGTCTCTCATTCCTATAATCACAAAAACATGTATTAGATTAGTCTTTAAACATGAAAACCATGCATAATGTGATGATGAAAATGGGTTAGAATTGTAATATTCATGGCTCAACAGGGGGTGAGATTCCTAAATGAATCTACTAGTTTCTATGACATTTCGATACACATGTAGAAATTTTTCAATTTTTCAAAATTCAAAACTCTCTTGAAAAACTTTATTTCTATGCACTTGGGATGTTTAAGTATGAACGAAAGAGAGATTAAGTGACTAATTTTGAAAGCCTTAAATTTCTTGTAATATGATACTTTTCTATATGAATTCCCCTATTGAATTGATTAGTAGAAAGTTTTGAACACTTTTGAGTCTAGTTCACATTACACGATTCTCATGGTTTGAAGGGATTATGTAGATTTGTAAATTGGCTAGCCTAAGATTTAAGGTGTTGAGGAACATAAGAGAAAAGAATGAAAGATATGGATTTCTAAAAATCCTATCTAATGCATTTGAAAAAGAGAAAGAAAGTATGGTTGTCATTGAGTATATTTTTGTGAAAATTTCCAAAAAAGGGTTACCTATTAACAACTAGGGGATGGTCTACCCATAACCAAAGCTGGAAATGGTAAGCAGTGTGAAAGTCGTGTAACCGCGTTTCGTTTCTTGTGGGGCTAAGTTGGATCTGTCCTCATCCTCAGAATTTATCGGAACATTAGGCTTGTCGGCCTTCACCGGAATAGTTTTATCAATTTCTTTACCACTTCTAAGAGTGGTGACGAATTTGGCTTGCTCCATATGTTGGTTGGAGGGATTAGGAATGCTCACTTCATGTACTTGCTTTGGATTGGGCTGAGGTTGGGCTGGAAATGTCCCTTCCCTAGCATTCAAGCATCCCTTAATCTCATCAATCGAGACTTTAAGCTCTTGGAACATTTGCTGATTTGATTGATTGATTTGCGTTTGCCCTTACATAAACGCTTTTAAGGTATCCTCCATCGAGAATTAAGGTGGGGCCATATTTTACATGGGTAGCCCTCCTTGAGAGTTGGTAGGATTGCCCGTGGGAGCATTCTTCCAACTGAAATTTAGGTGGTTCTTCCTAGTAGAATTGTACGTATTACCCACCGGTCCATTAAAAGGCCGTTGATAACCATATGTGGCATTTGCATGTTCATGTAACACCTCTTGAAACGCAGGAATTGTAGGACAATCTTGCATATCTTGCATAGCGTGTAAATTGGTGAAACAAATCCCACACGTGGTCTCAATAGCTTCATTGGACTTTGAAACTCCACTCGTACTAAGTTCCATGGCCTCGATCTTCCTTGTGAATTTGGCTAACCTTACATTCATATCATCTTCCTCCTTGAGGATATAAATCCCTCCTTTCTCTTTTTCTTGAGTAGGCTTGGGGTTATTAGATTTATCCGAGGTATCCCATGATTGGGAATTCTCGGCTAACATATCTAAATAACTCCAAGCTTCATCTGGATTTTTGCTCATAAACTCGTTGTTGCACATCATCTCTACAAATTGGCGCATATTGGAACTTAATCCATCATTGAAGAAGTTTATGATTCGCCAACTTTTGTAGTCGTGATGTGGGCAAGCAAGTAGGAGGTCCTTAAACCTTTCCCAACATTGGAAGAATGATTCACTCTCTTTAGCCGAAAAATTCATTATAGCTCTTCAAAGGGTGTTCATTTTATGAGCTGGGAAGAACTTTTTCAAGAATTCCTGGGTCATCTCGTTCCATGACCCTATCGAGTGTGGTCTAAGAGAGTGAAGCCAAGTCTTGGCTCTTTCTTTTAATGAAAAGGGAAAAAGTTTAAGTTTAATGGCATCTTCCGAAACATTAGTGTATTGCAAGGTAGCCACCACTTCTTCAAATTCCTTTAAGTGCAAATATGGGCTTTTAGAGTCTAGCCCATTGTTAACGTCATATTTTGTAGTTGGATCCTCCAAATGTTCACCTTCTCTTCACCAGAGATTTCCCTCCGCCAGACCAGAAAAAAGGCAGACAGCAACTAAGGGTGGCTGGGGACCAGCCGTCAGCCCTCCGATGCTAAAGTCAGGCCAAGAAAAGCCAAGCAAAATGGGACAGAGCGAATGTTGTGTGCGTACCTGCTCTTAATGGAGTCACCCCTTTATATAGATCTGAAGCAACCCAATTTGTTACGTAAGATATCGAAATCCCGTTGATGTCGCATACGATACTGAGATCTTGCTGATTTCGTGGGATAAGATCCTATCTTTAGAGTCGAGATCCAACACAATGACTTATTTCAACAATCACGCCCCTTGATGGCAATCCCTTGAGATCCGGAACCATTTAGAGAAGATAAGCCCAAAAAATTGACCTATACGGGCTGCTGGTAAGCGTAGTAATAGCGCTGATATGTCATGATAAACTGGAAGCCGTAGTTGGAGTCATAGCTTCCGAAAAGGAAGGAGACGCCCGTAAGATGGAAACCACCGAACTGGATGTAGCCCTGCTTGGTGTCGCGGAGGGATTGGACAAGCTGCTCGTCGGGAATCGGGTGCTGGTACTGAAAGCTAAGAGATGTTGCCGTAGGAAAGCTGCTCGCATGTTAGAATGTGGTCGCGAGTCCAAGTACTCACTCACTTAGATGTAACGTCTTTCAACGACTTGTGAGAAGGTCTGCTCGCGGATCGAGCTTTGCTGTATTTGACTATCGGTTATGAGAACTCGAGACTTGCGAATAGTTGCTCCGTATTTTTCAATCTGCGACTCCTGATCAGATGAGCTCGAGAGTCGAGTGGGTGTCCCACACTTATCCAATATTCGACTCTCGATCAGATGATCTCGAGAGTCGAATGGACGTCCCGTACTTATCCATTCAACGATTCCCGAGCTTACGATCTCGAGAGTCGAACCGGCACTCCGCATTTACCCGTTCTGCGACTCTTGATCAGATGATCTCGAGAGCCAAATGAGGACTTCTGCGTGAAATCTTATCTCCACCATTTTTCCTATAACAGATGCCCCCCAAGTCCTTGCCGCCAAGAATTCTTAAGGAAAGGACTTAGCTTGCTGTCATGCGCGGCTGCCTCTTGCCTTTACTGAGAAGCCGTACATGATTAGGCTGGAATTAATGAGCGCCAGCCTTTCCGCAGTCAGAAAATGAAGAGGCGCACACCACGTGTCCAAGTATTAAATGGGCGTGCCCGCTCGAGTGCTGTGCCGAACGAGAGATCGCCATGTGCTACCATATACGGCGGAATGATTGCCTATAAATATACGGAGTCCGCCATATCTTCTGATTTTCACAGAAGTTTCAGAATTCTCTTTGCCTTTCAATCATCTTCCTCCGGAGTTCCTTGGTGTCTTCCTCGATTTCCTTTGGTGCTTTGGTATTTCTTCTTTCTTTTTCTTCTTTGATATCCCATGGCTTCTGAGGAGAGTACCGTTCCTTTGGGAGATGCCACCCCGGAATCCTCTGCTTCTAGTAACGCAAGGGTTCCGGCAGGTCAGTATACAGCGGCCGGATATCCCTCCATTCTATCAGAGAACCGGCTGCTAGAGTTGCGGGAGAGATTTTCAATCCCTGATTCAGTCGCTCTCCGGTTACCCAGAGATGGAGAGACGCCAGACTCCCCTCCCCCAGGGTGTGTGGCCTTCTATGAGTATCAACTCATTCTGGGGGTTCGCCTTCCCCTCCATCCCTTTATCCGGGATGTACTTCGGTACTATAAGATTGCCCCCGGGCAACTTATAGTGAATGGATGGAGGGTGGTTCTAAGCTCATTCGTCCTTTGGGCTCAAGCCGGGAACGGGGAGCTTACAGCTGATGAGTTCCTCCGCATGTTCCGCTTGAAGAAGGCACCCTCCAGCGAAGGCTGGTATTATCTATGTTATTGGCATCGGGATAACTTCGTGTTGGGAAAGCCCTCATCGAATTATCCCGGCTGGAGGAAGCGCTGGTTTTATGCATCCGGAAACTGGGAATTTGCTTCTTCCAGGGGCCCAAGAGTAAACCTCTTTTTCTGTGAAGGTAGGCACAATCCCGCATTGTGCACTTTTTCTTCAATTAGGGTTTTAGGGTTTTTACTCCATTTGACCTTGTTTGTGCTCGCAGGTATCCCAGCCTTGAGAAAACCGAATTTGAAAGGAGGGATCAACGAAAAAATCGTAAAGGTGTATAAGGTGCCTATCGGTGATAGGCACGTCGAGACTTGCTTGTCTCCCTCACGCCTTGCAGCAGCGGGCTTAATACCCAGGAGAGAAGTCGAGATGACGCAGGTCAGAGAGAAGAGAGGTCTGCTGCCCCGGCTGAAGGGCACGAGCTCCAAGAGGCAGAAGAAAACATCTGCCGGTCCATCTCACCCACCCATCGAAAAGGGTAACGATCAGCCTGCTCCTCTCGCGAGCAGGGCGGGGGCTCCAGTAGGGCCCGCTATTCCTTCACTGGTGGTCGCACCCGGGCCGCCAGTGATAAATATTGTTGACAATTCCCCAGATGGGGCAGGGTCCAGCTGCCCCCCAGCTAAAGAGGCTCGTGAGCAAACGGAGCCTCGAGAGATGGCTCCTGCTCGTGAGCTGGTTCCTGCTATCAAGCAGGGACCTGCTCGCGAGACAATGGCCCCTCCTCGGGAGCCGTTTGGGCTGATCGTTGCCCAACCTTCCGGTAGTGGGACATATTCTGTTCCTCGCCACCTCCACCCTATCTGTAAATTCTTATTTGAGAACGTCCCGCCCCAATCCTTCGGCTCTCTTCCCGAGCCAAGCCCCGAGAGCCTCTTCCTTAAGGCAGGGATAAGGATGGCTCAGGTAGAACCTCCTAGCCCAAACTTCATTATTTTGGGATTTCTTAAGTATTTTTTCTCACCCCTCTTTTTGTTTGCAGGGATTGGACCTCATCTTGCGGACGAAGCGAGACATCGTCGCCGCTCGCCGCGTAATAGATGAGGTAGATGAGAAGAGGGTCGCTTTGGAGAAGGCGGTCCAAGGACGAGATCAACTCCTCAAGTCCCGTGAGGCAGTGATCTCCAAGAGAGATGAGGAGATAAAAATCCTCATAGAGAAAGTCCAAGCGTTGACCGAAAGGTATCAAGCTTTGGACACCAAGTTCGCGAAGACCGCTGATAAGAAGTAGAGGGCGGAGAGAGAGAAGGAGATCTTTCACCAAGACAAGATCTCATTAGAGGAGCGGCTTGCGGAGACTAGGTCGCAGCTCAAGGAAGCCAACGAGAGCTTGGAGAAAGAGCGCTCCACTCTTGCACAGCTTAAGGACGACTCGATCCATTGGGACGAGGAGAAAGTCGTCCTTGTAAAAATGCTCTCGGAGGAAGGTCCTCGGGCAATCTCCAAGTTCCGGACTTCGCAGCTGTATGACGATGAACGATATGAGTCATACGATGTTGGTCGAGACTTTGCACTGAGAGTAGTGCAACGAATGATCCCATCCTTCGATATGGGGGAATTCAGTCGAGTCGCGACCATCATAGCTGCAGAAGAACAAGCTGCTGCCGAGAACGAGGTGACTGAAGTCACGCAGGCTGGAGGGGCTCCTGAAACGGGCCCTGAAGTCGAGAGCGTGGCTCCTCCTCCAAGCGATTGATCTCCTTTTATTTTCTTCTCTCTTATACTTGCGATCATGTATTTGTAATCGTTTAAACATCAATGAAAAGATATTTTTGGAAGTGTTACTGTTTTGTTGCTGTTCTCTTTATCTTTCATTTGTGCTTTGTGTTGGTCTCATGTTGCCTCATCAGAGGATGCGACCCCTTAATTCGAACACGACCTGCGCTGCTCGCATTTAGGGTGTACGACCCCATAACTTGAGACGAGCTGCGGTGCTCGCATTCTGGAAGTGCGATCCCTTTCCTCAATCGCGAGCAACTAACTCTAAAAAAAAAATGAATTAGACTCAATCCGGGGGTCGTGTGACCGTGTCCACGTTGAGATAGAATGATCTATCGATTGAGATTTTGATTCTACCAAGGGCAGAAAGTTGGTCAAGAGATCACCTATGCTCTCTTCGGGGCTATTTTTAATCCATAGCATGGAGAAGCAACCAACTGGTAATGATTTCAATCCTACCAAGGGTAGGCAATTGGCCAAGAGGATGTGTATGCATTCTCTTCAGGGCTATTCAGGTCCATGAAATGGAGTAGCGACCAAAAGATATCCTTCACTTTATTCATAAAATGTTGTAATAAACTACATTGAATCTAGGGATAGTATCGTAGCAAATGCTCCACGTGCCAAGGGCGACGTACGGGCTTCCCTTGCATGTCTTCAAGATAATAAGTACCGGGTCGCACAACCCTAATAACCCGATACGGGCCTTCCCAATTTGGATCCAATGAACGAGTAGGAACTCTGAGATTTTGCCTTAGTACCAAATCTCCGGGTTGGAAGGATCTAGGCCGAACCCTAGCATTTCGATAACGAGCAATACGTTGTTGATATGCTGCCACTCGTACTTGGGAAGCATTTCTTCGCTCTTCCAAGAGATCGAGATGAAGTTGGAGGTTTTCCTGATTACTTGAGGGGTCATACTGCTCGATCCGATACGAGGGCACTTGAATTTCCACTGGTACCACTGCGTCAACACCAAATGCTAAGGAGAAAGGAGTTTCACCTGTTGATGTACAAGCCGTGGTTCTATAGGCCCATAATACCTCTGGCAGAAGTTCTGGCCACACCCCTTTACATTCACCTAGCTTAGTCTTTAAATGGTGCTTTATGATCTTATTCACTGCCTCGACCTGCCCATTCGCCTGAGGATGATATGGAGAAGTGCGGAGATTACGTATCTTCCATTTTTCGCAAAATTCATCAAAGGCTGCGTTGTCGAACTGCGTTCCGTTATCGGTAATTATAGTATGAGGAAGTACAAAACGGCATATGATATTTCTCCATATAAACTTAGTAGTTTGTTTCTCAGTAATCTTGCCTAATGGTTCTGCCTCGGCCCATTTGGTGAAATAATCAACCGCCACGATCGCGAACCTATTCTGTCCATTTCCCATGGGCAAGGGCCCGATGATATCAATCCCCCACTGAGCAAAAGGCCAAGGGCTATCAACTGGGGTCATCCGCTCGGATGGTACATGAGGTATAGGTAGATATCGTTGACACTTGTCGCATTTTTTAGAAAATTCGATGGCGTCTGCTTTCATAGTGGGCCAATAATATCCTTGCCTCATCGCTTTATATGCTAGGGATCGCCCCCTGGGATGGTTACCACATGCCCCCTGGTGTACTTCATCTAGAACACGAAGTGCTTCTTCTGGATGAAGGCACCTTAAATAAGGCAAGGAGAAGCTTTTTCGCAACAATATTCCATCTTGTAAGGTGTACCTGGCAGCTCGAAGCCGAATTTGTCTTGCAGCTTTCTTGTCTTCTGGTAGGTATCCATCTCTGAGATAAAGGATGATAGGATCCATCCAGCATGGAGACGATTGTACCGATATAACTTGCTCGAGAGTCACTTGGTCGATACTCAAGTTCTGACGGTGCTCGATGGGGATCGAATGTGATAACTCCGATTCCGGTGCAGAAGCGAGCTTTGCCAAGGAATCGGCAAGTTGGTTCTGCTCGCGAGGGATATGAATTATTTTATAAGTCTTTAGTTTGGCGAGCAGGATAAGGACACGAGACTTGTATAAGGCCATTCTTTCTTCTTTGGCTTCGAATTCACCAATAACTTGGTTGACAATGAGCTGGGAGTCGCTATGAATTATCAAATTTTGGACTGCGAGGACAATGGCCAGTTCGAGGCCAACAATCAGGGCCTCATATTCTGCTTCATTATTGGAGACGCGTGATTCGAAACGCAGAGCATATTGAAAATGCGACCCGTCGGGAGCCACTAAAATCAGGCCCGCTCCACTGCCAGTGGCCCAAGACGACCCGTCCACGAAGAGAGACCAAGGAGGCTGGTCGCTGGTCGTGACATTATCTTCAGAAGAATATGTAAATTCGGCGATGAAGTCAGCCACGGCCTGGCCCTTGACTGCGGTCCTAGGACAGAATGAGATATCATGCTCACTGATCTCGACCGCCCATTTAGTTAAGCGCCCGGAAGCCTCAGGTTTTTGAAGGACTGTCGTAGTGGATGATTTGTTGGTACTAAAATAGCATGGGCTTGAAAGTATGGTCGCAGTTTTCGAGCTGCCGTGACTAAGGCTAGGGCCAGTTTCTCCATATCAGAATACCTAGTTTTTGCGTCGACCATTGCTCGACTGATATAATAAACGGGCCTTTGTACCCCGGAATCTTCTCTTATTAAAGCGGCGCTAACGGCCGTGGAAGACATAGATAAATAAAGAATGAGTTGCTCATGTGCTACGGGTTTAGATAAAATGGGGGGAGCGCTCATGTATTGCTTCAGTTGTTGAAAAGCTTCTTCACACTGAGGTGTCCACTTCCAATCAGACTTGGCCGTTGCACGAAGGAGTTTGAAGAAGGGCAAGCACTTGTCAGATGCTTGCGAGATGAACCTGTTCAATGATGCGATGCGACCAGCCAGACGCTGGACGTCCTTCAGAGTAACAGGGAATTTCATCTCTATCAATGCTTTAATCTTTTCGGGATTCGCCTCAATTCCACGCTGGCCAACCATGAACCCAAGAAATATTCCTGCAGACACTCCAAACGCGCATTTTTCTGGGTTCAATTTCATTTGATACTTCCTCATCAGATCAAAGGCTTCTCGAAGATCAGAAATGTGGTCATCTTCAACGATGCTTTTCACGAGCATATCGTCAACATATACTTCCATATTCCTACCGATTTGAGCAGCGAATATTTTGTTGACAAGATGTTGATAAGTGGCCCCTGCATTTTTAAGACCGAACGGCATTACCTGGTAGCAATATAGTCCTCGATCTGTGATGAAGGCAATATGCTGGCTATCAGGTGGATGCATCATAATCTGGTTGTAACCAGAATAAGCATCCATAAAGCTGAGGAGAGCATGTCCAGCTGTTGAGTCGACCAACTGGTCGATCCGCGGTGTCGGAAAGCTATCTTTGGGACATGCTTTGTTCAAGTCTGAATAATCGACGCACATCCTCCATTTGCCATTAGCTTTCCGGACGAGAACTACGTTTGCGACCCACTCTGGGTAGTCAATTTCTTTTATGAAATTAGCCGCGAGCAGCTTCTCAACTTCAGTTTTGATTGCCATTTGTCTTTCTGCAGTAAAGGCACGTCGACGCTGATATACGGGTTTATGCTTCGGGTCAACGTTGAGACGATGTGCGATGACATTGGGATCGATGCCTGGCATATCTTTATGAGACCAAGCAAACACGTCCTGGTATTCAGTGAGGAAACGGATCAAATCTTCATGATGGACATTGGTTAAGGAGGACCCGATGTACACGATCTTAGACGGGTCGTCTTTGGTCAGGTGGATCGCCACTGTTTCCTCCCCCGGAGTTCCTGACTTCAGAGCATTTTCTCTCGGATCCAACGAGGTGGTAGAGGGAACGTTGGGTGAACCTTGAGCTATTTCCATGACGGGTGTCGCTTGAGCCTTCTTTCGATCTTGGAGGGCTATCTGGTAACAGGACCGTGCCTCCTGCTGACTTCCTCGCACGACCCCGATGCCATTTGGGGTAGGAAATTTAACACACAGATATGAAGGGTGCAAGGCCGCTCCAACCTTAGTTAGAGACGGCCGCCCCAAAATGGCGTTATATGCTGATTTTCGATCCACGACGAGGAAGTTTACGAAGACGGTGGTCTTCGCTGGACTCTCTCCAAAAGTAACTGGGAGATCGATGCTTCCTTCAGGTGTTACTACCTCTCCTCCAAAGCCGACGAGGGGGGTCGATACTGGCTTGAGGAGGCTTCTAGCTAGTGCCATTTTGTTGAAAGCCTCCAAGTACAGAATATCAGCTGAGCTACCTGTATCCACCATAATTCGATGAGTCAGATAATTTGATACCTTCAATGTGACTACGATGGAATCTTCATGAGGGAAGTGAATTCCCGCTGCATCTTCGAGGGTGAAAGAAATTGGAGGATGGCTCGCTTTTGATGAGCTGGACGTCTGTTCCAGCCAATAGATTTGCTGGGGTTCTTTGGATGCCTTTCGAGCGTATGCTTTTCTTGAAGCTTGAGAGTCACCCCCACAAGCTGGTCCCCCGACGATAGTGCGAATTTCTCCCGTGGGCTCAGCGTCCTCTTGGTCGGTTTGATGATGAGGCGGTTCCTTTTGGCGAGATGAGGTCTTCGCCCTTTCTGGTGATAGATTTTTACGAGCAACATAATCCTGGAGATGGCCTTTTCGAATAAGGGCTTCGATATGGTCTCGTAGAGAGATGCAGTCCTGGGTCCTATGCCCATGATCTTTGTGGAAGTAACAGAACTTGCTCTTGTCCCTCTTCTCGGGATCGGATTTGATCTTTGCAGGCCACTTCACATATGGCTTGTGTTTAATCTCCATTAGAACCTTTTCAGGAGACTGATTAAGAGGAGTGTAGTTATGATATTTACCAAAGTAAGGCTTCCTGGGAGAACGATCGCGCTGGTCACGACGGTATTTCCTATCTGTAGAAGGGGTTCCTTCTGGCTTGCGTTTCTTACTTTGTACTTCATGGCGTGTCAATACGACTTCTTCTGCATTGATATATTTCTGAGCTTTGGCTTAGAATTCTACCATAGTTTTCGGCGGGCTTTTATCTAAGGCAAACCTGAATTTCTCGCTCGTTATTCCGGCAATGAGGGCTGTAAGACCCTTTTCTTCAGTGTAACCCTCAGTTTGAACGGCTTCGACAGTGAACCGTACTGTGAACTCCTTTATTGTCTCCCCATGCTGCTATTTCAGATTCATCAGATGGGAGGCTGGCTTCTTAATGCGAATACTTCTCTTGAATTGAGAAAGGAATATCTCCGATAACTGGGAAAAGGAGCTGATGGAACGAGGCTTTAACCCCCGGAACCACGTACGAGCTGCTTCCTTCAATGTTAAGGGAAAAGCCCTACACATGATTTCTGAACCATGTCCCTCCAACTCCATGAGGGACCTGTATGTTTCCAGATGTTCAAGAGGGCCGTCAATGCCTGTGTACGGAGCGATAACAGGCGCTCGATACTTTCTGGGTAACGGGGCTTCCATGACCTCGCTGGTGAAGGGAGATTCAGATTGATGTATCGCCGCCATGGCGGCAGATGGGCGATTTGCCTGGTATTGCTGTTCCATGACATCAAATCGATCATGGATTCTTTTGAGATCTCCTTCCCATGGTAGGGTATAGATTGATGTTTCGGCGGTGGAGCCCTGCGGTTGAGGTTGTCGAGACGAACTAGAATGTATAGAATGTGGAGACGGTACAGGGGGATGGCTGCCAAGTGGTGGGACCTGTGGTTCATCCATAAAATGTCTAGATGCCACTGGTATGGGCTGCGGTGGTAACCCTTCGGAAGCTTGTCTCTGAGGTTCGGGGAAATGCTGATCCAGCCGATTTGACAGCGCTTGAACTCCGGCATTTAGAGTCAGAAGGGTGTTTCCGAGGAAACGTAAGACATCGTCTTGATTTCCAGAAGCCTCCAATAATGGGTTTGTTGACGGAATATTCGGGGCTCCTTGAGGGATGTTCGTCGGATAAGGTGGAAGGGCAAGTGCAGATTCCGTCTCATCGGGTGGAGGTGGTGGCTGCCTTGAAGTTGAAGGATGAACGACCTTTTTAGGAGGCACCGCCGAAGGATTTCGAGGATTTAGATCGATGGTCAGAACGATTGATTTTGACGATCAAGTCATTCCCACAGACGGCACCAAACTGTTAATGTCAGATTTTGTAGTTGGATCCTCCAGATGTTCACCTTCTCTTCACCAGAGATTTCCCTCCGCCAGACCTGAAAAAAGGCAGACAGCAACTAAGGGTGGCTGGGGACCAGCCGTCAGCCCTCCGATGCTAAAGTCAGGCCAAGAAAAGCCAAGCAAAACGGGACAGAGCGAATGTTGTGTGCGTACCTGCTCTTAATGGAGTCACCCCTTTATATAGATCTGAAGCAACCCAATTTGTTACGTAAGATATCGAAATCCCGCTGATGTCGCATACGATACTGAGATCTTGCTGATTTCGTGGGATAAGATCCTATCTTTAGAGTCGAGATCCAACCCAATGACTTATTTCAACAATCACGCCCCTTGATGGCAATCCCTTGAGATCCGGAACCATTTAGAGAAGATAATGAAATTGCTTCGGGTAGCCTAACACGACACCCTACGCATACGCGTGCGGAAGCTTGAGGAGCAACTAGAATTATGGCTGAACCTATAGGAGGGGGGTGAATAGGACCTTTTTTTAAAAAAAATCTTTTCGCCTACTTTAACAAATCAGCAAATTAAAATATGTAAGCGATTAACACTTTGGCTTCCAAGCCTAAGTGGGTCCAATTAAAAGACTAGCAAAAGATAAAGCAATTAACAACCTAGTCTAATCAACTCATGTGGACTAGAGAGGATGGATCAAGAAATGCTCAAGTCAACATGAGGAGTGAAAGTACATCTTGTGAGTGTGGATGTGCCTATCAAGTGCCTAGCATACATTCCTAACTAAGCATTCATAATTAACAAATTAAACTCAATGCATTAAAGAGAAATGTGCTCAAGATCAATCACAAACACAAGGATGTATAGTGGTTCGACTACTTGTCTACTCCACTCCCGGTTCAAGTACTCAACCCCTTTGAGCACACCGGCATTCACTGGGGAGTTTAAATCTGGTTCCTCCCAACCAAGGTGTTTTAACTCGGATCCACCCAACCGGGGAGTTTACAGGTTCCTCCCAACCTACACGTTTGCACCCGTGTTGGTGGCTCCCCCTTGGAGACTTTGTTTTATTCCCGACTAACGTGCCAAGGAACGGCTGACGTCCCTAGATTTTAGGCCCAACTAATAGGCCAAGGATCGACTGACGACCCCGGGGCGAGTTTGTCAAACAAACTCTACACTCAACTCCCACAGGGAATTGAGTGGATGGACTCTTAACAAGACAACCTTACTTGTCGGATTGAGCCCCTTGTTGCGCCGCTTCGGGTTGCTTCTTCTCGCTCTCCCGTGCTTGAATCAGCTCCCCTTGTGCTCCCCCGATCTTTGACGCCGTTGCTTTGCCAAGGCTTCAGCTCCAAGATCAGCTACCTTGCATGTGATGCTCCATTGGAGATGCCCAAGGTGCTAGGGAATGGTGAAACCTCTACAAATGGTAGGAAATGGGTTTCCTAGAGGAATGCACCTAAATTGACTCCTAGGTAGTGTTTAGACAAAGGATTTAACTATCATCAAGGTGTCTAAACCCTAGGAATCAAGAGGGAACAAGTCCATTCTCAAGATGCCATTGAATGGCCCAAGCTTGTGATGAAAACACAAGGAGAATGACTTGCTTTAGGTTTGGGATAGAGCCTCTAATGATCTCTAGCAATGGTGGCTTCTATCTCCTCAAAATCCCCTCTCTTGGCTCAAAAACGAATCCCCCATCTTAAATAGATTTTCTTCCAACGGTCAAAAAACGGGCAGATTCGCTCATCTCCGATTGATCGGAAGAAGGTCCGATGGATCGGAGACCTGTCCGATTGATCGGAGACAAGTCCGATTGATCGGAAATCCATCCAGTGAAGTCTCTGGAAGATATTCCGATTGATCGGAACACTTTCCGATTGATCGAACGGACCCCTTCCGATGGATCGGAAGACTGTCCGATTGATCGAAAATATGTCTAGTGGATTTTCAAGGTTGCTGGAAAAATTTCCGATTGATCGGAGATTCTGTCCGATTGATCGGAGCTTCTGTCCGATTGATCGGAGTCCTATCGGAGCCACTGTCCGATTGATCGGAGTCCTATCGGAACACCTATCGGAAACTGCTGTTTGAGCCTTTTTTATTGCAGCAGCTTCCACCTCTTAAATTAGTCTATCTTATCATGTTTTTCATGGAGTTCTAAGACTAATGATGATGACTAAGGGTATACCTAGTTGGTCCAAGTCATCTAAGAGGTTATGGGTTAGGTTTTGGTCAAGGCAAGGCACACCAAGGCATCACATTTACCTGTTTCTTCTTCCTTGATGCAGCCGGTCCGTCTTGAGTCTTCGTTCTTCGTCTTCATTAAGCTCAACCGACACTAGACCCACTGACCTAAGTAATTGACAAACAAGGTGCACTAGTATGCCATAGAAAAGTGCACTAACAATCTCCCCCTTTGTCAATTACTTACAAAAACCTAACCTACCAAAACAAATACATGTACAAGAGATTACATTGATATGAAATAAAATACAGGACTCTTGACATGCCTAAACTAAGCAGCTCCTCTTCAGTTTGCTCCCCCATAACCTGTCAATCCCTGCATCACAAAACATAGCAAACTAGTTTTGGTGGGACTTGATCTTTCTCCCCCTTTTTGTTAGCAATTGACAAGCTATTCTCTCCCCCTTAATGATGCAACAATTAAGGTCAAGGTAAGAGAAGATAGTATGTCATAATTATAACTATAAACACATGCTAACAAGGAGAGTATAGGGTGCATGATACATAAATACATGGAGCATGCTAAGGAACATGATTAACAAGAAAATGAAACTATCTAAGCATAGTTAATCATGCATAATTGGTCATCTATGATATACACTAAGCATTAAAGCTCAAGGGCTTATAGCCCAATCAACCAACCTCCCCTATTGGTATATCAAGACCAATACTAAGCAAAGATTAGCATACAATGAAGCATAAAACTCAAGATGATTAGCTAATCTAAGCATGGTAATAATCTAGCAAGCAAATATATTAATTAAAAGCAAGGCTAAATTATCAAAAATTGGGCTAATGAGGCTTGAATCCTCTAATTTGCCCATACACACAGAAATGAGGCTGAAATCCTCAGATTTACCTATATAAGCATTTCTAGCTACCCTCACTAACTATGTTTAGTTTGATAAGCCTAAGGGTAACTAATTTCCTCAACACCCTCCTAAAATGAGGTGAGGGGTTGGGAACTCCTTCTACTCCTAGAAGGGATAGCGGTTGGGATCCCCTCTTAGATAAGCGGGAAGAGGGGTGGTGGTGGAAGCCGAGAGAGCTAGATCATTATGTTGGCTCCCATCACTAGTAGAATCATCGGATTTGGAGTCCGACTCCTCCGTATTATCCCACGTGGCAGCCATCGCCTTTTTACCTTTCGGTTTAGGCATTTCCGGACAGTCCGGGGCAATATGGCCACGTTGACCGCAACCGTAACATCGGACGGATGAAGGTTTGGATGATTTCCCTTTATGTTTATCACCCTTCTTGTCCTTCTTGTCACGGCTATTCCCTCTATCAAATTTGAGGAATCTCTTGAATTTTTTGTTTAATTTTTCTTCCTCATCATCCTCATCATCGCTATCTTCCTCCGACTCACTCTTAATTTTCTTATGTTTGTGAGAGGATTTTAAGGCGATGTTTTTCTTCCTAGAGGGGGCCTTAAAGTGTAGTTCATGAGTTTGTAGGGAACCTATGAGTTCTTCTACTTTCATACTATCTATATCTCTACACTCCTCTAAGGCAACTATCTTGGAGTTAAATCTTCCCGGGAGGGACCTAAGTATTTTTCTACAAATCCTTCCTTCCGGAACCCGATCCCCCAAGACAAACATGGAGTTACAAATATCTGACAATTTAGTATAAAACTCCATGAAAGTTTCAGTCTCTTCCATCCTAATATTTTCAAATTTGGTGGTTAAGAGCTGAAGCTTCGAGCGTCTTACTGTGCTAGTTCCCTCGTGGGTAACCTCAAGTATATCCCACGCTTCTTTTGCAGTTGCGCATGTGAGAATGCGCTGAAATTCATCCGGGGAAACCGCACAGCAAATCGCATTGAGAGCTTTGGCATTTGCCATGTATTGAGCTCTCTCTATGTCATCCCATTTGGAATCATCTTTGGGAATGACAATGTATTTCCCATCAACCTCCACTTGCTCGGTGGGCAAGGTATATCCAGTTTGTGTGCTAAGCCACACCGGACGGTCCATAGATTGGAGAAAAATTCTCATTCTCGCTTTCCAATAAGCATAGTTAGACCCGTCAAAGAAAGGTGGACGGTTGGTGGCACTCCCATCTCGGTTAGACATGATGCTAGTGCTCCGGTATCGGATCTTACTCTAGACGGTTACGTCCTTAAAGAGCAACCCTCTCTGATACCAATTGAAATTGCGTCGGGTAGCCTAACACGACACCCTACGCATACGCGTGCGGAAGCTTGAGGAGCAACTAGAATTATGGCTGAACCTATAGGAGGGGGGTGAATAGGACCTTTTTTTAAAAAAAAATCTTTTCGCCTACTTTAACAAATCAGCAAATTAAAATATGTAAGCGATTAACACTTTGGCTTCCAAGCCTAAGTGGGTCCAATTAAAAGACTAGCAAAAGATAAAGCAATTAACAACCTAGTCTAATCAACTCATGTGGACTAGAGAGGATGGATCAAGAAATGCTCAAGTCAACATGAGGAGTGAAAGTACATCTTGTGAGTGTGGATGTGCCTATCAAGTGCCTAGCATACATTCCTAACTAAGCATTCATAATTAACAAATTAAACTCAATGCATTAAAGAGAAATGTGCTCAAGATCAATCACAAACACAAGGATGTATAGTGGTTCGACTACTTGTCTACTCCACTCCCGGTTCAAGTACTCAACCCCTTTGAGCACACCGGCATTCACTGGGGAGTTTAAATCTGGTTCCTCCCAACCAAGGTGTTTTAACTCGGATCCACCCAACCGGGGAGTTTACAGGTTCCTCCCAACCTACACGTTTGCACCCGTGTTGGTGGCTCCCCCTTGGAGACTTTGTTTTATGCCCGACTAACGTGCCAAGGAACGGCTGACGTCCCTAGATTTTAGGCCCAACTAATAGGCCAAGGATCGACTGACGACCCCGGGGCGAGTTTGTCAAACAAACTCTACACTCAACTCCCACAGGGAATTGAGTGGATGGACTCTTAACAAGACAACCTTACTTGTCGGATTGAGCCCCTTGTTGCGCCGCTTCGGGTTGCTTCTTCTCGCTCTCCCGTGCTTGAATCAGCTCCCCTTGTGCTCCCCCGATCTTTGACGCCGTTGCTTTGCCAAGGCTTCAGCTCCAAGATCAGCTACCTTGCATGTGATGCTCCATTGGAGATGCCCAAGGTGCTAGGGAATGGTGAAACCTCTACAAATGGTAGGAAATGGGTTTCCTAGAGGAATGCACCTAAATTGACTCCTAGGTAGTGTTTAGACAAAGGATTTAACTATCATCAAGGTGTCTAAACCCTAGGAATCAAGAGGGAACAAGTCCATTCTCAAGATGCCATTGAATGGCCCAAGCTTGTGATGAAAACACAAGGAGAATGACTTGCTTTAGGTTTGGGATAGAGCCTCTAATGATCTCTAGCAATGGTGGCTTCTATCTCCTCAAAATCCCTCTCTTGGCTCAAAAACGAATCCCCCATCTTAAATAGATTTTCTTCCAACGGTCAAAAAACGGGCAGATTCGCTCATCTCCGATTGATCGGAAGAAGGTCCGATGGATCGGAGACCTGTCCGATTGATCGGAGACAAGTCCGATTGATCGGAAATCCATCCAGTGAAGTCTCTGGAAGATATTCCGATTGATCGGAACACTTTTCGATTGATCGAACGGACCCCTTCCGATGGATCGGAAGACTGTCCGATTGATCGAAAATATGTCCAGTGGATTTTCAAGGTTGCTGGAAAAATTTCCGATTGATCGGAGATTCTGTCCGATTGATCGGAGCTTCTGTCCGATTGATCGGAGTCCTATCGGAGCCACTGTCCGATTGATCGGAGTCCTATCGGAACACCTATCGGAAACTGCTGTTTGAGCCTTTTTTATTGCAGCAGCTTCCACCTCTTAAATTAGTCTATCTTATCATGTTTTTCATGGAGTTCTAAGACTAATGATGATGACTAAGGGTATACCTAGTTGGTCCAAGTCATCTAAGAGGTTATGGGTTAGGTTTTGGTCAAGGCAAGGCACACCAAGGCATCACATTTACCTGTTTCTTCTTCCTTGATGCAGTCGGTCCGTCTTGAGTCTTCGTTCTTCGTCTTCATTAAGCTCAACCGACACTAGACCCACTGACCTAAGTAATTGACAAACAAGGTGCACTAGTATGCCATAGAAAAGTGCACTAACAGATAAGACCAAAAAACCGACCTATACGGGCTGTCGGTAAGCATAGTAATAGCGCTGATATGTCATGATAAACTGGAAGCCGTAGTTGGAGTCATAGCTTCCGAAAAGGAAGGAGACGCCCGTAAGATGGAAACCACCGAACTGGATGTAGCCCTGCTTGGTGTCGCGGAGGGATTGGACAATCTGCTCGTCGGGAATCGGGTGCTGGTACTGAAAGCTAAGAGATGTTGCCGCAGGAAAGCTGCTCGCATGTTAGAATGTGGTCGCGAGTCCAAGTACTCACTCACTTAGATGTAACGTCTTTCAACGACTTGTGAGAAGGTCTGCTCGCGGATCGAGCTTTGCCGTATTTGACTATCGGTTATGAGAACTCGAGACTTGCGAATAGTTGCTCCGTATTTTTCAATCTGCGACTCCTGATCAGATGAGCTCGAGAGTCGAGTGGGTGTCCCACACTTATCCAATATTCGACTCTCGATCAGATGATCTCGAGAGTCGAATGGACGTCCCGTACTTATCCATTCAACGACTCCCGAGCTTACGATCTCGAGAGTCGAACCGGCACTCCGCATTTACCCGTTCTGCGACTCTTGATCAGATGATCTCGAGAGCCAAATGGGGACTTCTGCGTGAAATCTTATCTCCACCATTTTGCCTATAACACCCATGGAACTTTAGTATAAGTTGAATCACACCCGGCTTTATATCGATGTTTCCCCCGGTTGGTGGTAAGACGACGCACGAGGGTGTAGTTGCATGGGCCGGTTGTAGGTAGTCCCGTAACGATCTCATTGGAGGAGCATTATGCACCTCATTCTCTCCTACTCCCTCTTGATTTGCGTGTATGGTTGGAGTACGAGGGGGAGGATTCCTTAATGGAATTTGATCCATAATTCCCAAATTTTCACGATGTTCTACAGATTTTCGGACTCGTCTATGAACGGAGAGTGGTCCAACTAAACCACCTTCAGATTGGAGAGGATTGTTGTGGTCACGTTCCCAACGGGACATAAACCACACAATCCAAAATCTAACTAAACCTAAATCCTAAAATTTGAAAATAAAAACCAAAAATTAAAAGAGTTCAAGTTGTAAGGATAGTACCCAATTTGCTTGAACTAGAAGAACTTCCTACAAAATAAAACAAACTTTGTTAGTTCTATAATTCAGAAAAACTAATCTTAAGAAAACAATAAAACCTAACTACTTCTACTCTATAGCCACTAAAACAATTTAGAATCGTTAAACCTAATTTCCCCGGCAGCGGCGCCAAAAACTTGTTCCCTCGCCTCAAGTGCAAGGCTGTGATGTAATAATAAATCTCAGTAAGACCGAGGTCGACCCACAGGGAATAAGGTAAACCAATTCAAGTTGTTCCAGCAACTTCGAATTTAATGAATTAAGGATTTCAGGTTTATAGCCTAACTTAAAATAGTAATTGTAAAAATCTGTAATTAAAGGGAACTAAGGCTTTTGAGGATCCACTTGTGATAGCCCTCATGTGAATTCATTCATCCAAGCATAACACAACTAGAATTGAAGTTCTATCTCTCTTCTAGTTGGAAGATATGGCATTCAAACACAAACAATCTCTACTCAAGTTAAAGAAAAATGTTCTAGTCCTAATAAAGCCCATAAAAGTCGAATATGTAGCCTTCGAAGTAACGACCAAGACAGTGGACTATGGTACGCTCTAGGGTTACTACAATTCAAATCTAATCAATCCAAACATGAAATCTCAGAGAATTGCAAGGAACTCATGTCCAAAACACATGAACTCTCATAAAACATCCAAAAATATCACTTTTATTCAAACTAGAACTTAAAAATCAAAACTTTAAGCAAAGTACTTGAAATAGAACGAATCCAACATGATAACTACTCACAAGCTTCACCTCTTAGCCTTAGCTAAGAGGTTCTAGCCGAGCATTATCAAGCTTCAACTAGAATTCAAAGAAAAACTAGAAAAAAACATGAAAAACTAGAAAAAAAAACCCTAATTGGAGGAGTTGCGGTTGCTCCATGATGATCTCCCTTGCTCCTTATGAACTTAGAACTCTTCTAGGATACCTTAGCAAGGATAACAAGGTGTCCTTTTATAGGAAAACCACAAACCGCCTCGGATTGTGTAAAAACTTACGCACTTGTGGTGGCAGTCGGACGCTGGTCGGGCGCTCGGTCAGGTAGTGGTCGGGTGCCCGACCATACTTGAATTTGGTCAGTGCGTTTTGGAGAAATCCCTTTTGAATATTGGGCGCCCGACCAGGTAGTGGTCAGGCGCTCGGTCAGGTCCAGAATTCACAAGCAGGTTTAGCATTTTATCTCCCAATTTCGGATGCCCGACCGTATGTTGAGCGGGCGCCTGGTGGCCTTCTTTTATGTATGCTAAACTCTTCTTTCTTCTGGCCGATCCAAGTCTATCTGATGTACTTCTTCAGGGCTTCTTTTAAATGTCTTCAATGTAGTTCCAAATGACCCTTTTAGCAACAAATTCATGACTTCTCTCTTTCATTCCTACATACACAAAACAAGCATTAGATGGGTCTTTTAAGCATGCAAACCATGCATGTAATGTGATGTTATGGGCTAGGAAATGTATAAAATGGGAGCTCAACAATAGATCTCTTCTATGATGTCCTAGGAATGAAGTGGAGGACCCCTTTTATAGCTTTCATGGCCCCTCATCGCAAAATATTCGAGATTTTGCGTAGAATTTACACACTTGCGCAACAAAATTCATTGCTGAAATTAGCAGTTTTTGTTCTGGGTGATTCAGCGATTGATCGATTGGGCTGAGCATTTAATCGGTTGTGCTAGGTGATTGATCGCACGGGACAAAAAGTGTCCAGAGACTTTAGTAGAAAATGTGGAATTTTGATCACTTAGGCGATTGATCGCCCGAGCTGAGCGGTCAATCGGTGATGGTTGTTTTTGTTGAGTATAGGTGATCAATCGGTTTGAGCAACCAATCAATCGTTGGGGCACTTTTCTGTCCAACAATGTATGCACAGTGGCTGGTCAATTGACCAGGCCAGTGGATCAATCGACCACCCTGGCTATCAATCGGTCAAGCCAACTAATCAATCGGCCAGGGTGAATCTTCTTCTTTTCTTTTCTTCTTCTTGTTCCTTTTCTTCACTCTTTTTTCTTGCTTCTTTTCTTTGTTCTTTAATACACATTAAGAGTGTTCTTTAATCATCATCTCAGTGAAGTCTTTGTCTCATCCTACAATCACCAAATCATTGCATTAAATAAGTCTGTAAGAATAGAAATCATGCAATGTTAGTGATGAAATGGGGTTAGAATATGCACATTTTAGAGCTCAACACACCCCCCAACAAGCATTTTACTAGTCTTGAGCAAAACATGCATGAAACAATTCTGTCCTCTAAAACTCAACTCTCTCACAGAAACGTTCTTTTAAGAACTCTAAGACATGCAGGTGTAAATATCAGATAAAATCACTAAAAGAGATTGAAATCTTGAGCCCTTCAAACACCGTAAACATTTCACATAGAATTCCCACCCATTGATTAATAAATAAAAAATTAAGAGAAAATGTGATCTAGTGTGCAAAGTGAATGCTCAATTCATGGATATCAAGAATTACCTTTTCATAAATTAATCGAACTGAAGATTCAAGGTGTACAGTTCAATCAACAAGCTCATGACAGGAAATTGCCTTACCGCTTCTTCGATGGCTTTCACACTACTTCCTATTTCTAGCTTAGGTTACGGGTAGACCTTCCCCTGGTTAGTTAGTAGGTAGCCCTTTTTGGATTTTTCTTAACAAATATTCATTAAAAACCAACATTCTTTCTTTCAAGATTAATAGTCGAAGAATCCAAAAGGCTCACTTTGAACTAAAGCAATAATCATGTAATGGTAATGACATAAGATGAAAATCCTTGCCCCTATTTACATTCGAACATGATGGACAAAACTTCAGTGGCTTGATTCCTTAACACCTTAAATCACAATCTAATCAATCCACAAATCTAGTAATCCCTTCAATCATGAAAATCATGCGATGTGAGCTAGACTCAAAATGTTCAAAATTTCTATCAATCATTCAATATGGGAATTCACATGGGAATCTACTAGATTCAAAAGAATTCACGGATTTTAAAATCACAACACTTCATCTCTCTTCCTTTTACATTCGTATTATCTAAAGTACATAGAAACAATGTCTTCCAAGAGAGATTTGAAATTTTTTAGAGTTGAAAAATTTTCCTACATAATTACACGAAATGTACAAAATACTTTCTCACCCCCCAACCGAATCATACATTGTCCTTAATGTAATACGATGTGAATGCAATGCTGACATGAGAGTAATGACAAAAACAAGGGGTTTGAGGAATGAGAGTACCTGAGAGAGCAAAATGGCTGGAATCTACCTCCATCTAACAAACCTACTAAAAGATAAATAAAGCAAAAGGCAAAAATCATAATCCTAAACTACACTATACCTCCATCAGACTAGGGAATCAAGTATCCTGATACACAGGATTAGTTAGACACATGGACATACCTTCTGAAGGAAAGTTCTCAAAGAACGGCTTTAAACATTGACCATTTGCTTTAAAGATGTTGATATTCCTTGGATTCAACAATTCGACAGTACCATGTGGATAAACAGTTTTGACAATGAAGGGTGTTGACGTCAGATTTTGGTAACAAGTCCATCCCAAGTTTATGCTCTTCTCAAAGTGAGCTCCCCTCCAAACCTGAAAGCCAAATAAGAAAACTAAGGGTGGCCGGCGCTTGGCCGTTGGCCCTCCAAAGCTTAAGTCAGAGGTGACTTGATAGTAAGATGAAGTCTTAAAAAGTAGGCTTAGAGATTGTGTACCTTTATCATCTGTGGGGTCATCTATTTATGCAGATCCGGGTGATCCAGTCTGTTACGCAAGCCGTTAAGATCACTGCTGATTTCAGGGGATAAGGCACTTATCCTGTTAATCCTTAGATAAGGGGATAGCCTAACCACTCTACACGTCTAACTGATTACGTCTCTTGATGGAGATCTCCCATGGTTCGGAGCTACAAATAGAAACAAGCCAAAATCGTCCTATATAGGCTGCTGGTACTATGAGCTGAGGGATGTCCTTGCCAGAGACCAGAGACCAGAGACCAGAGACCAGGGCTGCTCACATGACGGGAGCTGCTCATATGACGGGAGCTGCTCACATGTCGGGAGCTGCTTACATGTTCGGGAGCTGCTCACATGTCGGGAGCTGCTCACGAGTCGGGCTGCTCGCATGTTGAGATGCGACCTCTTTCAACGACCACGAGCCGAGCTGCTCACATGTTCGGGAGCTGCTCACATGTCGGGAGTGCTCATGATGAGAGTGGTCATATGTTAGGAGTGCTCATGACAAGAGTGGTCATATTTCAGGAGTGCTCATGACAGGAGTGGTCATATGTAGGGAGCGCTCATGACGAGAGTGGTCATATGTCCGGAGTGCTCATAACGGGAGTGGTCATATGTCGGCAGTGCTCATGAAGAGAGTGGTCATATGTCGGGAGTGCTCATGACGAGAGTGGTCATATGTCCAGAGTGCTCATGACGAGAGTGGTCATATGTCCGGAGTGCTCATGACGAGAGTGGTCATATGTCCGGAGTGCTCATGACAGGAGTGGTCATATGTCGAGAGTGCTCATGACGAGAGTGGTCATGTGTCGGGAGTGCTCATGACGGGAGTGGTCATATGTCAGGAGTGCTCATGACGGGAGTTCCTCACGAGCCGAGCTGCTTGAATGTTGAGATGCGACCCCTTTCAATGACCACGAGCCGAGCTGCTCACATGTTCGGGAGCTGCTCACATGTCGGGAGCTACTCACATGTTCGGATGCGACCCCTTTCGGCGATCACGAGCCGGGCTGCTCGCATGTTGAGATGCGACCCCTTTCGATGACCACGAGCCGAGCTGCTCGCATGTTGATCGGATGGCATTGCTCGGGGATCTGAGATGATCTATAAACGGAGGAGGCTCGCTATCGAACAATCTGATCATGACTTCTCTCAATCACTTTCTGATCGCATCTTTCGACGACCAACTTTATTCTACAACAGATGCCCCCGAAGGCCTTAGTGTTGAGGAGCTACATGAAGGACTTGTATGTATATGTAACCACCTATTTTCGGAGGAGAAGCCGTACATGATTGAGCATGCATTTATAAGTGACAGCTTTCTGCATAGAGATAGGCTGGCCTATCTATTGAGTCTTTGCCCCTGCGGTGAGCAGATGACTTAGTCACTTCATGCTAGAATGTTTTACTCAACTCATGAAAATGAGTTGGGCTCAATCAGGGAGGTCTTGGCGACCATGTTCGCATAGAGATAGACTGATCTATCGATTGAGGCTTTGACTCTACCAAGGGCAGAAGATTGGCCAAGAGAATGTATGTATTCCCTTCGGGGTTATTCGGGTCCAAAAAATGGAGTAGAGACCAAGTTATAGATTCCATAGCTGAACAGCTGGAATGAAAGAGAACGTCTTTATTTAGGAATGGTCCAATATTCACATGCTTTATGAAAAATAAGTTTGATTTCCCTGTTGGATATCTCGGCTTGTCCACTTGTTTGTGGGTGATAGGGAGTGTTCACCTTATGATTAATACCATATTTTTTCATTAACGCTTCAAATGGGCGGTTACAAAAGTGAGACCCTCCATCACTAATAATGACTCAAGGGGTTCCAAACTGGGAAAGAATGTTTTCTTTTAAGAAACGAATGACGATTTTATGGTCATTGGTCTGGCAAGTAATCACCTCGACCCATTTTGAAACATAATCTACGACAAGCAAGATGTATAAATTGCCAAAAGAAGATGGGAATGGGCCTATGAAATAGATGCCCCGGCAATAAAAAATTTTGATTGTTAAGATGTGATTGAGTGACATCATATTTCGATGGAATATTCCTCCTAATTTTTGACAAGGCTCACAAGCCTTACAAACTCATTTGTGTCTTTGAACATGATGGGCCAATAGAACCCACATTACAGAATTTTGTTTGTGGTCTTCTTGGCCGAGAAGTGACCACCACAAGCTTGAGAATGACTAAAGGAGATGATATCGTGTTGCTCAGCATCCGACACACATCTCCTAATAATTTGATCGGGGCAGTACTTGAATAAGTACGAGTCATATCACAGGAACTTTCTTACCTCGCTGAAGAACTTATCTTTATCTTGCTTTTTCCAATGTGTTGGAATGGTACCCGTGGCAAGATAGTTAGCAATGTCCGCATATCATGGTAATTGAGATACTTGGAAAAGTTGTTCATTAGGGAACATGTCATTTATCGCGGTCGTCTTTGAGGAGTCGGTTAGAACGAGTCGTGAGAGATGGTCAGCCACTACTTTCTCTACTCCTTTTTTGTCTCGTATTTCTATATCAAATTCTTGGAGTAGGAGGATCCATCGCAACAAGCGCGGCTTAACATCCTTCTTAGAAAGAAGGTACTTAAGAGCAGCATGATCGGTAAATATGATGATCTTGGATCCGATCAAGTAGGACCTAAACTTGCCCAAGCAAATACTACGGCTAAGAGTTCCTTTTTCGTAGTGGTGTAATTTGCTTGAGCTGAGTTTAGAGTTCTACTTGCATAGTAGATGATGTAGGGCTTCTTCTCTTTTCTCTGGCCTAAGAGTGCCCCAATAGCGTAATCACTGACATCAGACATGATCTCAAAAGGAATGCTCCAATCAGGTGGTTGTATTATAGGAACACATGTCAACATGCCTTTAAGTTTGACAAAGGCATTTTGGCATTCCTCATTCCACTCGAATGAGTTTTCCTTTTGAAGGAGGTAGCATAAAGGACGAGAGAGAGTACTAAAGTCCTTGATGAACCTCCTATAGAATCTGGCATATCCTGAAAAGGACCGCACATCTCGTATGCTCTTGGGTGATGGAAGGTCAAAGATAATATCGATTTTACCCTTGTCTACCTCGATTCCTTTGGTTGAGATAATGTGACCAAGAACTATTCCCTTTTGAACCATAAAGTGATATTTCTCCCAATTTAGCACAAGGTTCTTGTCTTCACACCTTTTCAAAATTGTTTTTAAGTGCCCAAGGCACTCATCAAAGTTTCTGCCAAACACTGATAAGTCGTCCATGAAGATTTCGAGAATTGTTCCCACCATATCATGAAAAATGCTCAACATACAATGCTGAAATGTGGCAGGAGCATTGTACAGTCCAAACAGCATCCTCTGATAAGCAAAAGTGTCGAACGAACATGTGAATGTTGTCTTCTCTTGATCCCTATGGGCGATTTCTATTTGGTTGTATCCCAAATATCCATCGAGGAAGCAAAAATGGGAATGACTCGCTAACCTTTCTAAAATTTGATCAACAAATGGTAAGGGGAAGTGGTCTTTCCTTGTGATTGTATTTAACTTCTACTAGTCAATGCATATTCTCCAATCGGTAGTGACCCTATTTGGTATGAGTTCATTGTTGGCATTGGCTACAATGGTTATCCCGGATTTCTTAGGCACTACCTGAGTTGGGCTCACCAATTAACTATCAGATATTGGGTAAATGATTCCCGCATCCAATAGTTTTAATACCTCGGCCTTAACCACCTCCTTCATATTTAGATTGAGGCGTCTTTGTGGCTGCCTAGATGTTTTCGTATTCTCCTCAAGGTGTATGCGATGAGTACAAATCAAGGGGTCTATGCCTTTGAGATCTGCAATAGACCATTCGATGGCCTTCTTATGTTCTTTTAGAGTAGTAACCAGCCTACTCTCTTATTCCTCATCCAAGTGGGAAGAAATCACCATTGGATATGTTTCCTCTCGACCTAAATATATATATTTCAAATCAGTTGGTAATGGTTTTAAGTCGAGCTTCAGTACTTTGATATTAGATGGAAGAGGCTTGTTCTCAGTTAAGGACAAAGGCTCAAATGGTGTTAACGTCAGATTTTGTAACAGGATCCTCCGGTCGTTCACCTTCTTTCCAACAGGGATTTCTTCCGCCGGACCTGTGTTCGCTCGCCTCAAGTGTAAGGCTGCGATGTAGTAATAAAACTCGGTAAGACCGAGGTCGATCCACAGGGAAAGAGGTAAACAATTCCAAGTACTCTAATAACTAGAATCTGAGAAGTTTAAGAAAGTAGTTTTTCACATGAAATAGGAAAATCTGAAAATAAGAAGAACTAGAGCATCAAGGATCCACTTGTAGTAGTCCAATGCCAATCCATTCATCCAAGTACAACACAATTAGAATCAAAGTCCTATCTTTCATCTAATTGGAAGATATAACATTCAAGCACAAACAGTCCCACTTAAATCTGGAAATCAGATTTCTAGTTCTAATGAAGCTCATAGAACTTGAACTTGTAGCCTTCGGAGTAACAGCCATGCCTATGGACTATGGCATGCTCAAGGGTTACTACAATTCGAATTCAAACAACCCAATCATGGTAATCTCAGAGAATTGCAAGGAACTCATGTCCGGAGCACACAAACTCTCACAAAACTTCTAAAATACCAAACTTTATTCAAACTAGAACTTCAAAATCCAAAATTAACAAAAGGGTACTTGAAATAAAAGAATTAAAGCATTGGAACCAACTACAAATTTCACCTCTAGCTCTAGCTAAGAGGTTAGCTAAGGAAAAGCATATTAAAACTAGAACTAGAACTAAGAAAAGGAAGAAAAACTAGCTGGAGGAGGCTAGGTAGCCTCCTGGGACTTGAACTCCTTGCTTCCCACGTCCTTGGTTGATTTGGAATAGAAGAGAGCACCTCCTTTTATAGTGCAGCAATAGTACAGCAACATAGCAGAATTTGTTTCGCCTGGTACGGCTTAACCAATGGTCGGATTGCCTTCAAATTTGGTTTGTAGCTTCCTTGTAATGTGATCTTCCTCATAGATGATTTAGATTTCCAAGATTATCCTCTGAATCGGCCCACCAATCACATCACCGACCGCCTCTCAAAATCGCGCACTTTGGGTACCTTCAGAACCAGTCATCTTGCTTTCAACGCCCCGGAGTGTACAGAGGTCGGATTGATCTCAAATTTTGAACATTGGTAGAAAACTTCTTCCTATACATGATGGATGGATTAGATTGTCCAAAACAACCCCAGAATATGGTCCGAAAATTAGAACACTCAGCCCTTTTATAAACTTTGCGCAGTTGGATCTTTCTGGATGGTCCATCTTTCTTCAACCGGTACGATCAAACCACACATCCTTTTGATCTGAAACTTTTGTGGTTATTTATATATGGATGTGGTCTAAAATATGGTTAAAGTAGATTCTTCATATCATCAATGATGAGTCCTCTGGACCGGCCCAGAGTTGAACAGCGAAATCTGGAACTTTCTGGACAGTTCGTATTGTTTTGGCCACCACGGTCAATCCGTAGCTCCGATCGACACGAAACCACTTGGGTTAGTTCGGAGTCGAGCTCCTCTTCGATATGGATGTGTTGGATTTCTAAATATCATCAAGATGGCTTTAGAAAAGTGGTCCGAAAAACCAGAAACGGGAATGGCCTGCTGTATGCAATCTGGAAGTTGAACTTTGCATGGCCGACCGGTCACGACCGGTCGGACAGGGCTGACCGACCGGTCATGACCGGTCAGACAAAGCTGGCCTTGCTCCAGGGAGTGCATTCGACCGGTCATGACCGGTCGGGTCTTCTTGGCCGACCGGTCTTGACCGGTTGGACCCAGTTTTGCTTGTTTTTCTTCTTTCTTTTCTTCCCTCCTTCCTCTCTCTTTGCTTTCTTCTTTCTTTGTTCCACCTTGGGTCTTCATCAAAGGCTCCAAATGGCCCCTTTTTGGTCTCTATTGAGTGAAGTCCGCTCTCATCCCTACAATCACAAAACATGCATTAGATGGGCCTTTTAATCATGAAAACCATGCATACCATGTCATGTAGTGGGCAATGCAATGTATAAATTGGAGGTTCAACAGACCCCCCAACCAGCTTTTTGTTAGTCCCGAGCAAAACATGCGTGAATAAGTTCAAACTTCCAAACCCAACTCTCTTTCAGAAACCATGTTTCTATCCATTCCAAGATATACAAGTATAAAATTTGGAGAAATTAGGTGATAGAAGCTGAAATCTTGGACTCTTAAAACATAATAAGTGTCTACATGAAATTCCCGCTGATTGATTGATAAATAGAAGAACTCGAACAAATTCAACCTAGTGTGCATAGTGAAAGTTCATCTCATGAGTTTCTGGGATTATCTTCTTCATAGATTAAGTAAGCCATGGATTTTAAGGTGCACAGAGCAACAACAAGCGTATGACAGGAATTTGCCTTACTGTCCTTCCGACGGCTTTCACACTACGTCCCATTTCCGGCTTTGGTTACGGTTCGACCATCCCCCGGTTGGTAATAGGTAGCCCTTTTCGGAATTTTCCACCATTTTTCCTTCATTCCCGATTTCATCCTTTCTTTCCTTTTTCTTTAAAATTAGATAGGATTTTTAAAAATCCATATCTTTCATTATTTTCCCATGGACAAGGATGGACAAAATACCCCGGCTTGGTTTCTCAACACCTTTATATCAAAGTCTAGCTAATCCACAAATCACATAAACCTTTCAACTCATGAAAATCGTGTAATGTGAACTTGGTGTGAAGGTGTTCAAATTTTCTATCAATCACAACAATAGGGGAACTAACATATAAAACCATTATGTTGGGAGAAATTCAAGACTTACAACATCACACACTTTGTATCTCCTCTTCTTATACTCATATCATCTCGAATGCATGGAAATAAGGTTTTCTAAAAGAGTTTTGAAATTTTAGAAAATTCGAAAAAATTTACGCATGTGAGGCTCGAAATGTTGCAACATGCTAGATGAGAAATCTCATCTCACCCCCCAACCAAATCTTGCATTGTCCTCAATGTAAAAAGATATGCAATTAGCATGAACATGAGAGCAATGGTAAAATATGAGAGAGTGAGAACAATAGTACCTGAGATAGCAAGTTGATCAATTCTAGCATCTTCCATTGTCTCGATGAGACTTATTCAATCCTAATTGCAGAAAAATAAATCCTAACCTACCTACCTACCTTTGATTAGTCCGATCAACTACATGATCAAAGTTGAGCAGGATCTTCATGAATTTCAATAAATTTCTCATGAGGACCATCCAAAGTCCTGCTCGACAGTAAACATGTGTGCTTCTTATCATTGAAGTCCAATCGTATTGTGCACCACATGCATAAAAGGAGGAGATAAGAGCAGCAAAAAGATATCTCCTCAAATTCTGATTTGGGTTATGATTGATTAAAAATGGGTCCTCCCAATCAGAATTTTCAATGGGCTGAAGGACCCATGATGGTGGAGAGACACTCATCAAGTTTTCATTGGTTAAAGTTGTCTCCTCCACAATTTTAGAATTGTACGGTGCTTCCACAAACAATGGTAAAGAGTGTAAATCAGTGGAAAGGTGTTCTTCAGGCACCGGCACCGTGTCTAACAAAATGTCCAACTCCTTAATCATCTCATCATCAAGATCATAAGATTGGGCCAAGCATTCCTCTAGGAAATCGAGATAGTCGGATGAAGGGTCCTCATCCTCCCTTAATGATTGAAGAAATTCTGTTTCAATGGTAAGGAATTCCTCCTCTATAGAGAGGAGGTCTTCCAAAGAGAATTCTTCAGATTTAGTGGTAAGCACATCATCTAACATTGGTTGATCTTTGAAAATTTCAGATTGTGCCACCTCATCATCTAAAGGAATAGAATTTTCAATCAAAGGGAGGTCTACGACACTAGAATTTGGCATGTGTTGTTGGTGGAAGGACTCAAAAAGATCGACTTCGGCCATCTCTCTAGCATGCATATCCTCTAAAGACTCATAATCATTATGCCCTTTGGAAGAAGAAATCATGGACTCACAATCATCTTTCAAACCCTCATTGTAGTTAATCAAATTATCACTTTCAAATTTTGTAGATTCCTCGGGTTCGTCAACCGTCCTTGAAATCTCTTCATCATTCAAATCGGAATAGCTAAAAGAGATAGTTGATTTACCATAATCAATAGTAATGGTGGGATCACTGAGATCTACATCCCTTAAAAGTTTAGTCATTAAATCAGAAGAGGGTTGGGCTTGGATAGCCTCATCCTACTCATTGTTGGGGAATGATTTGGTGTTCCCAATGTCGGGTTTAGGATTTTGAGATGGCGAGAGGTTTTGTATGCATTGCTCAGTTATTTTCATAAACTCTCGCAGCACATCCTCAAGAGTTCGTGTCGGTTGCGGCTCATGAGAAAGAAACTCTTGAGGATAGTTGTTGGCATCCATGGTTGGCTCATCTTCCAAGTTGAAATTTTGATGCTCCCACCAATTTGGATTATGCATGTCATATGTTGGGCTTTTAGATGGTTGTTGATATGTGTAGCCATACAAGTGATCATACATTGTCCTAACCGGTGGAACATTATTCATCTCTTTCCGATACTCTCCCATTGTCTTACGTTGTGCCTCAATATGTGTATTGTTTTCATTAATGTAATCACGCATCGTCTTACGTGGGGAAGTATTAGAAGTAGATTGAGTCTTAGAAAAATACTTATGCTTATAATTGTTCCAATCATAAAGAGTTTCAATTTCATGGTCTGACATCTCATCTTCCAAAAGATGCTTATATGCACCATTCGTCCAATCATACAAGATGAAATTTTAAGAAATTGAAAACTACCCTAATATAAAAAAAAAAGAGCAAAAAGAAGGGAGATGGGGAGATGTTACCCAATAGAGTGAGATCTATGTCAGCAACAATGTCCTACAAAATCAAAAAAAATTGTTAGTAATCTAAAAAAAAAAAAAAATCAGAAAATCTACTTCTATAAAAACTGAAAATCCTACCTAACTAAGATTACTCTATAGCTACTAGAACAATTAAAACCGTTTAACTTTTTCCCCGGCAGCGGCGCCAAAAACTTGTTCGCTCGCCTCAAGTGTAAGGCTGCGATGTAGTAATAAAACTCGGTAAGACCGAGGTCGATCCACAGGGAAAAAGGTAAACAATTCCAAGTACTCTAATAACTAGAATCTAAGAAGTTTAAGAAAGTAGTTTTTCACATGAAATAGGAAAATCTGAAAATAAGAAGAACTAGAGCATCAAGGATCCACTTGTAGTAGTCCAATGCCAATCCATTCATCCAAGTACAACACAATTAGAATCAAAGTCCTATCTCTCATCTAATTGGAAGATATAACATTCAAGCACAAACAGTCCCACTTAAATCTGGAAATCAGATTTCTAGTTCTAATGAAGCTCACAGAACTTGAACTTGTAGCCTTCGGAGTAACAGCCATGCCTATGGACTATGGCATGCTCAAGGGTTACTACAATTCGAATTCAAACAACCCAATCATGGTAATCTCAGAGAATTGCAAGGAACTCATGTCCGGAGCACACAAACTCTCACAAAACTTCTAAAATACCAAACTTTATTCAAACTAGAACTTCAAAATCCAAAATTAACAAAAGGGTACTTGAAATAAAAGAATTAAAGCATTGGAACCAACTACAAATTTCACCTCTAGCTCTAGCTAAGAGGTTAGCTAAGGAAAAGCATATTAAAACTAGAACTAGAACTAAGAAAAGGAAGAAAAACTAGCTGGAGGAGGCTAGGTAGCCTCCTGGGACTTGAACTCCTTGCTTCCCACGTCCTTGGTTGATTTGGAATAGAAGAGAGCACCTCCTTTTATAGTGCAGCAATAGTACAGCAACATAGCAGAATTTGTTTCGCCTGGTACGGCTTAACCAATGGTCGGATTGCCTTCAAATTTGGTTTGTAGCTTCCTTGTAACGTGATCTTCCTCATAGATGATTTAGATTTCCAAGATTATCCTCTGAATCGGCCCACCAATCACATCACCGACCGCCTCTCAAAATCGCGCACTTTGGGTACCTTCAGAACCAGTCATCTTGCTTTCAACGCCCCGGAGTGTACAGAGGTCGGATTGATCTCAAATTTTGAACATTGGTAGAAAACTTCCTCCTATACATGATGGATGGATTAGATTGTCCAAAACAACCCCAGAATATGGTCCGAAAATTAGAACACTCAGCCCTTTTATAAACTCTGCGCAGTTGGATCTTTCTGGATGGTCCATCTTTCTTCAACCGGTACGATCAAACCACACATCCTTTTGATCTGAAACTTTTGTGGTTATTCATATATGGATGTGGTCTAAAAGATGGTTAAAGTATATTCTTCATATCATCAATGATGAGTCCTCTGGACCGGCCCAGAGTTGAACAGCGAAATCTGGAACTTTCTGGACAGTTCGTATTGTTTTGGCCACCACGGTCAATCCGTAGCTCCGATCGACGCGAAACCACTTGGGTTAGTTCGGTGTCAAGCTCCGCTTCGATATGGATATGTTGGATTTCCAAATATCATCAATATGGCTTCAGAAAAATGGTCCGAAAAACTAAAAACGGGAATGGCCTGCTGTATGCAATCTGGAAGTTGAACTTTGCATGGCCGACCAGTCACGACCGGTCGGACAGGGCTGGCCGACCGGTCATGACCGGTCAGACAAAGCTGGCCTTGCTCCAGGGAGTGCATCCGACCGGTCATGACCGGTCGGGCCTTCTTGGCCGACCGGTCTTGACCGGTCGGACCCAGTTTTGCTTGTTTTTCTTCTTTCTTTTCTTGTCTCCTTCCTCTCTCTTTGCTTTCTTCTTTCTTTGGTCCACCTTGGGCCTTCATCAAAGGCTCCAATTGGCCCCTTTTTGGTCTCTATTGAGTGAAGTCCGCTCTCATCCCTACAATCACAAAACATGCATTAGATGGGCCTTTTAATCATGAAAACCATGCATACCATGTCATGTAGTGGGCAATGCAATGTATAAATTGGAGGTTTAACAACCTGTAAGAAGACAGAAAGCAACTAGGGGTGGCTGGTGTCCAGCCGTTAGCCCTCCGATGCTTAAGTCAGGCAAAGCAAGAAGAAGATCCAAGCAAAACGAGGCTCGGGATTGAATATTGTGTACTTGTCTCTTAATGGAGTCTTCTCCTTATATAGATCTGAAATGATCCAATCTGTTACGTAAGATATCGAGATCCCGCTGATTTCATGGGATAAGATTCTTATCCTCAGATAGAAGGGAAATTTAATCCAATGACTCGTCCGATAGTTTCGTTCCTTGATAGCGATCCCTTGAGACTTGGAACCACTGAAGAAGATAAGCCCAATCTCGACCTATATGGGCTGCTGGTACTTGAGGGCTGAGAGATGTCACCACAGAAGAAGCTGTTCGCATGTTGGAAGATGGTCGCGAGTACAAGTGCCCGCTCATTTAGATACGATATCTTTTAACGACTTGTGAGAAGATATGCTCGCAAGGAAAATACAACCTCTCGAAGCTTTGGTAATCGAGCATCGTTTTTCCTAATATGCGAGTCGCGAACAGACGTTCTCGATAGTCGGATAGACATGCTCGCGGGGTCGGCGCATCATCAGAATATACGAGTCGTGAACAGACGTGCTCGATAGTCGGATAAAGGTGCTCGCGAGGTTGGAGTATCTTCAGAATATGCGAGTCTCGAACAGACTTTCTCGATAGTCGAATAGAGGCGCTCACGAAACCTGGACATCATAAAGATAACATGAAGCCTCAAGCAGATCTCCACTAATTTTGACTACAACAGATGCCCCCCAAGTCCTTACCGCCAAGAATTCTAAGGGAATGACTTATTTACTATCACACGTAACCGCCCGCTGCTTTCATCGAGAACGAAACCGTACATGATGGACTGGAATTAATGAGCGCCAGCTTTCCGCAGCCTTTCCGCAGAAAGGAAATGAAGGGGCACTTGCCACGTGTCTGGGGAGTTAATGGGCGTGCCTGCTCGACTGCTACGCCAAAGGAGGGGCTGCCACGTATCACCAGATGCGGCGGAATGATTGCCTATAAATATACGGAGTCCGCCATTTCTCTGGTTTTCTACAGAAGCTCTTCGAACGGAAAGAATTTTCAGTCATTTTCTTTTTCTCATACTCCTTCCTCCGGTGCTCCCTTTCCTCCTTTCTTTCTTTTCTGGGTACAATCCTTTTTCTTTTCTTTTTCTTATCTTCTTAAATCTCCTTATGGCTGAGGATTCTGATGAGACCACCGTCCCGCTGGGAGATGCTACACCGGAATCCTCTACTTCTAGCAATGCGAGGGTTCCGGCAGGCAAATACACGGCGGACGGATATCCTTCCATTCTATCGGAGGGCCGGTTGATGGAGTTACGGGAGAGATATCGGATCCCTGACTCAGTCACTCTCCGGTTGCCCGGAGATGGAGAAACACCAGACTCTCCTCCCCCAGGGTATGTAGCCTTCTATGAGTACCAACTCATCCTGGGGGTGCATCTTCCTCTCCATCCTTTCATTCGGGATGTCCTGCGAAGCTATAAGATTGCCCCTGGGCAACTTATTGTAAATGGATGGAGGGTGGTCCTGAGCTCCTTCGCCCTCTGGGCTCAGGCCGGTAACGGGGAACTCACGGCTGAAGAGTTCCTCCGTATGTTCCGTCTGAAGAAGGCGCCCTCCAGCGAAGGCTGGTATTACCTGTGTTACTGGCACCGGGATAACTTCGTGCTAGGGAAGCCCTCCTCGAACTATCCCGGCTGGAGGAAAAGGTGGTTCTATGCTTCCGGGAACTGGGAGTCTACCTCTTTTAGGGGTCCAGGAGTGACTCGTTTTTTCTGTGAAGGTAGGCACAGTCCCATATTATGCTGTTTCTTCAGTTAGAATTCTAGGGTTTATATATATTTTGACCGCTACTTGTGTTTGTAGGTATCCCAGCCCTAAACAAGCCAAACTTGAAGGGAGGGATCAACGAGAAGATAGTGAAAGTTTATAAGTTGCCTGTTGGAGATAGGCACATCGAGACCTGCTTGTCCAGCTCGCGACTCGCAGCAGCGGGATTAATATCTAGCGAAGAAGTTGCGATGACGAAAGCTGGAGAAAAGAGGGGTTTGTTTCCTCACCTCAAAGGCACAAACTCGAAAAGGCAGAAGAAGTCTGCCGGGCCTTCTCAACCATCCACCCGCAAGGGTGGCGACCAACCTACCCTACCTGCGAGCACGATGGGGGCAACAGCAGCGCCCATCGCTCCTCCAGTGGTGGTCGCGGCTGGACCACCAGTAATTAACATTACTGACAGTTCCCCTGATGGGGCAGGGTCCAGCTGCCCCCAGCTGAAGAGGCTCGCGAGCAAATAGAGCCTCGTGAGCCGGTTCCTGCTCGAGAGCTGATCCCTGCTGTCGAGCAGGGACCCGCTCGCGAGTCGATGGCTCTGCCTCGCGAGTCGGTGGCCCCGCCTGTTGCGAGCACGGCTGGGTTGGTCGTTGCCCAGCCATCTGGAGGTGGGACATACTCCATTCCTCGCCACCTCCACCAAATTTGTAAATTTTTGTTCGACAACGTTACTCCTCAAACTTTTGGCTCTCTTCCCAAGCCAAGCCCTGAGAACCTCTTCCTTGAGGCGGGGGTAAGGATGGTTCAGGTAAGCCCTTGGAGATTTTGTTTAACTTCATTATTTTTTGGGCTCAAGTATTTTTTTCTCACGTTTTTCTCTTTCATTTTTCAGGGCTTAGACCTCATCTTGCGGACGAAGCGAGATATCGTCGCCGCTCACCGCGTGATCGATGAGGCAGAAGGGAAGAGGATCGCCTTGGAGAAGGCGGTCTAGGGACGGGATCAACTGCTCAAGGCCCGCGAGGCAGTGATCTTGAAGAGAGATGAGGAGAAGAAGATCCTCATCGAGAAAGTCCAAGTCCTGACCGATAGGTATCAGGCTTTGGACTCGAACTTCGCGAAGCTCACAGGGTTGAAGGAGAAAGCGGAGAGAGAGAGGGAGATCTTTCGTCAAGATAAGATCTCGCTGGAGGAGCGGCTTGCGGAGGCCAAGTCGCAGCTTAAAGAAGTCAGCGAGAACTTGGAGAAGGAGCATTCTGATCTCGCACAGCTCAAGGACGATCGATCCACTGGGACGAGGAGAAAGTCTCCTTGGTAAAAATGCTCTCGGAGGAAGGGCCTCGGGCAATTTTCGAGTTCCGGAATTCGCAGCTATATGACGATGAAAGATATGAGTCATATGATGTTGGTCGCGACTTTGCGCTAAGAGTAGTGCAACGAATGTCCCCATCCTTCAATATGGGGGAATTTGGGCGAGTCGCGACCATCATAGCTGCAGAGGAGCAAGCTGCTGCTGAGAACGAGGTGACCGAAGCCACGCAAGCTGGAGGGGTGCCAGAAATGGGCCCTGAAGTCGAGAGCACGACTCCTCCGAGAGAGATTGATTTTCCTTTTTGTTTTCCTTTCTCCTGTACCCGCGAGCAGATATTTTGTAAACAGTTGATATTAATGAAAAGATATTTTTTGGAAGTGTTCTTGTTCTTCTTGTTTTCTTTCTTTTCCCTTCATGCAATGAATGCCTTCTTGTTTCAATGAGTTTATGCTCAACCCGGGGGGTCGTAGTGACCATACCCTCGTGGAGATAGACTAATCTATCGATTGAGAAACGTAGTGTGCTCAATCCGGGGGGTCGTGATGACCATACCCTCGTGGAGATAGACTGATCTATCGATTGAGAAATGTAGTGTGCTCAATCCGGGGGGTCATGATGACCATACACTCGTGGAGATAGACTGATCTATCGATTGAGAAATGTAGTATGCTCAATCCGGGGGGTTGTGATGACCATACCCTCGTGGAGATAGACTGATCTATCGATTGAGACTCCAAGTTTACCAAGGGTAGAAGGTTGGTCGAGAGTACAGACAGGCTCTTCTACATGTTGAGAGATTGTAAGCATCCTCTTCAGGGCTATTCAGGTCCAACTGAATGAAATAGCGACCAAAAGATATCTTTGGCTTTTTATTCATAAAATGTTGCTATGAACTACATCGAATCTAGGGGTAGTATTGTAGCAAATGCTCCACGTGCCAAGGGCGACGTACGGGTTTTCCCTGCATATCTTCGAGGTAATAAGTACCGGGTCGTACAATCATAATAACCAACTACGGGCCTTCCCAATTTGGATCCAGTGAGCGAGCGGGAACTCCGAGTTTTTGCTTTAGAACCAAATCTCCGAGCTTGAAGGATCTAGGCCGAACCTTAGCATTCAGATAGCGAGCAATACGTTGTTGATATGCGGCCGCTCATATTTGGGAGGTATTTCTTCATTCTTCCAAGAGGTCGAGATGAAGTCGAAGATCTTCCTGATTACCCACGGGGTCATACTGCTCGATCTGATACGAAGGCACTTGAATTTCCACTGGTACTACCGCGTCGACACCAAATGCTAAGGAAAAAGGGGTCTCACCCGTTGATGTACGAGTTGTAGTCCTATATGCCCATAATACCTCTGGTAGAAGTTCTGGCCATTCACCTTTGCATTCACCAAGCTTGGTCTTTAAATGGTGCTTAATGATTTTATTCACTGCCTCGACCTGCCCATTCGCCTGAGGCTGATATGGAGAAATGCGAAGATTACGTATCTTCCATTTTGCACAAAATTCATTAAAGGCTGCGTTGTCGAACTGCGTTCCGTTGTCAGTAATTATAGTGTGAGGGAGTCCGAAACGGAATATGATATTTCTCCATATGAACTTAGTGGTTTGTTTATCAGTAATCTTGGCTAATGGTTCTGCCTCGGCCCATTTTGTGAAGTAATCAACCCCCACTATCGCGAATCTATTTTGTCCTTTTCCAGTAGGTAGAGGCCCGATGATATCAACCCCCCATTGTGCGAAAGGCCAAGGACTATCTACTGGAGTCATTCGCTCGGAAGATACACGAGGTATAGGAGAATATAGCTGGCACTTGTCACATTTTCTAGAGAATGCAATTGCATCTGCTTTCATAGTGGGCCAATAATATCCTTGCCTCATCGCTTTATATGCTAGGGATCGCCCCCTGGGGTGGTTACCACATGCCCCCTGGTGTACTTTGTCTAGAACACGAAGTGCTTCTTCTGGATGAAGACACCTTAAATAAGGTAAGGAAAAGCTTTTGCGTAACAATATTCCGTCTTGCAAGGTATACCTGGCAGCTCGAAGATGAATTTGTCTTGCAGCTTTCTTGTCCTCTGGTAGGTATCTGTCTCTGAGATAAAGGATGATGGGATCCATCCAGCATGGAGATGATTGTACCGATATTACTTCCTCAAGAGTCGCTTGGTCGATACTCAGGTTCTGACGATGCTCGATGGGGATTGAATGTGATAACTCAGATTCTGGTGCAGAGGCGAGCTTTGCCAAGGAATCGACAAGTTGGTTCTTCTCGCGAGGAATATGAATTATTTCATAAGTCTTCAGCTTTGCGAGCAGGATGAGGACACGAGACTTGTATAAGGCCATCCTTTCTTCTTTGGCCTCGAATTCACCAAGAACTTGGTTGACAATGAGCTGGGAGTCGCTATGAATTAATAGATTCTGAATTGCAAGGACAATGGCTAGTTCGAGGCTAACGATCAGGGCCTCATATTCTGCTTCATTATTTGAGACGCGAGAATCGAAACGCAGAGCATATTGAAAATGCGACCCGTCGGGAGCTACTAAAATCAGGCCCGCTCCGCTGCCAGTGGCCCGCGACGACCCGTCCACGAAGAGTGACCAAGGAGGCTGGTCGCTGGTCATGGTACTATCATTGGAAGAGTATGTGAATTCAGCGATAAAGTCAGCCACGGCCTGGCCCTTGACTGCGGTCCTAGGACAGAATGAGATATCGTGCTCGCTGATCTCGACCGCCCATTTAGTTAAGCGTCCGGAAGCCTCAGGTTTTTGAAGGACTTGCCGTAGTGGATGATTTGTTGGTACTAGAATAGCGTGGGCTTGAAAGTATGGGCGCAGTTTTCGAGCTGGCGTGACTAAGGCTAGGGCCAGCTTTTCCATATCAGAATACCTAGTTTCTGCATCAACCATTGCTCGACCGATATAATAAACGGGCCTTTGCACCCCGGAATCCTCTCTTATCAAAGCGGCACTAACGGTCGTAGTGGACACAGAGAGATAAAGAATGAGTTGCTCATGTGCTACAGGTTTAGATAAAATGGGGGGTGTGCTCCTGTACAGCTTCAATTGTTGAAAAGCTTCCTCACACTGTGGTGTCCATTTCCAATCAGACTTGGCCGTTACACGAAGGAGTTTGAAGAATGGTAAGCACTTGTCAGATGCTCGCGAGATGAACCTATTCAACGATGCGATGCGACCAGCCAGACGCTGGACGTCCTTCAGAGTAGTAGGGGATTTCATCTCTACCAATGCTTTTATCTTTTCAGGATTTGCCTCAATTCCACGCTGGCCGACCATGAACCCAAGAAATTTTCCTGCAGATACTCCGAACGCACATTTCTCTGGGTTCAATTTCATTTGATACCTCCTCATTAGGTCGAAGGCTTCTCGAAGATCAGAAATATGATCATCTTCTACGGTGCTTTTCACGAGCATGTCATCAACATAAACTTCCATATTCCTACCGATTTGAGCAGCGAAAATTTTGTTGACGAGACGTTGATAAGTGGCCCCTGCATTTTTAAGACCGAACGGCATTACCTAGTAGCAATATAATCCCCGATCTGTGATGAAGGCGGTATGCTGGCTATCCGGTGGATGCATCATGATCTGGTTGTAACCAGAATAAGCATCCATAAAACTGAGCAGAGCGTGTCCAGCAGTTGAATCGACCAACTGGTTGATCCGCGGTGTCGGGAAGCTATCTTTGGGGCATGCTTTGTTCAAATCTGAATAGTCGACGCATATTCTCCATTTGCCATTAGCTTTCCGGACGAGAACTACGTTCGCGACCCACTCTGGGTAGTCAACTTCTTTTATGAAATTGACCGTGAGTAGCTTCTCGACTTCAGCTTTGATCGCCATTTGCCTTTCTGCAGTGAAGGCACGTCGACGCTGATGTACGGGTTTATGCTTTGGGTCGATATTGAGATGATGTGCGATGACATTGGGGTCGATACCTGGCATATCTTTATGAGACCAAGTGAACACGTCCTGGTATTCGATGAGAAAACGGACCAAATCTTCACGATGGACACTGGTTAAAGAGGATCCAATATATACGACCCTGGACGGGTTGTCTTCGGTTAAGTGAATCGCCACTGTTTCTTCCCCAAGAGTTCCTGATTGGAGAACGTTTTCTCTCGGATCCAGCGAGGTGTTAGTGGAAATGTTGGGTGAATCTGAAATTGCGGTTTTACCGCTTGTAGAGATACTCGGAGATATGTCTATGGACCTAGAGGGGGTGATATGGACCTTTTTCAAATTCTTTTCGCCTACTTATGCAATTTAATAAAATAAGCTTTGTAAGCAAGAACACCTCGGCTACCTAGCCTTGGTGGGTCCAATCAAAAGACTAGCAAGAGTAAAGCAATAAGCAATCCTAGTCAAGCATGCATAGGTACATAAAAGAATCAAATAATCAAGCTCCTAACCTATGCAACTTGTGTAGACTTATGAGAGTGGATCAATGAGCTCAAGTCTACACAAGTAGTGAAGGTACATCTTGTGTGAGGATGCTTAAAAAGTGCCTAGCATGCATTCCTATCAATCATTCATAATCAAGCAATCAAACTAACAATGCAAAGATAGAATGTGCTCAAGAACAATCACAAACACAAGGATGTATAGTGGTTCGACTACTTGTCTACTCCACTCCCGGTTCAAGTACTCAACCCCTTTGAGCACACCGGCATTCACTATCGGAGGTTTTAAATGAGGTTCACCTCTCAACCTTTACACGGAGGTTTTATCGGTTCACCTCTCAACCGTATCCGGAGTTTTAGACATAGGCTAACTCTCAACCTTATCGCACGTTTACTCCCGTGTCGGAGGCTCCCCCTTGGAGACTTAGTTTAGGCCCGGTGACGGGCCAAGGAACGACTAACGTCCCCAGGTCGAGTTCGAAAAACAAACTCTAAAATGGACTCTCAAATAAGACAACCTACTTGTCGGATGAGCCCCTTGTTTAGCGCCGGATTGGGTTGCTTGATCTCCGCTCTCCCGTGCTTCAATCAGCTTCCCTTTGCTCCCTCGATCGTGCTGCCGTTGCGTCGCCAATGCCTCAGCTACATTCGATCAAACACCTTGCATGCGATGCCTTGAAATGCCTAAGGTGCTAGGAGGATGGGTTTAAGAACTCTACAACTTAGTGGGAATGGGTTTCCTAGAGTCTCTTACCTACAACGATCTCATCTTCGAGTTTAGGACAAGGATATGCCAATCAAGAAGCTTCCTAACTCTAGAGATCAAGAGGGGATAAAGGTCATCTTCTTCATGAGCTTGGAATGCTCTTAATCTTTTGTTAAAACACAAGGAAGATGCCTTGCATAGGTCAAGGAATAAGCCTCAAAAGAACTCCTTCAATGGTGGCTTTCCTTCCTCAAAAATCCCTCTCACTATGCCCAAAAACGGAGCCCCGTATATATAGAAAAATGGCTCCAACGGTCATAAAACGGCTATGAGCCGACCTGTCCCGACCGGTCATGACCTGTCGGACCCCTTTGCTAGAGGACATCAATAGCAATGGCCAAATATATGGGCCGACCGGTCATGACCGGTCGGACCCCCTCACTGGACAGGCCAAATGCTCCAGGCCGACCGGTCATGACTGGTCGGACCCCCTTGCTGGTCTACAAGGCTAGTGAAGGCCGACCGGTCATGACCGGTCGGCTGTACATGCTGTTCCTTCAGCCATTGTGAAGGCCGACCGGTCATGACCGGTCGGCTGTACATGCTGTTCCTTCAGCCATTGTGAAGGCCGACCGGTCATGACCGGTCGGCTTCCTATATGAGCATTTGCAGCAAGGCTGCTGGCCGATCGGTCATGACCGGTCGGACCAGCCTGGTTCTCCCCTCCATAAAGCTGAACTCCTCATGATTCAGCTTGGTGATTTAGGCCAAGGTTGGGATGTTCAAATGGGACACCTAGGGCCTATCAATGATGCCTAAAGGGTTCTAAATATGGTTAAGGTCATCAAGGATACAAAGGGGATAGGTTTTGGTCAAGGTTAAGGCATCAAGGCATCTCATTTACCTGAATCTTCATTCTTGATGTAGCCGAGCGTCTTGAGTCTTCATTCTTCATCTTCATTTGGCTCAACCGACACTAGACCCACAGTCGTAAGTGATTGACAAACAAGGTGCACTAGTATGCCACGGACAAGTGCACTAACAGAATCTTGTGCTATCTCCATAATGGGTGTCGCTTGAGCTTTCTTTCGATCTTGTAAGGCTATCTGGTAGCAAGACCGAGCCTCCTTTTGATTTCCTCGCACAACCCCAACACCATTTGGGGTAGGGAACTTGACGCATAAATAGGATGGGTGTAAGGCTGTCCCAACCTTATTAAGCGATGGGCGCCCCAAAATGGCGTTATATGCTGATTTTCGATCCACCACGAGGAAGTTTACGAAGACGGTAGTCTTCGTTGGACTTTCTCCAAAAGTAACTGGGAGATCAATGCTTCCTTCAGGTGTTACCACCTCACCTCCGAAGCCGACGAGAGGAGTCGAAACTGGTTTGAGTAGGCTTCTGGCGAGTGCCATTTTGTTGAAAGCCTCCAGATACAGAATGTCCGCTGAACTACCTGTATCCACCATAATTCGGTGAGTCAGATAATTCGATACCTTTAATGCGACTACGATGGAGTCTTCGTAAGGGAAGTGAATTCCTGCTGCATCTTCGAGGGAGAAGGAAATTGGAAGATGGCTGGCTTTTGACGCGCTAGATGCCTGTTCCAGCCAATAAACATGCTAGGGTTCTTTAGATGCCTTTCGAGTGTACGCTTTCCTTGAAGCTTGAGAGTCGCCCCCGCAAGCTGGTCCTCCGACGATGGTGCGGATTTCTCCAGTTGGCTCAGCATCCTCTTGGGCGGGATGATGATGAGATGGTTCTTTTTGGTGTGGTGAGGCTTTCGCCCTTTCTGGTGATCAATTTTTACGAGCGACATAATCTTGGAGATGGCCCTTTCGAATAAGGGCTTCAATATGGTCTCGTAGAGAGATGCAGTCCTGGGTTCTATGCCCGTGATCTTTGTGGAAGTAACAGAACTTGCTCTTATCTCTCTTTTCGGGATCGAATTTGATCTTTGCAGGCCACTTTACATATGGCTTGTGTTTAATTTCCATTAGAACCTTTTCATGAGACCGATTGAGAGGAGTGTAGTTATGATATTTACCAGAATAAGGCTTCTTCAGAGAACGGTCGCGTTGATCACGACGATATTTTTTTATCTGTAGAAGAAGTTCCTTCTGGCTTGCGTTTCTTACCCTGTACTCCATGGCGTGTCAATGCGACTTCTTCTGCATTGATATACTTCTGAGCTTTGGCTTGAAACTCTGCCATAGTTTTCGGAGGGCTTTTATCTAAGGCAAACCTGAATTTTTCGCTCGTTATTCCGGCTATGAGACCTTTTTCCTCAGTATAACCTTCAGGTTGAACGGCTTCTGCAGTGAACCGTACTGTGAATTCCTTTATTGTCTCGCCATGTTGCTGTTTCAGATCCATTAGATGGGAGGCTGGCTTCTTAATGCGAATGCTTCCCATGAATTGAGTAAGGAATATCTCTGATAACTGTGAAAAGGAGCTGATGGAACGAGGTTTTAGTCCCCGGAACCACGTACGAGCAGCTTCCTTCAAAGTTAGGGAAAAAGCCCTACACATGATTTCTGAGCCATGTCCTTCCAACTCCATAAGAGACCTGTATGTTTCTAGGTGTTCAAGAGGGTCGCCAATACCTGTGTACGGGGTGATAACAGGTGTTCGATACTTTCTAGGTAACGGTGCTTCCATAACCTCGCTGGTGAAGGGGGACTCGGATTGATGTATCGTCGCCATGACGGCAGATGGTCGATTTGCCTGATACTGCTGCTCCATGACATCAAAACGATCATGGATTCTTTTGAGATCTCCTTCCCATGGTAAGGTATAGCCTGATGTTTCGGCGGTGGAGCCTTGAAGTGGAGGTTGTTGAGACGAACTAGAATGTATAGAATGTGGAGATGGTACAGGGAGATGGTTGCCAAGTGGTGTTCGGTTTGATGGTGGATGGTGTGGCGGGACCTGTGGTTCATCCATAGAATGTCTGGAAGCGACTGGTATGGGTTGCGGTGGTAACCCTTCAGAGGGTTGTCTCTGCGGTTCAGGGAAATGCTGATCAAGCTGATTCGACAGGGCCTGAACTCCGGCATTTAGAGTTAGAAGAGTATTTTCGAGGAAACGCAAGACATCGTCTTGATTTTCAGAGGCCTCCAATAATGGGTTTGCTGATGGCATATTTGGGGCTCCTTGAGGGATATTCATCGAAGTGGGTGGAAGAACAGGTATAGATTCCGTCTCACCGGGCGGAGGTGGTGCCCGCCTTGAGGTCAAAGGATGAACAGCCTTTTTAGGAGGCATCGCAAAAGGATTTTGATCGGTGGTTAGAACGATTGATTTTGACGATCAAGTCGTTCCCACATATGGCGCCAAACTGTTAACGTCAGATTTTGTAACAGGATCCTTCGGTCGTTCACCTTCTTTCCAACAGGGATTTCTTCCGCCGGACCTGTAAGAAGACAGAAAGCAACTAGGGGTGGCTGGTGTCCAGCCGTTAGCCCTCCGATGCTTAAGTCAGGCAAAGCAAGAAGAAGATCCAAGCAAAACGAGGCTAGGGATTGAATATTGTGTACCTGTCTCTTAATGGAGTCTTCTCCTTATATAGATCTGAAATGATCCAATCTGTTACGTAAGATATCGAGATCCCGCTGATTTCGTGGGATAAGATTCTTATCCTCAGATAGAAGGGAAATTTAATCCAATGACTCGTCCGATAGTTTCGTTCCTTGATAGCGATCCCTTGAGACTCGGAACCACTGAAGAAGATAAGCCCAATCTCGGCCTATACGGGCTGCTGGTACTTGAAGGCTGAGAGATGTCACCACAGAAGAAGCTGTTCGCATGTTGGAAGATGGTCGCGAGTCCAAGTGCCCGCTCATTTAGATACGATATCTTTTAACGACTTGTGAGAAGGTATGCTTGCAGGGAAAATACAACCTCTCGAAGCTTTGGTAATCGAGCATCATTTTTCCTAATATGCGAGTCGTGAACAGACGTTCTCGATAGTCGGATAGACATGCTCGCGGGGTCGGCGCATCATCAGAATATACGAGTCGCGAACAGACGTGCTCGATAGTCGGATAGACATGCACGCGGGGTCGGCGCATCATCAGAATATACGAGTCGTGAACAGACGTGCTCGATAGTCGGATAAAGGTGCTCGCGAGGTCGGAGTATCTTCAGAATATGCGAGTCTCGAACAGACTTTCTCGATAGTCGAATAGAGGCGCTCACGAAACCTGGACATCATGAAGATAACACGAAGCCTCGAGCAGATCTCCGCTAATTTTGACTATAACAAATGGTGACTTCCATATTTTATTATTAAGTACCCACATAGCATCCAAAATGGCCTCAATCTCTCGTATCTTGTCATCATCAGTCTCATGAGAATGGGCGAAACATGCCTCCAAAGGGTCGGAATATAAATGTCAAGAGGGATGTATCGTCCACGAATGATTCGAGCAGATTTATTTCGTGGACCTCATCATCAACCTCCCGTGGTTGCTTGCATAAGTAAAAAATAATCAGCTCAAGAGTCATATTTCTGAAGGACATTTTTACCAACCCGTTCTGCAATTGATAATTGCATTTGAAGTGTCTAAGAAAAGGCAGGTAAGTATGACGGGAATTTGAGCACCGGTACCTATCACATGATATGTATCCAAGTTAATAAAATCCACTAGATATTAGAATTTATCAACTTAGACCAAGACATCTTCAATCACCCCCTTGGTATACAAATGGATCTATCAGTAAGTTGGAGCGTGGTTTTGGTGGATTTTAATTCACCTAACCCAAGTTGTTCATAGACCAAGTATGGGATGAGGTTAACACTTGCCCCCAAGTCAAGTAAGGCTTGCTTGATCTAGTAGTCACCTATGATGCATGAGATGGTAGGACTACCCAGATCCTTATATTTTTAGGGCACCTCTTGTTTGATAACGGCGCTCAAATTTTCAGTCAAAAGTACTTTTTTATGTACATTGTGTTTCCTTTTGACCGTACACAATTCATTCAAAAAATTGGCATAAGATGGTATTTATTTTATGGCATCCAACAACGGGGTGTTGATCTTCACCAGATTTTTATCTAACGGTTTGGGTGAAATGAACCTTTGGGGGAATAGAGCAACCGGTTTGAATTACCTTTCCAGTTCATTCTCTTGTGGAGTATTGTTAGAGCTATCATCATCTCTGGCCTTTTCTGGATCATTAAGCTTTGGGGTCTTCACTGGATTAGATTTATCGATTGTCTTACAACTCATCAAGGTGGTGATAGTTTGAATATGCTCCGTATGTTTGGAGGAAGGGCTAGAATCTTGTATCTTGAATTAGGTTCTCGGATTAGGGAGAGGTTGGTCAGGAAGTGTGCTTTTCTCCCTAACACCGAGATGTGTTTTAACTCTAGCCATAGATGTTTTCAAGTCATTGATGGCTTGAGATGAATTCTAATCGATTTTAATTTATTCTTGCATGAACCCATCTATTTTCAGAGAATTAGTTTTATTGTAGTCATCTTGGACCGAGACGAATGCTTGTAACATCTCCTCAAGTGAAGCTTTTGGGTTGTTGTTTGCATTCTCGGATGGCCCATTCCTCCAACTGAAGTTGGGATGGTTCTTCCAACTTGAATTATACGTATTTGAATTGCGAGCACTGAATGGTCGTTGATAATTGTTTATGGCATTTTATTGTTCTTGTAAGATTTCTTTAAACACAGGAACTGTAGGACAATCCTTTGTTGCATGTTGATTTCCGACACAAATTCCACAAATAATTTCAACATCTTTCAAGTTGACCTTCTCTCCTTTTTTCAATTCCATAGCCTAGACTTTTCTTGTGAGGCTAGTTATACGTGCACTTATGTCATCTTCTTCGGATAGGACATAAATCCCTCCCTTTTCTTTTTGTTGGCTTGTCTTGGAATTTGATGGTTAAGATATATCCCAAGATTGTGCATTCTTGGCCAAAACATCAAAGTAGTCTCATGCTTCTTCGGCCTCTGTTGAACCTCCAATTTATACGTTGCATGGCCCATTACATCACATTATATGCATGGTTTGCATGTTTAAAAGGCCCATCTAACGCATGTTTTGTGATTGTAAGAAGGAGAGCTGACTTCACCCAATTGGAGACCAAAAGGATCCACTTAGAGCCATTAAATGAAGATTGAAGGAGGACCAAAGAAAGAAGACATCAAGTAGAAGAGAGAGAAGAAGATAGAGAGAAAGAGAAGTGGAAAAATAAGAGTCCGATCGGTTGTGACCGGTCGGCCAAGGGAGCTCGACCGGTCAAGACCGGTCGGCCACACCGTTTCTAGACGCTGGACAAAGGGCCATATGGGTCCGACCGGTCAAGACCGATCAGCCAGTAGGTTGGCCCCCATTTGCACTCCCTAGACTCAAGACAGACTGGTCCGACCGGTTGTTACCGGTCGGCCAGCCCAGTCCGACAGGTCCAGACCGGTCGGCCATTTGAAAACAGCAAGCTTCCCAATTCCGGACTCCGAAAATTCCTACGCAGTGAGTAACCTTACGCAATTTCTAGACGTTTCCGACGCAAGAGAGCTTCCTCACTATAAAAGGACACCTAGAGTCTTTTCCTGGATCATCATAGAAGCTAAGGAACTTCGTGGGAGAGGAAGGAAGCCGTCATGGAGCATCTACAACCCTCCAAACTCCGGTTTTTCTATGTTTTCTAGTTTTCTTTTATGAGTTCTAGTTGTAGTATGACAATGCTCGACTAGAATCTCTCAGCTAAGGCTGAGAGGTGAAGCTTGTAGCCAATTTCATGTTTGATTCAGTTTAATTCAAGTAGTTCTATTTCACGTTTGGATTTTGAATGTTCTAGTTCTTAAAGTTGGTAGTTTTAGATGTTTTATGAGAGTTCATGTGCTCCGGACATGGATTCCATGCAATTCTCTGAGATTAGTCCATAGGCATGGTTGTTACTACGAAGGCTATGATTTCGAATTCTACATGTGTTGAATGGGACTAGATCTTGGAAGTTCAACTTAAGTGGGATTGAATGCGTTTCAAAGCTTTAGTTTTCAACTAGATGAGAGATAGGACTTCAAATCTAGTTGTGCTCTATGCTTGGATTGACATGGGATTGCTACAAGTGGATCCTTGAATGCCTTAGTACCTTTAATTATTGAATTTTCCTAAGTTATTGTTTTAACATACTTATTTCAATTGAACTTTTAAATCACTGCAAACTCGAGTTGCTGGAATAGTTTGGAACTTGTTTTCTAATTCCCTGCGGATCGACCTCGGTCATATCGAGATTTATTACTACATCGCAGCCTTACACTTGAGGTGAGTGAACAAGTTTTTGGCGTCGTTGCCGGGGAATTTAGATAACGGTTCTAGATTGTTTTCGTGGCTGTAGAAGTAGAAGTAGATAGGTTTTTCTGATTTTTTTGAACTAACAAATTGTTTTGTTTTGTAGGATTTCTCCTTTAGTTCAAGAGAATCGGGTAATATTCTTCTAACTTAGTGCTTTTTTCAAATTTTCAACTTTTAGATTAATTCAGATTTTAGGACTTAGGATTAGTTAGTTTTTAGTTGAGTGGTTTATGTCCCGTTGGGAACGTGACCACTCCAATCGTCTCCAATCCGAAGGTGGTCTAGTTGGACCATTATCAGTCCATAGACGAGTCCGAAAATACCATGAACATTGAGATAATTTGGGGAGTATGGATCAAACACCTTTAAAAAATCCTCCCCCCCCTACTCCAACTACAAACGCAAATCAAGAGGGAGTAGGAGAGAATGAGGTACACAATGTTCCTCCAATGAGATCATTACGGGACTACCTACAACCGGCCCGTGTAACTACACCCTCTTGTGTGGTTTTACCACCAACCGGGGGAAACATTGATATTAAGCTGGGTGTAATCCAACTTATACCAAAGTTCCATGGGCTAGACTCTGACAGTCCATATTTGCACTTGAAGGAATTTGAAGAAGTGGTGGCTACCTTGCAATACACTAATGTTTCGGAAGATGCCATTAAACTTAAACTCTTCCCCTTTTTATTGAAAGAAAGAGCCAAGAATTAGTTTCACTCTCTTAGACCACACTCGATAAAACGAACACCCTTTGAAGAGCCATAATGAATTTTTCGGCTAAAGAGGGTGAATCTCTCTTCCAATGTTGGGAGAGGTTTAAAGACCTCCTGCTTGCTTGCCCACATCATGGCTACGAGAGTTGGCGAATTATAAATTTCTTCAACGATGGATTAAGTTCCAATATGCGCCAATTCGTAGAGATGATGTGTAACGGCGAGTTCATGAGCAAAAATCCAGACGAAGCTTGGAGTTATTTGGATATGTTGGCCGAGAATGCCCAATCTTGGGATACCTCGGATAAACCCAATAACCTCAAGCCTACTCAAGAGAAAGAGAAATGAGGGATCTATATCCTCAAGGAGGAAGACGACGTGAATGCAAGGATAGCCAACCTCACAAGGAAGATCGAGGCTATGGAACTTAGTAAAAGTGGAGTTTTGTAGTCCAATGAAGCTATTGAGACCATATGTGGGATTTGTTTCATCAATCTACACGCTATGCAAGATGTCCTACAATTCCTGCATTCCAAGAGGTGTTACATAAACACGCAAATGCCACATATGGTTATCAACGGCCTTTCAATGGACCGGTGGGTAATACATACAATTCTACTTGGAAGAACCACCCGGATTTCAGTTGGAAGAATGCTCCCACGGGCAATCCTACCGACTCTCAAGGAGGGCCACCCATGCAAAATATGGCCCCACCTCAATTCTCGATGGAGGACACCTTAAAAGCGTTTATGCAAGGGCAAACGCAAATCAATCAAACAAATCAGTAAATGTTCTAAGAGCTTAGAGTCTCGGTTGATGAGATTAAGGGACGCTTGAATGCTAGGGAAGGGACCTTTCCGGCCCAACCTCAGCCCAATCCAAAGCAAGTACATCAAGTGAGCATTCCTAATCCCTCCAACCAACATATGGAGCAAGCCAAATCCGTCACCACTCTTAGAAGTGGTAAACAAATTGACAAATCTATTCTGGTGAAGGCCGACAAGCCTAATGATTCGGTAATTTCTGAGGATGAAGACGGATCTAACTTAGCCCCACAAGAAACGAAACGCGTTTACAAGCCCGTAGCACCATTCCCTTCGAGATTAGTTGCTCCAAAATCTCTTCCAAACTCTCATGATATTCTAGAGATTTTTAGGCAAGTCAAGATCAACATTCCCTTGCTTGATGCCATCAGATAAGTCCCCTCCTGTGCCAAGTTTCTAAAGGACTTATACACAACCAAATGTAAATACAATGTGCAACAAAAGACCTTTTTGAATGAGCAAGTGAGTGCCATTCTCACTCAGAAGACCCCCCCAAAATTCAAAGATCCCGATAGTCCCACAATTTCATGTATCATTGGAGACAACCGGATTGAGCGTGCATTGCTAGACTTGGGGGCAAGTGTAAATTTGATCCCGTACTCGGTATACTAGCAATTGGGTTTTGGTGAATTAAAACCCACCAAAACCACGTTGCAACTCGCTGATAGATCCATCCGTGTACCGAGAGGGATAGTTGAGGATGTACTAATCCAAGTTGATAAATTCTACTACCCAGTAGATTTCATCGTCTTGGACACACAACCGGTCATGGAAGCTAGCACCCAAATACCGGTGATTCTAGGCTGCCCATTCCTTGCTACATCAAATGCAATCATAAATTGCCGGAATGGAGTAATGTAAATGTCCTTTGGGAACATGACGTAGGAGGTGAATGTGTTCCACTTGGGCAAAAGGCATAGGGATGATGATGATGTCCTCGAGGTTGATATGATTGATTCAATCGTGGAAGAGGAGTTCGCTTTAAAGCAGAATTTTGATCCTCTAGATGGTGTTAGCTTTGATCCCTTTGAGGATTGGGATGACAATGATGGCCCACATGAGGTAAACATGATAGAATCCATGGAAGATGGGGAGTATTTCCAACATGATCTATTTGAAAGTCTGGGGACATGTTTAACACATTCTAAGGATGAATCTAATTCTATTTGGAATTAGACCTTGGACTGTCAATTTCTGAAAATTTATGTGACAAGTCACCAATTTCTGATTTACACAAATTTGTTATCAGGATTTGGAAGAATTGGTGCTTGACTTGCCCATAGAGAGGCTAATTTCTGAAAGTGTAGAGGTTGAGGACCCACTCCAACCTACACAAAATTCTGAGAAGGAGGAAGACGTAAAGGGTCCAAATCTGACAACTTCCTCTCCTGAGGTCTCCTATACACTCGAGAAGTGTTTAGCGTATTTTGAAGATTGGGATGATCCCATGATTCAAGACATAGTAAATTCTTTGAGAGAAAGACATCACGAACCTAAAAAGCTTCCTTCCACAGAGTGCCAAATTGAAGAATCGACTATGGAAGCAAAAGCGACAAATGTTATGTGTAGACCATCCCAATGTTTGAGGATGAAGCGGTTGAGGTCTCCACATCTCTTTGGTTTGTTCAAACCGAAGAACACTTCTGGGATGACCCATATGTGAATGATTGTTGCCCAGATAAGAAGGAAAGGAGATCCATATTCAATGATTTCCAACCAATGCAATTCTCCTTTCCTAGTACATGTGACAATTTTTATTGAGGAACCCGCTGAAATTTTTCAGCTGGATTTTCAATGGGTTAGAATGGTTGATATCACCGATGTACTTTTCAAAGCAGGATGGTGGATAGTTCTTCTGAATAATTTATTACACCACTTGATGATCTTGCTCAACTTTGTCCTTTTGGATGTTATACTGATAATCGATCTCCTAGTCTGATGGAGATCCTCTTTTTGAAAGGACCGGTTAGGTATTTTTATTACTTTCTATAGATTAGGTTTCGTTTTTTTTTTTTTTAGTTTTCCTGTTTTAGTAGGATTTAATTGCTGGAGTTGCAGACTTCCATGATCGACTCTCTCAGGCACTATTGTTCTCGCTCCCTTTTATTTTACCATTGTTCTCATGTTCATGCTCATTGCATATCTTTTTACATTGAGGACAATGCAAGATTTGGTTGGGGGGTGAGATGAGATTCCTCATCTAGCATGTTGCAACATTTCGAGCATCAGATGTGTAAATTTTTTCGAATTCTCTAAAATTTCAAAACTCTTTTAGTAAACCTTATTTCTATACATTCGAGATGATAAGAGTATAAGAAAAGGATATACAAAGTGAGTGATGTTACAAGTTTTGAACTTCTCTTAATATAATGGTTTTATATATGAATTCCCCTATTTATGTGATTGATAGAAAATTTGAACACTCTTACACCTAGTTCACATTACACGATTTTCATGGTTGAAGGGATTATGTGATTTGTGGGTTAGCTAGACTTAGATTTGACGTGTTGAGGAACCAAGCCGGGGTACTTTGTCCATCCTTGTCCATGGGAAAATAACGAAAGATATGGATTTCTAAAAATCCTATCTAATTTAAAAGAAAACGGAAAAAGGAAGGATGAAATTGAGAATGATGAAAAAAAATGGTGGAAAATTTCGAAAAGGGCTACCTATTACCAACCAGGGGATGGTCTATGTTAATGCAAAGAATTGTCAATTACCATGGTTAGTGTGTCATCAAGTCTGCTTGCGGTTGAAAACAGAAGCTACTCAAGAAGATCGCTCATCCAGTCAAGCTTCAAGCCTCTTCATCCAAACCTTTGATCCTAAAACCCCTCTATAGATGGCCTAATCCTTCCTAGCTGCATCCTTAGCCCCATCTATAGTTCACCTTCCATAAAGATCAGCTATGGAAGTGTCTATTATGGTAATTGTTGCTTAAAACATGAAAAATATTATATCTGCTGTCTCCGATAGGTGTCCGATCCATCGGAACTGTGTCCGATAGGTGTCCGATCAAACAGAGGTCATGTCCGATCAATCGGAGCTTTGTCCAATAACTTTGAAAATCTATCTGGACGTTTTTCCGATCACTCGTAGGACTGTCTGATCAATCGGACAAGGCATTCCGATCAATCGGAGAATGATCCGATCCATCGGACGAAAAATCCAGAATATCACATAACTCTCTGGAAGAAATTACGATCAATCGGACCATCTGTCCGATCAATCGGACAGGGTCCTCCGATCAATCGAAAGGACATCCAATCCATCGGAGAAGTGTCCAGCAACATTTCGATTTTTCTCTGGACATTCTTACGATCAATCGGGAACTCTCTCCGATCCATTGGAGATGGAGTTCCGATCAATCGGAACTAAGTCCGATCAATCGGAGAACCTATTTTTCAGCAAAAATTCAAAATGAGCTGATACTTATGTCCGATCGTTCGGATCCTATCGAGGTGACCGTTTTCTAACCGTTGAAAGTCATCTCTATGTATGGAACTCAGTTGGATCTTGAGAGAGTCACCTTGAGCATCATCTAGGGTTTATTTGTGCTTCCTCCTTGAGATCCCTTTCTCTCATTCCCTTTGATTTGTTGAGTTCATTCTTCAATCCATGTTGATTTGACCAACATTGAAGAGTATTCAAAGCTTGGATTGAATCATGAACTCAACCCCTCTTTAATGGCATCTTGACCTACCTCTCAAAGTTATAATCTTATCATCATTGCCATTAATGGTGGTTTAGGTAGAAGCTACTCCTCATATAAAAGCTATATCCCAATATAGCCTCAACCAAACCCTAATCCCTCACCTTGGAACCTACAAGAACTCATCTGTAGCAAGGTTGCTGATCGAGGGAGCTGAAGAAGGTAACTTCCGTGCAAGTCGAAGCTTCTTCAACAAAGGCATCATCAAGGGGCTCAATCAGCTAAGTATATTTAGTCTTTCGAGTCCAAGAAACCACCTCAAAGTTGAGATTTGGGTTTCAGAGTTTGAAGACCCAACTCGGTAGAGTCCTTGCGTAGGACAAGTCCTTGAGTAGGACAAGCCCTTGTGTAGGATAAAGTGGTTAATGGATTAGTCCTATAGAAGGATGAATCCATGTGTTGAGGTCTAAGTCCTTTTGTAGGCTATTAAGGTTTATGGTTAACCTCATTTAAAACCATAGAGATAGTGAAATCCGTGTTCGCTCGCCTCAAGTGTAAGGCTGCGATGTAGTAATAAATCTTGGTAAGACCGAGGTCGATCCACAGGGAATTAGAAACAACTTTCAAACTATTCCAGCAACTCAGTTTGCAATGGATATGAGTTTCAATTGAGTAATTAAACTAAAACAGAAACTTAACAGAAAATCAATAATTTAAGGTTCTAAGGCATTCAAGGATCCACTTGTAGCAATCCCATGTCAATTCAATCAATCCAAGTATAGAACACAACTAAATTTGAAGTCCTATCTCTCATCTAGTTGGAAAATAAAGCATTCAAACACATTCAATTCCATTTAAGCTGAACTTCCAAGTTCTAGTCCCATTCAACACATGTAGGATTCGAAATCATAGCCTTCGGAGTAACAGCCATGCCTATGGACTATGGCTTGCAAAAGGGTTATCATAATTAGAGCTTAAACAAACACAATATGATAATCTCAAAGAATTGCAAGGAATCCATGTCTGGAGCACATGAACTCTCATAGAACATCTCAAACTACCAACTTAAGGGACTAAAATAAATAAAAATCCAAACTTGATTTGAAATTACTGGAATTAAACTGAATCAAACATGAAATTAGCTACAAGCTTCACCTCTCAGCCTTAGCTGAGAGATTCTAGCCGAGCATTGTCATACTACAACTAGAACTCATAATAAAAAGCATAAAAACTAGAAAAATCGAAAATTGGAGGGTTGCATATGCTCCACGACAGCTTCCTCTCTCTAGAACCATGTCCCTTAGCTTCTATGATGCCCTAGGAAGAGCCCCTAGGTGTCCTTTTATAGTGGGAAAGCCCCCTTGCGTCGGAAACATCCAGAAATTGCGTAAGGTTACGCACCGCGCAGAAATTTCCAGAATCCCGTTTTCGAAACTACCTGATTTTTAACGTGGCCGATCGGTCGGATGACCGGTCGGACTGGCCTAGCCGACCGGTCACGACCGGTCGGACCTGTCTATTTTTAGTCCAGAGGGTTTCCCCAGCATCCACGACCTGTTGGCCTACCGGTCATGACCGGTCGGACCAAACTCGTCATGTGTCCAGCGAGCTCAACATCAGCACCGACCGGTTGGCCGACCTGTCAAGACCGGTCGGACCAACTGGTCCTTTTTCCAGTGGTGTCTAGAGGCGTGGCCGACCAGTCGGACGACCGGTCGGACATGCTTTTCGTGTTCTTTTTCTTCTTTTCTTCATTCTCTCTTCTCCCTCTTTCTTCTTCCTTAATGGACCCTTTTTGGTCTCCAATTGAGTGAAGTCTGCTCTCATCCCTACAATCACAAAACATGCGTTAGATGGGCCTTTTAATCATGAAAATCATGCATACAATGTCATGTAGTGGGCAATGCAATGTATAAATTGGAGGTTCAACACACTCCCCAACCAGCTTTTTGCTAGTCCCGAGCAAAACATGCGTGAAACAATTTCAAACCTACAAACCCAACTCTCTTTCAGAAACCATGTTTCTATCAATTCCAAGACATACAAGTATTAAATTTGGAGAAACTAGGTGATAGAAATTGCAAACTTAAACTCTCAAAGCATAAGAAGTGTCTACATGAAATTCCCGCTGATTGATTGATAAATAGAAGAACTCGAACAATTTCAACCCAGTGTGCATAGTGAAAGTTCATCTCATGAGTCTCTGGGATTACCTTCTTCATAGATTAAGTAAACCAAGGATTTTAAGGTGCACGGAGCAACAACAAGCCTCTGACAGGAATTTGCCTTACCGTCCTTTCGACGGCTTTCACACTACGTCCCATTTCTGGCTTTGGTTACGGTTCGACCATCCCCCTGTTGGTAATAGGTAGCCCTTTTCGGAATTTTCCACCATTTTTCCTTCATTCCCGATTTCATCCTTTCTTTTCCTTTTTCTTTTGATTTAGATAGGATTTTTAAAAATCCATATCTTTCATTATTTTCCCATGGACAAGGATGGACAAAATACCCTTGCTTGGTTTCTCAACACCTCTAAATCAAAGTCTAGCTAATCCACAAATCACATAAACCGTTCAACTCATGAAAATCGTGTAATGTGAACTAGGTGTAAAAAGTGTTCAAATTTTCTATCAATCATAACAATAGGGGAACTAACATATAAAACCATTATGTTGGGAGAAATTCAAGACTTACAATGTCGCACACTTCGTATCTCCTCTTCCTGTACTCCTATCATCTCGAATGCATGGAAATAAGGTTTTCTAAAAGAGTTTTGAAATTTTTTTTTAAAAAAATTGAAAAAAATTTGCGCATATGAAGCTCGAAATGTTGCAAACTGCTAGATGAGGAATCTCATCTCACCCCCCAACCAATTCTTGCATTGTCCTCAATGTAAAAAGATATGTAATGAGCATGAACATAAGAGCAATGGTAAAATATGAGAGAGTGAGAACAATAGTACCTGAGAGAGCGATCATGGAAGTCTACAACCCAACAACTAAAACCTACTAAGAGATCAATCATCCTGATAGACAGGATCATTCAGAGTGATGGACATGTCCTCTGAATCAAATTTCTCAGCAAATGGTTTAAGGCGTTGTCCATTAACTTTAAAATAGTTACCATTCGCTGCATTCTCAATCTCAACAGCCCCATGAGAAAAAACTTATTTGATAATATATGAGCCGGTCCATCGAGATCGTAATTTTCCTGAAAAAAGATGAAGTTGGGCATTGTACAAGAGCACTTTCTGTCCTTCATGGAAAGATTTCCTTAAGATGTGCTTGTCATGAAAGGCCTTCATCTTAGTCTTGTAAATTCTCGAATTCTCATATGCATCGTTCCGGATCTCATCAAGCTCATTTAATTGAAGTTTGCGAAGCGAGCTAGCCTTGTCAATGTCAAAACTTAAAGCCCGAATTGCCCAATAGGCTTTGTGTTCTATCTCCACAGGCAAGTGGCAAGCTTTCCCATAGACAAGTCTATAAGGGGACATTCCAATGGGTGTCTTGTAGGCGGTACGGTGAGCCCAAAGTGCATCATCTAATCTTAGGGACCAATCCTTGCGATCTGGTCTCACCATCTTTTCCAAAATCTGTTTGATTTCCCTATTGGAGATTTCAGCTTGCCCACTTGTCTGTGGGTGGTATGGGGTACTCACTTTATGCCTAATACCGTATTTCTTCATTAAAGCTTCAAAAGGTTTGTTGCAAAAGTGAGAACCACCATCACTAATAATGGCTCGAGGCGTCCCAAATCTAGAGAGTATGTTTTCTTTAAGAAACTTGAGAGCCGTACGATGATCGTTGGTTCTACATGGGATAGCCTCTATCCATTTAGACACATAGTTTACGGCAAGCAAAATAAAGACATGTCCAAAAGATGAGGGGAATGGTCCCATGAAAGAATGCCCTAATAGTCAAAGACTTCAAGATGTTGAATTGGGGTGAGAGCATCATATTTCGACGGGATAATCCTCCTAACTTTTAGCAACGTTCACATGCTTTGCAAAACTCATGGGTGTCCTTAAATAGCGTGGGCCAATAAAAACCACACTGCAGAAATTTTTGCAGTTGTTTTCTTGGCTGAAAAATGACCCCCACATGCTTGATCATGACAAAAGGAGATGACGGAATTATGTTCATCATCAGGGACACATCTCCTTATGATTTGGTCTGGGCAATATTTAAATAATAAAGGATCATCTCAGAAAAATCTGCGCACTTCCCTTAGAAATTTACGTTTGTCCTGCGCAGTCCAATGAATCGGCATCGCACCTGTGGATAGATAATTAGCTATGTCAGCGTACCATGGTGGATGCAAAGAAACAAAGAGTTGCTCGTCAGGGAATGAGTCCTCTATAGGTGATTCGTCCATGGAATTTGGTAGGACTAGGCGAGAGAGATAATCCGCCACCACATTTTCTACCTCCTTCTTGTCTTTGATCTCCAAATCGAATTCTTGAAGGAGTATGATCCATCTAAGCAAGCAGGGCTTGGCATCCTTCTTAGAAAGAAGGTGTTTCAGCGCCGTAGATCTGTGTAAACGATTACTTTGGATCCTATTAAGTAAGGCCTAAATTTGTCCAAGGCAAAGATGACGGCTAGGAGCTCTTTCTCCGTAGTCGAGTAATTAACTTGGGTGGGATTCAAGGTCCTACTTGCATAGTAGATAACATGGGGCTTCTTATCCTTCTTTTGGCCTAACACCGTCCCAATAGCATAATCGCTCGCATCGCACATCAACTCAAAAGGAATGGACTAATCTGGTGGTTGCATGATAGGAGCGGTTGTCAACATGTCTTTTAGCTTTGAAAAAGCTAATTGACATTTGGCACTCCACTCAAATTGGTTCTCCTTTTGTAGAAGGTTACATAAAGGCCTTGAGATATGACTAAAATCCTTTATAAATCTTCTATAGAAACCGGCGTGTCCAAGGAAGGACCGCACATCGGGTATGCTTTTGGGTGGTGGTAGATTGAAAATTATGTCAATTTTTGCCCGGTCTACCTCTATTCCATTGGACGAGATGATATGTCCAAGGACTATTCCTCTTTGTACCAAGAAATGGCACTTTTTTCCAGTTTAAGACGAGTTTCTTCTCCTCACACCTCATCAAGACCAACTTCAAGTGCTTGAGGCACTCATCAAACGTACAACCAAAAATAGAAAAGTCGTCCATAAATACCTCAAGAAACTCACCCACCATGTCCGAGAAAATACTCAACACGCATCGTTGGAATGTGGTGGGTGCATTACATAGCCCGAATGGCATTCTTCGGTAAGCGAAGGTACCAAACGGGCATGTAAATGTGGTTTTCTCTTGGTCCTCCGGAGCTATCTCAATTTGGTTGTATCCGGAATAGCCATTTAGGAAGCAATAATAGGAATGGCCTGCTAACCTCTCCAAAATTTGATCCATAAATGGGAGAGGGAAGTGGTCTTTCCTAGTAACCGTGTTGAGCTTCCGATAATCAATGCACATACACCAACCGGTGGTCACCCTAGTCGGTATAAGCTCGTTGTTGGCGTTTTCTATGATGGTAATACCGGATTTCTTGGGGACAACTTGGGTAGGACTCACCCATTGGCTATCTGAGATGGGGTAGATGATACTCACATCTAATAGCTTTAACACCTTGGCTTTGACAACCTCCATCATGTTTGGATTTAGCCGTCTTTGAGGTTGTCTAGTCGTTTTTAAATTTCTTCGAGGTGTATACGGTGAGTGCAAACTGAAGAATCTATCCCTTTGAGATCCGCTATTGTCCATCTTATGGCTTCCCTATGTTCTTTGAGTAGCTCAATTAACTTGAGCTCTTGGTCTTTCTCTAGGTGAGAGGCAATGACAACTGGGAAAGTTTTCTCTTGACCCAAATATACATATTTAAGCTCGGATGGCAATGGTTTAAGGTCAAGCTTCGGTGGTTTGATGTTAGACGGTAGAGGCCTTGATGTGGTTGGTGGTAACTTTTCAAAATAGGGCCTCCACCGGCTAGTACCAACTACCGGTCTTTCTATATTCAATGCTTGCACAATTTCACTAATGATGGGGTCTTCGGAATCCATGAAATGTGCCAAGCATGTCTCCAAGCTTTCTAGTGGTTCAAGTTGGAGGAGTTCTTCTTCTTCAAAAGATTCAAGCATGTTTACCTCGAAGAACTCATCATCATCGACATCCCTATGTCTTTTGCCCAAGTGAAACACATTCACCTCTAATGTCATGTTTCCAAAGGATAGTTGCATCACCCCATTCCGACAATTGATGATTGTGTTTGATGTGGCAAGGAATGGGCGGCCTAATATCACCGGTATTTGAGTGCTAGCATCCAAAAGCGGTTGTGTGTCCAAGACGATAAAATCTACCGGGTAGTAGAATTTGTCAACTTGGACTAGAACATCCTCAACTATCCCCCTCGGTACACGGATAGATCTATCAGCGAGTTGCAACGTGGTTTTGGTGGGTTTTAATTCACCAAGACCCAATTGCTCATATACCGAGTATGGGATCAAGTTCACACTCGCCACCAAATCTAGCAAGGCACGCTCAATCCGGTAGTCTCCAATGATACATGAGACGGTGGGACTACCGGGATCTTTGAATTTTGGGGGGGTCTTTGAGTGAGAATGGCACTCACTTGCTCATTTAAGAAGGCCTTTTGCTGCACATTATATTTGCGTTTTGTTGTGCATAGGTCCTTTAGAAACTTGGCATAAGAGGGGATTCGTTTGATGGCATCAAGCAAAGGAATGTTAATCTTGACTTGTCTGAAAATCTCTAGAATATCATGAGAGTTTAGGAGAGATTTTGGGGCAACCAATCTCGAAGGGAATGGTGCTATGGGCTTGTAAACGCGTTCCGTTTCTTGTGGGGCTAAGTTAGATCCATCCTCATCCTCAGAATTTACCGGATCATTAGGCTTATCGGCCTTCACCGGAATAGATTTGTCAATTTGTTTACCACTTCTAAGAGTGGTGATGGATTTGGCTTGCTCCATGTGTTGGTTGGAAGGATTAGGAATGCTCACTTCATGTACTTGCTTTGGATTGGGCTGAGGTTGGGCCGGAAAGGTTCCTTCCCTAGCATTCAAGCGTCCCTTGATCTCATCAACCGAGACTTTAAGCTCTTGGAACATTTGCTGATTTGTTTGATTGATTTGTGTTTGCCCATGTATAAATGCTTTCAAGGTATCCTCCATTGAGAACTGAGGTGGGGCCATATTTTGCATGGGTGGCCCTCTTTGAGAGTTGGTAGGATTGCCCGTAGGAGCATTCTTCCAACTAAAATTTGGGTGGTTCTTCCAACTGTCATTGTACATATTACCCACCGTTCCATTGAAAGGCCGTTGATACCCATATGTGGCATTTGCATGTTCATGTAATACCTCTTGAAATGCAGGAATTGTGGGACAATCTTGTGTAGCGTGTAAATCAGTGAGACAAATCCCACATATGGTTTCACTAGCTTCATTGGACTTTGGAACTCCACTTTTACTAAGTTACATGGCCTCGACCTTCCTTGTGAGGTTGGTTTTCCTTGCATTCACATCGTCTTCCTCCTTAAGGATATAGATTCCTCCTTTCTCTTCAATAGGCTTGGGGTTATTGGGTTTATCCGAGGTATCCCAAGATTGGGCATTTTCAGCCAACATGTCCAGGTAACTCCAAGCCTCATCTGAATTTTTGCTCATAAACTCGCCATTGCACATCATCTCTACAAATTGGCGCATATTGGAACTTAATCCATCATTGAAAAAATTTATAATTCGCCAACTCTCATAAGCATGATGTGGGCAAGCAAGTAGGAGGTCCTTAAATCTCTCCCAACATTGGAAGAAAGATTCACCCTCTTTAGCCGAGAAGTTCATTATGGCTCTTCGAAGGGTGTTCGTTTTATGAGCCGGGAATAACTTTTTCAAGAATTCCCGAGTCATCTCATTCCATGACCCAATCGAATGTGGTCTAAGAGAGTGAAGCCAATCTTTGGCTCTTTCTTTCAATGAAAAGGGAAAAAGTTTAAGTCTAATGGTATCTTCTGAAACATTGGTGTATTGCAAGGTAGCCACCACTTCTTCGAATTCTTTCAAGTGCAGATATGGGCGGTCAGAGTCTAGCCCATAGAACTTTGGTATAAGTTGAATTACACCCGGCTTTATGTCAATGTTTCCCCCGTTTGGTGGTAGAACCACACAAGAGGGTGTAATTGCACGGGCTGGCTGTAGGTAATCCCGCAGTGATCTCATTAGAGGAACGTTATGTACCTCATTCTCTCCTACTCCTTCTTGATTTGCGTTTGTCGTTGGAGTAGGGGGGAGGATTCCTTAAAGGTGTTTGATCCATACTCTCCAAACTTTCACAATGCTCTTGGTAATTTCTTACTCGCCTATGGACTGACAATGGTCCAACTAAACCACCTTCAGATTGGAGACGATTTGAGTGGTTACGTTCCCAACAGGACATAAACCACTCAACCAACAACTAAACTAGTCCTAAATCCTAGAGATGTGAAGTTAATCTGAAAATAGAAATTCTGTAAAAAGCTAAGTTAGAAAGGTATCACCTGATGTGCTTGAACTAGAAAAGAAATCCTACAAAACAAAACAATTTCTTATTTCTAAAAGAAAAATCAGAAACCCTATCTACTTCTACAGCGACTAAAACAATTTGAAAACCGTTATCTAAATTCCCCAGCAACGGCGCCAAAAACTTGTTCGCTCGCCTCAAGTGTAAGGCTGCGATGTAGTAATAAATCTCGGTAAGACTGAGGTCGATCCACAGGGAATTAGAAACAACTTTCAAACTATTTCAGTAACTCAGTTTGCAATGGATATGAGTTTCAATTGAGTAATTAAACTAAAACAGAAACTTAACGGAAAATCAGTAATTTAAGGTACTAAGGCATTCAAGGATCCACTTGTAGCAATCACATGTCAATTCAATCAATCCAAGTATAGAACACAACTATATTTGAAGTCCTATCTCTCATCTAGTTGGAAAATAAAGCATTCAAACACATTCAATTCCATTCAAACTGAACTTCCAAGTTCTAGTCCCATTCAACACATGTAGGATTCGAAATCATAGCCTTCGGAGTAATAGCCATGCCTATGGACTATGGCTTGCTCAAGGGTTACCATAATTCGAACCTAAACAAACACAATATGATAATCTTAGAGAATTGCAAGGAATATATGTCCGGAGCACATGAACTCTCATAAAACATCTCAAACTACCAACTTAAGGGACTAAAATAAATAAAAATCCAAACTTGAATTGAAATTACTGGAATTAAACTGAATTAAACATGAAATTAGCTACAAGCTTCACCTCTCAGCCTTAGCTGAGAGATTCTAGCCGAGCATTGTCATACTACAACTAGAACTCATAATAAAAAGCATAAAAACTAGAAAAACCGGAAATTGGAGGGTTGCAGACTCTCTACGACAGCTTTCTCTCTCTAGAACCACGTCCCTTAGCTTCTATGATGCCCTAGGAAGATCCCCTAGGTGTCCTTTTATAGTGGGAAAGCCCCCTTGTGTCGGAAACATCTAGAAATTGCGTAAGGTTACGCACTCCGCAGAAATTTCCGGAATCCCTTTTTAGAAACTGCCTGATTTTTAACCTGGCCGACCGGTCGGACTGGCCTGGCCGACCGGTCACGACCGGTCGGACCTGTCTGTTTTTAGTCCAGAGGGTTTCCCCAGCATCCACGACCTGTTGGCCGACCGGTCACGACAGGTTGGACTAAACTGGTCATGTGTCCAGCGAGCTCAACATCAGCACCGACCGGTTGGCCAACCGGTCAAGACCGGTCGGACCAACTGGTCCTTTTTCCTGTGGTGTTCAGAGACGTGGCCGACCGGTCGGACGACCGGTCAGACATGCTTTTCTTGTTCCTTTTCTTCTTTTCTTCATTCTCTCTTCTCCCTCTTTCTTCTTCCTTCTTTGGTCCACCTTGAACCTTCCTTCAAAGGTTCTAAATGGACCCTTTTTGGTCTCCAATTGAGTGAAGTCTGCTCTCATCCCTACAATCACAAAACATGCGTTAGATGGGCCTTTTAATCATGAAAACCATGCATACAATGTCATGTAGTGGGCAATGCAATGTATAAATTGGAGGTTCAACAATCCGGCCACTCAAGGAGTGAGTGGATCAGCCGGGAGTGGAGTAGGTACATAACCGAACCACTATAAAAATCTCTTGTTGTGTGATGAGTGGTTGAACTGCTTTACTTCCTTCACTTACATTTTTATTGATTAATATTCTGCATATCTTGTGTTTGAAGTAAGTTCTCTAAGAATACTTCGCATGTTTGCAAGTGTGTAATTTGGTGATTTAAAAAAGTGTCCTATTCACCCCCCTCTAGGACAAAGAAACCTGTTTCTTGCTTCTACAAAAGCGGTAATCAAACTTATACCGCAATTTCAATTGGTATCAGAGCTGGTTCCTCCTCAAAGGCGTAACAGCCCGGAGTGTGATCCGTTCCTAGAAGCTTGAAATCATGTCAAAAGGGGATTCTAGTATGGTTTCCAAACCTCCGTATTTTGATGGATCAAACTATGCATATTGGAAAGCAAGAATGAGAGTCTTCTTGCAATCATTGGATAATGCAACATGGAGGTCTATGGAAATCAAATATGAAATACCCCTCTTGAGCACAGTCACAGATGGGGTCACCACCACTACAGTCAAACCTGATGATTTATGGACTGATCTTGAACAACTGAGATACATTAGCAATGCAAAGGCACTCAATGCTATCTTTTGTGCCGTTTCAGCAGATGAGTTTAAAAGAATTTGTAACTACACAACTGCTAAGGAAGCATGGGACATCTTTGAAACTACTCATGAAGGGACTAGTACAGTCAAGAGGTCGAAACTTCAGCTCTTGACTACTCAATTTGAGAATATGAAAATGGAAGAACATGAGAACTTCATGGACTTTTACACCCGGCTGAGCGATGTCACCAATGCTATGTGGGGATTGGGGGAGAGGATATCGGATCCGCGCATTTGTAGAAAAATTCTAAGATCCTTACCCGAACGATTCTCCTCCAAGGTCATAAATATTGAGGAATGTAAAGATATTGATACTATGAAAATAGAAGACTTACTAGGATCTTTACAGACCCATGAACTTCATTTCAAGAAATCCCTAAAAAGTAAAAACACAGTGCTGAAAACTTCACACACTAAACAAGAATTTGTAGTTGATAGTGATGAAGAAATGGATATGAATGAAATGGCCCTGATGGCCAAGAAGTTTAGAAAATTCTTCAAAAACAAAGGAAAGAGGGTTGACAAAAATAACAAATCTTTTGACAAAAAGCGATATACAGGAAAATCCTACAACAAGCCAAAAGATCCTAAGTGCTACAACCGTGGACGCTATAGTCATATTGCCTCTGACTGCCAAGCTCCTGCCAAAGAAAAATTAAAAAAGAAAGCAATGGCAGCCACATGGTACAACCTCGAGAGTTCAGATTCAGAATCAGATGAATATCAAAGTGATGGGAGAGGATCAGTTAAAATTTTGATGGCCTTTATCTCGGAGATTGTCCCAGACATACAGGGCATAAGAGACAAGGATGATCATGAGTCATCAGAAAATAATGTGACATCCTCCGATGATGACGAGGATGATAATGAAGGGTTGTAAGTTGCCTATGATGAGTTATTTCGTCAAAGCACCTTCTTACCAAGAAGTTGAGCCCAGCTAATATTGACAACAACAAATTGGCTGATGAAATGCAAGAAGTGAAAGGAGAAAATAACAGATTTCACTTTCAGATCTGTGACTTGGAAAGGAAAAACAAAGCAACTCAAGACAAAATTAATACCCTAGAAGATGAGCTGAAAAAGGCAAAATCTACAAATCAATGTCTAATCTTGCAGCTTAATCAGGAACGTCAACTCAATGAAAGATTTGCTTAGAGTAGAGAAAAACCAGACGATATCCTTAAATCAGGTAAGCCTTGTAAGAATACAAGAGGGCTAGGCTATGGTGAGCAAACTAAGTTTAGTAACCCAGAACCTGAAAATATTAGGAATGCATCAGGAAGCAATAAAAAGAATTCACCAATATGCCATGCATGCGGAGATGTTGGACATTTGAAGTTTGAATGCTTGATCTTTAAGAATCCGGTTCGGAACTTGAAAGGTAAATTTGTACCTACCGAAAAAATGATGAATCATATGTGGAGTCCTCCAAAACAAACACCATACAAAAATGGAAACATGAGGAGAAATTATTCCACTCCACCTAAGAAAGACAAAAGAATGGAAGAGCTCCTTGAAATGGTACAACAGTTAAACAAAAGAACCATGGAGCTGATGCAAGAGAAATCAAGCAAAGGAAAAAACTCAACACCTCATGCTCAAACGATGACATCTCTAGAATCAACCAAGAAGCTTGGTTCTCCAAAAAGGGTAGTATCTAAATGGGTAGTAAAGAATAAATGCTTAGTTATCCATACATCCCTTAGAGCCGAGAGAAACACTAGGTGGTATCTTGATAGTGGATGCTCCCGACACATGACAGGTGACAGGACTCAGTTTTGTGATAATGCTGAGTTTGATGGTGGGTCTGTTACCTTTGGAGATGGGAGCGTTGCCAAAATTGTTGGAAAGGGAACCATCACTGGGCCAGGATTGCCCAAAATTGAGGATGTACTGTGTGTTGACGGTTTGAAACATAATCTATTAAGCATCTCTCAAATATGTGATGAATAACATTCCGTAAAATTCTCCAAAGATATGTACGAAATTATGGTCCAAACTGTAAAATTGATACTAAAAGGGCTTCGCACTGGGGATAACTGCTATGTTATTGAAAACAAGGGTGATGAGGGACCATCTGCCGTATGCCACATGGCCATTAATGATGAAACAGAGTTATGGCATCAACGGCTTGGTCATGTCCATTATAGGAACCTAGCTAGGTTGAGTAGAAAGAAATTAGTTAGAGGATTACCTAAGATAGGGAAGAAACCAAAAGAAGCATGTGCAGAGTGCTTGAAAGGTAAACAAATTAAAGTTGCACATAAGAAGACATCATTCATTGCTACATCAAAACCCGTTGATCTACTTCACATGGATCTCGTAGGTCCCACAAGAGTGATGAGTCAAGGTGGTAAGAGGTACTTCTTTGTTATCGTTGACAACTACTCCCGCTACACTTGGGTTGTATTTTTGAAAGAAAAGTCTGATACATTTGAGGAATTTGAGAAACTCATGAAACAACTCCACAATGAGAAGGAATGTACATTAAAACGTATTAGGAGTGATCATGGGGGGGAATTCGAGGACGGGCGATTTGAACAATTCTGCAAAATTCTAGGCATCAAACATGAGTTCTCAGCCCCAAAAACTCCCCAACAGAATGGAGTAGCAGAGAGGAAAAACAGAGTTCTACTTGACATGGCCACAGTTATGATGAACAGCAGAAATATAGCAAAAAATCTGTGGGCCGAAGCAGTGAATACAGCTTGTCACATCATTAATCGAGTTTATTTGAGAGCTGGCCTAGATAAAACCCCATATGAGCTGTGGAATGGAAAAGTTCCAAACATCAAGTACTTTAGAGTCATTGGTAGCAAATGCCACATCCTTCGTGATCGAGAAAATCTAAGAAAATTTGATTCTAAGAGCGATGAAGGAATATTTCTAGGATATGCTTCTAATAGTCGTGCCTATAGAGTTTATAACACAAGGACTAAAACAACTCAAGAATCCATAAATGTTATCATTGATGACCAATCAAAAGAAGATACAAGACTTGATGATGATGAAGTGGGAGAACCATGCCACATAGGTAAACCTGTTGAAAAATCTCCCACTCCCAATGCCTCAATAGCTCCTGGAAATGTTCCACATGTCAAGGATCATCCCCTCAATCAAATCATTGGAGATCCGGATGTTGGAGTCAAGACTAGGAGACAACTTGAGGCCATCAATAGTCATGTGTGCTTCACCTCAAAAATTGAACCAAAAAATATAAATGAGGCTCTCAATGATGAGTTTTGGATACTTGCAATGCAAGTGAAACTTCAACAGTTCACCAGAAATGAAGTTTGGTTTTTGGTTGAAAGATCATATGAGAAGAATGTCATTGGAACCAAATGGATCTTCAAGAACAAAACAGATGAATCTGGCAATGTGATTCGAAACAAAGCACGTCTCATAGCTCAAGGGTACTCTTAAATCGAGGGAATTGATTTTGATGAAACTTTTGCCCCAGTTGCTAGACTAGAATCCATCCGTATTCTCATGTCCATTGCATGTGCACTCAAATTCAAATTATTTCAAATGGACGTGAAGAGTGCCTTTCTAAATGGTATACATGATGAGGAAATTTATGTTGAACAACCTAAAGGGTTTGTGGACCCTAGATATCCTCAAAGAGTCTACCGATTGAAAAAGGCTCTTTATGGGTTAAAACAAGCCCCCCGAGCATGGTATGAACGTCTTACTCAATTTCTAATTGACCGCAAGTTTGTTAGGGGGAGTGTTGACAAAACCCTATTTGTTAAAAGGACGACTGATTCATTTCTCATTGCTCAGATTTATGTGGATGATATTGTATTTGGCTCAAAATGTGAAGAATTATCTCGCTTCTTTGCTAAATTAATGAAATCTGAATTTGAGATGAGTTTGGTAAGCGAACTAAACTTTTTCCTAGGATTGCAAGTTAAACAACTGAAAATGGAATCTTCATCAACCAAACTAAGTATGTGAAAGATTTAGTAAAAAGGTTTGGGCAAGACTCGGGTCGATCACACACCACGCCTATGGCCACTACCATTAAACTTTCCAAAGACTTGTCAGGCAAAAGTGTTGACAAACATTTATATAGAAGTATGATTGGGAGTCTTCTCTACCTCACAGCAAGTAGACCCGATATTTATTTTAGCGTAGGGGCATGTGCTAGATTTCAAGCCGATCCTAGGGAATCACATCTCATTGCTGTAAAAAGAGTGATCAGATATGTGGCCTGCACAATTGAATATGGCTTGTGGTACCCCTTTGACACATCATCCATCATTACGGGGTACTCCGATGCCGATTGGGCCGAAAATATGGATGATCGAAAATCCATAAGCGGTGGCTGTTTTTACATCGGAAACTGCTTAGTTGCTTGGCATAGCAAAAAGCAAAATTCCATCTCATTGTCCACTGCTGAAACTGAATATATTGTTGTCGGTAGTTGCTGTGCTCAACTACTTTGGATGAAGCAAATGTTGAAGGATTATGGTATTAGTCATGAAGAAATGATGCTCTTTTGTGACAACACAAGCGCCATTAATATTTCGAAAAATCCTGTTCAACATTCTCGAACCAAGCATATCGACATCCGGCACCATTTTATAAGAGAATTAGTTGAAGAAAAAGTGGTCAACCTTGAATACATCCAAACTAAGCGGCAATTGGCCGACATCCTTACAAAATCGTTAGATTCCACAAGGTTTGAACACCTTCAGAAATCTATCGGGGTATGCTCACTCTAGTCGGTTTGAAAAATCATGTGCATATAGGTATATCTGAGGAATAAGCCTCATGTCCTTGAATGATTGTCAATATCTTCAAGCATACATCCTTCCACTTATAATAAAATAGGCTGACTCATCATTTGTAACATGCTGAAAGGATTTGTCTGTCAAAATTTCACTGGAGACATTTCCGATTGATCGGAGACTTCTCCGATCAATCAGAAATATCGGGGACCCGATGGCTATTTACGAGCGTTCTGTTCATTATGCCCTATTTTGCTGTCTCTTTTCAAAATCCTCTGGTAGGGTCTTTTCTTGTGATCGGACTGTAGCAAGGCTAGCCCTCCAACTGCCCTCATTCGCAGATGCGGTGGTTTCATATCTCTCCTAGGTAGGGATTCTAAGTTTATCAGTTCGATTTCTACTTCCCCCTTTCTTCTATTGGCTTATCATTATTAGGGATTTGGAGGTCTTCCTGCTAGATCATTACTTTCCTGTCAGTCTTGGTCTGATTATTGTTCCCACCGTTCCTACAATCTTCAAAAACGATGCCGAAAGACCCTAAAGGTAAATCCAAGATGGTTGCCGGGCCATCCACCACCTCCAAGTCAAAGAAGCTCCCGACTACTAGACCATCTCAGGGCTCTCCACCTCCTACTGCACCTACAGCCCAACCTGAGAGTCCAGCTACACTATCCCGCTTTCAGTCCCGCACCATCATCTATGAGCAAGAGGTAGTCTTGTCGTGCGTGGAGCCATTTGGCATCCCAGCACTCCTTACACAGATTGGGTGGGAGGGTGTGCTACGCTTTGGAGACGTGGCACATCTAGAGGTTGTGTAGGTCTTCTTGTCCAAAATTATCAACCCTATTGGAAATCCTCCATCCTGCGAGGTCATTGTCGGAGGTCGTGTTGTGAAGATCACAGCCCAGACAATCGCTGACCTCATTGTGATTCCCATGTCCACAACTCCTCAACCTAATGATAATCTTCTTGATTCTTCTCTTCGGGCTGATTGGACACGTTATTTGTGTCGGGGTCCCAATCCCGAATGGATAGATGGTAGTGCACTCCGCGCGTCCGAAATGTCCAACAGATTCTGAGTGCTTCACCAAATTTTCAGCACCAATGTGTACCCTCGTAGCACCAACAAATCAGATCTCATAGCTAATATGGTGAATTTACTCTATCATGTTGCTCACGGGACGCGTCTATGTCTTCCATCCATCATCCTGCATCACATTCTGAAGTCACTATCTAACACCCGCAACACAATCCCCTTTGGCTGGATCATTCCTCGTCTGGCCCAAGACTGCGGGTTCACCAATATTGTGGTTCATCCCATTCCCCGTCGTACCTTCAAGGACCTCAATATAAAAAAGATGGCTCTGCCAAGAGAGGTTGACGTGGAGGACCGGGACTTCTCCCATACTCCCACACAGGTGTCTTCTGGCACCCATGGCGAGTCTTCAGCCCGAGCCCTGACGCCGGCTCCAGCTCGACGATCGGTAAAGCGACGACTTCAGTCTGACCCCTCTTCCACACCTCCTCCTCCCAACTCGGAGCAGATCATTGCTCAATTGGATCCGGTGGAGGGCGCCCTAGCACAGCACGGCGAGCGGTTGACCCGACTTGAGAGCCTGATACAGACCGTACACGATGCCGTTTAGCACCTCACCTCAGTTCTCTCGTGCCAACGTGATGATGTTTCTGGCCCTGCTCCGTAGCTATCCATGTTTCTGGCTAGGATCCTTAATGTGTGCACCATCGCGGATATCTTTTTGGGGCGACTTTAGCACCCAAGTTCAGCACCTTCATAGTTATATCTTTTGATAGACTGTTTTTTTTGGAATATTTTGATGCTCTCATTGATGGATCTGACTCTATGATCATTCTTTTTGGATATTTTGATGATCTTCGTGCTGGATTTGGATATTTTGATATTGCTTATTTTGTGCATCATTTATCATTTATTTGATTCCTATGCTTATATATATACTTGTGCGTAATTGCTTTATCTTTATCAGGCTTCTTGCCCCATTTTGGGTTGTATATATGGGATGTTTGGTCATGATATACATTTCAGAAGGGGAGGTTGGCTGCTTGGGCTATATGCCCACTGTGCTTATTGATATATACTTATATATCCTTGCATGACCATGTGTATTTGTCTTCCTCCCTCGGCTCGTTAATGTCTATTTCTTCCTTCAGTCTATGACATATGTGCTGCATTATCATTTCACTGACCTTTGTCAATAACTGACAAAAAGGGGGAGAAGTTATCCCACCAAAAGGTCTAGGTTATTTTTTGTTGATCTTTTGTGTGCAGGGACTTAGGGGGAGCTTAAGTGAAGCCTAGTCTGTACATTGAGTCTGTACATTTTGTATGTAATGGGTCATGTCTATGTGTAAAGCATTTATTTTCTACGACATGTTCAATGTAAGTATGTAATTTGGTTTTGGTGTCTAGGAAAAGTCTTTGGTATGGACCAAGACTTTTATAGATTTGGTTTTGTCCGGTAATTAATAAAGGGGGAGATTGTTAATGCAAAGAATTGTCAATTATCATGGTTAGTGTGTCGTCAAGTCTGCTTGCGGCTGAAGACAGAAGCTACTTAAGAAGAACACTCATCCAGTCAAGCTTCAAGCCTCCTCATCCAAACCTTTGATCCTAAAACCCCTCTATAGATGGCCTAATCCTTCCTAGTTGCATCCATAGCTCCATCTATAGTCCACCTTCCATAAAGATCAGCTATGGAAGTGTCTATTTTGGTAGTTGTTGCTTAAAACATGAAAAATATTATATTTGTTGTCTCCGATAGGTGTCCGATCCATCGGAACTGTGTCCGATAGGTGTCTAATCAATCGGAGGTCATGTTTGATCAATCAGAGCTTTGTCCAGTAACTTTGAAAATTTATCTGGAAGTTTTTTCGATCACTCGTAGGACTGTCCGATCAATCGGACAAGGCATTCCGATCAATCGGAGAATGATCCGATCCATCGGACGAAAAATCCAGAATATCACATTACTCTTTGGAAGAAATTACGATCAATCGGACCATCTGTCCGATCAATCGGACAAGGTCCTCCGATCAATTGGAAGGACATCCGATCCATCGGAGAAGTGTCCAGCAACATTTCGATTTTTCTCTGGACATTCTTACAATCAATCGGGAACTCTCTCCGATCCATCGGAGATGGAGTTCCGATCAATCGGAGAACCTATTTTTCAGCAAAAATTCAAAATGAGCTGATACTTATGTCCGATCGATCGGATCCTATCGAGGTGACCGTTTTCTAACCGTTGAAAGTCATCTCTATATATGGAACTCGGTTGGATCTTGAGAGAGTCACCTTGAGCATCATCTAGGGTTTGTTTGTGCTTCCTCCTTGAGATCCCTTTCTCTCATTCCCTTTGATTTGTTGAGTTCATACTTCAATCCATGTTGATTTGACCAACATTGAAGAGCATTCAAAGCTTGGATTGAATCATGAACTCAACCCCTCTTTAATGGCATCTTGACCTACCTCTCAAAGTTATAATCTTTTCATCAATGCCATTAATGGTGGTTTAGGTAGAAGCTACTCCTCGTATAAAAGCCATATCCCAATATAGCCTCAACCAAACCCTAATCCCTCACCTTGGAACCTACAAGAAGTCATCCGTAGCAAGGTTGCTTATCGAGGGAGCTGAAGAAGGTATCTTCCGTGCAAGTCGAAGCTTCTTCAATAAAGGCATCATCAAGGGGCTCAATCAGCTAAGTATATTTAGTCTTTCGAGTCCAAGAAACCACCTCAAAGTTGAGATTTGGGTTTCAGAGTTTGAAGACCCAAACTCGGTAGAGTCCTTGCATAGGACAAGTCCTTGAGTAGGACAAGCCCTTGTGTAGGACAAAGTGGTTAATGGATTAGTCCTATGGAAAGATGAATCCATGTGTTGAGGTCTAAGTCCTTTTGTAGGTTGTTAAGGTTTATGGTTAACCTCATTTAAGGAGAACAGACTTCACCCAATTGGAGACCAAAAGGATCCACTTAGAGCCATTGAATGAAGATTGAAGGAGGACCAAAGAAAGAAGAAATCAAATAGAAGAGATAGAAGAAGAAAGAGAGAAAGAGAAGTGGAAAAACAAGACCAGTCGGCCACACCTTTTCTTGACACTGGACAAAGGGCCATATGGGTCCGACCGGTCAAGACCGGTCGGCCAGCAGGTCGGCCCCCCATCTGCACTCCCTGGACTCAAGACAGACTGGTCCGACCGGTCGGCCAGCCCAGTCCGACCAGTCGGCCATGTGAAAACAGCAAGCTTCCCAATTCCGGACTCCGAAAATTCCTATGCAATGCGTAACCTTACGCAATTTCTAGAAGTTTTCGACGCAAGAGAGCTTCCCCACTATAAAAGGACACCTAGGGCTTTTCCTAGATCATCATAGAAGCTAAGGAACTTCATGGGGGAGGAAGGAAGCTGTCGTGGAGCGTCTGCAACCCTCCAAACTCCGGTTTTTCTATGTTTTCTAGTTTTCTTTTATGAGTTCTTGTTGTAGTATGACAATGCTCGGCTAGAATCTCTCAGCTAAGTCTGAGAGGTGAAGCTTGTAGCCAATTTCATATTTGATTTAGTTTAATTCAAGTAGTTATATTTCAAGTTTGGATTTTGAATGTTCTACTTCTTAAAGTTGGTAGTTTTAGATGTTTTATGAGAGTTCATGTGCTCCGGACATGGATTCCTTGCAATTCTCTGGGATTATCATGCTTTGCTTGTTTAGATTCGAATTATAATAACCCTTGAGTAGGCCATAGTCCATAGGCATGGTTGTTACTTCGAAGGCTATGATTTCGAATTCTACATGTGCTGAATGGGACTAGAACTTGGAAGTTCAACTTGAGTGGGCTTGAATGTGTTTCAAAGTTTTATTTTCCAACTAGATGAGAGATAGGACTTCAAATCTAGTTGTGCTCTATTCTTGGATTGATTGGATTGACATGGGATTTCTACAAGTGGATCCTTGAATGCCTTAGTACCTTTAATTACTGAATTTTCCTAAGTTATTGTTTTAGCATACTTATTTCAATTGAACTTTTAAATCACTGCAAACTCGAGTTGTTGGAATAGTTTGGAACTTGTTTTCTAATTCCCTATGGATCAACCTCGGTCTTACCAAGATTTATTACTACATCGCAGCCTTGCACTTGAGGTGAGCGAACAGCCTCCTTGTTCATGAATTCTCCATTGCACATCATCTCTACGGATTGGCGCATGGGCGAAGTCAATCCTTCATAGAAAAAGTTTATTACCCACCAACTTTCGTAGCCATGATGTGGGCATGTATTCAGCAAGTCTTTGAACCTCTCCCAACATTGGAAGAAGGTCTCATCCTCTTTTTGAGCAAAATTCATGATTAGGCGCCTCAGCATAATTGTTTTGTGAGTAGGAAAGAACTTTTTAATAAACTCACTAGTCATCTCAGTCCATGTGCCTATTGATCTTGGCCTTAATGCATGAAGCCAAGCTTTAGCCTTCTCTTTAAGTGAAAAAAGGAACAACTTAAGTCGTATCACATCATCAGATACGTTTGCAAAGTACAATGTAGCTATTACCTCATCGAACTCTTTAATGTGTTGGTACACGCTTTCGCTGTCTAACCCATGGAATCTAGGAAGGAGTTGGATTACTCCTGGTTTAAGATCAATATTTCCTGCATTGTGTGGAAAGATTATGCATGAGGGAGTGCTCGCTCTTGCTGGTTGGAAGTAGTCACATAAAGTTCTAGGTTAGGGAACATTCTCAACCTCATTCTCTCCTGTTTCAGTTTGATTAGGGCCCATATTTTGATTGACCCTAGGATTTGGTTTATTTTCAGCCACACTATCAGAAGAAATTTGAAAATCTAGATGCTTCTTAGCACGTGGTTCCTTATCAATTCCTTCAACAATTCCCCCTTTACTGATTAAACAATTATTCGAATCCCGAACCCAATGGGGCATGCAAATTCAAAAGAATGAAAAGAGAAAGAAGAATTCTTCCTTCCTTTTTTTACTCTTCTCTAAAACCGAAGCACAAGGTGTCTTTGCAATGACTGAGCCAGAAGTAAAGATAGAGACCGATTTCTCCTGGTCAATAGGGGTTCAGAGAACTCCCCACCCACTCTTTGAATCCTTTGAGAAAATTACAGAAAAAGAAGAAAGATGAATAGAATTGAGAACAAAAATCTCTAATCACGAGGTGATCCAAGACGGCAATGCTGACCTAGGAATCAAGGCGGCTCAAGGACAACCTATCAGAGATATAAAAGGAGTCTCTACCCACTCTACAAGAGAGGAATAGGACATGAATCAATAGGGGGAGAAGAAGAGTAAGGTTGGAAAGACAAAACCTGATTTGAGAACTTAAGAAAATCAACTTACTTCTACTTCAACTTCCTAACAATTCCTGCAAAAGAAAAATCAAAATAAGACAAACTAAGTTAGTACTAATAGAAAATTTTCTAAAAATTTCAATAGAAAACTATTTTCAGAAATTTTGTAAAAACCGTCAAGTCCCCGGCAACGGCGCTAAAAACTTGTTCGCTCCCCAAGTTTATGGTTGCGATGTAGTAATAATTCGGTAGAGATCGAGATCGTTCTCAGGGACTAATGTAGGAATTCTCAGAATTTCTTCTAATAATCTCCATCTGAAATCAAACTACAATAATTTGTAAATATAAATATAGGAGGATAATCTGTAACTTGAGATGAAATTAACAATCTAAAGAAGCACTAGGGTGCCGATGATCCACTTGTAGCGATCCTTGATGCACAATTCACTTTAGTTTCTCAAATACACAACTAGAATCGAAATCAAATCCTATCTAGTTGGAATATAGAGCGGTTAATCTAGTACAACAAAACAGTCTGTCATATGTGTTGTTCATCAACATGATTCACTCAATTCAAGTTAGGACTTGAGCACACTCAATGTATAAGTCAATCCTAGTTCCAATAGGTTTGAGATCACAATCATAATAATCATCAAACCCTATCACAAAGCTTAACTACATTATGATTTGAACTTCAACCAAATCATATGAACAATCAACACATACTTCAAAATCCAGAAAAATAGAACTTTGGTTTTAAGTTCACACATGAAAATCCGAGTCTAGAGCATCTTGAATCTGATTCCTCGGAGCGTACAGGTTTAGAACGATGCAAAACAATTAAGAACCAAAGAAATTCTTCCAAACATCCATGAGCCATCATCAGATTAAGAAAAAGCACTTAGAACTTCATTCAAACTTCCAAAAAACCATTGTTCTTCAATAAGAATCCAACTTGAAACCAATATAAACGAATTAAAACATCTTAGATCTACTACAAGCTTTACTTCTTAGCCCTAGCTAAGAGGTTTAGCCGGCCATGTTAAAGAAAAACAGAAAAATTAATGAAAACATGAAGAACTAGAAAGAAAACTGAGAAGGCGAAGTGTAGAACTCCAATAACCAACTCCCACCATGATAAATGTCTTCTAGGATGGCCTAGGAATGAAGTGGAGGACCCATTTTACAGCTTTCAATTCCCCTCATCGAAGATTCAAGATTTTGTGTCGAATTTACGCACTTGCTAGCAAAATTCGGAGCTGAAATTAGCAGTTTCTGTTTTGGGCGATTGGGCGATTGATCGACTGGGCTGAGCGATCAATCGGTTGTGTTGGGCGATTGATCGCACATGGTGGGCAATGGATGGCACGGGACAAAAAGTGTCCAGAGACTTTACTAGAAAATTTGGAATTTTGATGGCTTGGGCGATTGATCGTTGTTCGCTCACCTCAAGTGTAAGGTTGCAATGTAGTAATAAATCTCGGTAAGATTGAGGTCGATCCACAGGGAATTGGATAAATAATTCTAAACTATTCCAACAACTTTAATTGGAACAAGTTGAGATTTCAATTAAGAAAACTAACTCAAAACAATAACTTAGAAAAATCTATAATTTAAAGGAGCTAAGGCTTTTAAGGATCCACTTGTAGTAATCCCATATTAATCCATTCAATCCAAGCATAAAACACAACTAGAGTCGAAGTTCTATCTCTTGTCTAGTTGGAAGATAAAACATTGAAGCACATTCAACCCCACTTAAGTTAAACTTTCAAGTTCTAGTCCTATTCAATCACATAGCATTCAAAATCATAGCCTTCAGAGTAACTGCCATGCCTATGGACTATGGCATGCTCAACGGTTACCATAATTCGAATCCAATCAAGCCAAATATGATAATCTCAGAGAATTACAAGGAATCCATGCCCGGAGCACATGAACTCCCATAAAACTTCTAACAATATCAACTTTATTCAAACTAGAACATTTAAAATCCAAACTTAAAGTGAAAGTACTTGAATCAAATTGAATTAAACATGAAATTGGCTACAAGCTTCACCTCTCAGCCCTAGTTGAGAAGTTCTAACCGAGCATTGTCATACTACAACTAGAAACCAAAAGAAAAACTAAATAAAAGCATGAAAAGTTGGAAAAATCAGGATCGGCGGAGTTGTGGACGCTCTACGATGCTCTCCTTCACTTCCCACGACCTTCAATCTCTTCTAGGATCCCTTTAGACGAGGCCCTAGGTGCCCTTTTATAAAATAGTGTGGAAGATTTCAGATTATGCAAGGAATCACGGAGTTACGCAGAGAAAATCGGAGCTTGTAAAACAAGCTCTATTACGTGGACTACCGGTCGCACAACCGGTCTGAGCTCATCGAGGACTAGTCGTAAAACGTGAAAAATGGTCTAGAGAGTTTCTGAAAATTCCACCCCCTTTTTTAGTGCTCGACGGGTTTGAATGGCAGATGACTGGTCTGGCAACCGATCGTTCTTAGTCCAGTGAGATCTGTAGCATGGTGAGGTCTCTGTTGAAATGCCGACCGGTCGTGTGCCTTGGCCAACCGGCCGCTGACTAGTCTACAGTGCTGTCTGTTTTGCACTTCTTCTTCGTTCTTTCTCTTTCTTCCTTGTTTCTTTTTTCCATCCTTTGGCACTTGATCCTTTGATCTTCAATGTGTACAAAGTACTCTTTTTAGCCTTGAATCAGTGAAATCATCATCTCATTCCTATAATCACAAATTATGTATTAGATGGGTCTTTTAAGAGTGTAAACCATGCATATAATGTGATGTAATGGGGTAGTAAATGTATAAATTAGAGGCTCAACACACCCCCCAACCAGCATTTTGCTAGTCCCGAGTAAAACATGTGTGAAGCAAGATTAAATCTCCAAAACCAACCCTCCTTTAGAAACTATGCTTCTATTCATTCCAAGACATATAAGTGTAAAATTTAGAAAATTCAATGATAAAAGTTGAAACCTTAAACTCTCAAAACATAATAAGTGTTCATATGAAATTCTCACTGATTAATTGATAAATAGAAGAACTTGAACAATTTTACTCTAGTGTGTATAGTGAATGTTCATCTCATGAATTTTTAGGATTATCGTCTTCATAAATCAACTAAACGATAGATCTGACGGTGTACAGATTAACCATAGGTCAATGACAAGAATTTGCCTTACTGTCCTTCTGACGGCTTTCACACTATGTCTCATTTTCAGCTTTGGTTAAGGGTAGACCATCCCCCGGTTGGAAATAGGTAGTCCTTTTCGGAATTTTCCACCATATTCTTAATCATACCCATATTTTCTTTCCTTCTTTCCTTTTCATACACATTAGATAGGATTTTCAGAAATCCATATCTTTCATTATTTTCCCATGGACAAGGATGGACAAAGTACCCCGGCTTGGTTCCTCAACACCTCAAATCTAAGTCTAGCTAATCCACAAAGCTACATAATCCTTTCAAACCATGAGAATCGTGTAATGTGAACTAGGTGTAAAAGTGTTTAATTTTCTATCAATCATATAAATAGCTGAATTCACATATAAAACCATTATATTCAAAGTAGTTCAAGACTTGCAACATCAATCACTTCTTATCTCTTTTTCTTATACTTGTATCATCCTGAATGCATAGAAACAAAGTTTTCCAAAAGAGTTATGGTTTTTAGAAAATTCGAAAAAATTTCAACATATAATGCTCGAAATGTCCACAAACTGCTAGATGAAGAATCTCATCTCACCCCCCAACCAAATCTTGCATTGTCCTCAATGTAAAAGATATGCAATTAGCAGTAACATGAGAGCAATGTTAAAAATAAAGGAGAGTGGAAACGAGATCAGCTGATAGAGTCGATCATGGAAGTCTACAACTTTGGCAACTCAAGCTACTAACGAAATAAATCTAAAACAGAAAATCTAACAAAACCAAATCCTACACTATACCTCCGTCAGACTAGGAGATCAATCGTCCAGATACACAGGATAATCCAGAGTGATGGACATGTCCTCTGAATCAAATTTCTCAATGAATGGTTTAACGCGTTGTCCGTTCACTTTAAAACAGTTACCATTCGCCGCATTTTCTACCTCGACAGCCCCACGAGGAAAAACTTCTTTAACAATATATGGGCCGGTCCATCGAGATCTCAATTTTCCTAGAAAAAGATGAAGTCGAGAATTGTACAAGAGTACTTTCTGACCTTCATGAAAAGATTTCTTGAAGATGTGCTTGTCATGGAATACTTTCATCCTACTTTTGTAAATCCTTGAGTTTTCATAAGCATCATTTCGGATTTCGTCAAGCTCATTCATTTGGAGTTTGCGAAGCGAGCTAGCTTTGTCAACATCAAAGTTCAATGCCCGAATTGCCCAATAGGCTTTGTGTTCAATCTCCACAGGCAAGTGACAAGCTTTCCTATGTACAAGTCTATAGGGGGACATTCCAATTGGGGTCTTGTAAGCGGTATGGTGAGCTCAAAGAGCATCGTCTAATCGCAACAACCAATCATTGCGATCCGACCTCACCGTCTTTTCCAAAATTTATTTGATTCCCGATTAGAAATTTCAACTTGCCCACTTGTCTGTGGGTGGTATGGGGTACTCACTTTATATATAATGTCATATTTCTTCATTAAGGCTTCAAATGGCCTATTGCAAAAGTGAGAACCGCCATCACTTATGATGGCTCGAGGTGTTCCAAATTTGGATAATATGTTTTCTTTAAACAACTTTAGAACCGTACGATGATCGTTGGTTCACGTGGAATCTCCTCTATCCACTTGGGCACATAGTCTACGGTGAGCAATATGTAGACATGTCCAAAAGATGAGGGGAATGGTCCCATGAAATCGATGCCCCAATAGTCAAAGACTTCAAGATGTTGAATTGGGGCAAGAGGCATCATATTCCTACGGGACAATCCTCTGAGCTTTTGACAATGCTTGCATGCTTTGCAAAACTCGTAGGTATCCTTAAATAAAGTGGGCCAATAAAAACCACACTGTAATGGTTTTCTTGGCGAAAAAATGACCCCCACTTGCTTGATCATGGCAAAAGGAGATGATAGAATTATGTTCATCATCAGGGACACATCTCCTAATTATTTGATCTAGGCAATATTTAAAAAGTAAAGGTTCATCCCAGAAAAATTTGCGCACTTTTCTTTGAAATTTTCGTTTATCCTATGCAGTCCAATGAGTTGGCATCGCACCTGTGGAAAGATAGTTTGTAATATCAGCGTACCACGGTGGATGCATAACAACAAAGAGTTACTCATCAAGGAATGAGTCCTCAATAGGTGACTCGTCAATGGAACTCGGTAAAACTAGGTGGGATAGATGGTCCGCCACCACATTCTCTACTCCCTTCTTATCTTGATCATTGAGTCAAATTCTTGAAGGAGTAGGTTCTATCTAAGCAAACGGGGCTTAGCATCCTTCTTAGAAAGAAGGTATTTCAGCGCCGCATGATTCGTGTACATTATGACCTTGGATCCTATCAAGTACGCCCTGAACTTGTCCAAGGCAAAAACAATGGCTACAAGCTCCTTCTCTGTAGTCGAGTAATTGACTTAGGCAGGGTTCAAGGTCCTACTCACATAGTAGATAACGTGGGGCTTCTTATTCTTCCTTTGCCCTAACACCGCCTCAATAGCATAATCGCTCGCATTGCACATCAACTTAAAAAGCATGACCTAATCCGGTGGTTGCATGATAGGAGCATTTGTCAACATGTCATTTAGCTTTGAAAAAACTAATTAACAATCGGTACTCCACTCAAATTGGTTCTCCTTTTTGAGAAGTTGCACAAGGGTCTGGAGATATGACTGAAATCCTTTATGAACCTTCTATAAAAACCAACGTGTCCAAGGAAGGACCGCACATCACATATGCTCTTGGGTGGTGGTAGATTGGAAATAATATCAATTTTAGCCTGGTTCACCTCTATTCCATTGGACAAGATGATATGTCCAAGGACTATTCCTCTTTGTACCATAAAATGGCACTTCTCTCAATTTAAAACAAGGTTCTTCTCCTCACACCTTGTCAAGACCAACTTCAAGTTATTAAGGCACTCTTCAAAAGTACAACCAAAAACAGAAAAATCGTCCATGAAAACTTCAAGAAATTCACCCACCATATCTGAGAAAATACTCAACATGCAACATTGGAATGTGGCGGGTGCATTAATAGCCCGAATGGCATCCTTCGGTATGTGAAGGTTCCAAATGGGCATGTAAAGGTGGTCTTCTCTTGGTCTTCCGAGTCTATCTCAATTTGGTTGTAACCGGAATAGCCATCGAGGAAGCAATAATAAGAGTAACCCGCTAACCTCTCCAAAATTTGATCCATGAATGGGAGAGGGAAGTGGTCCTTCCTAGTGACCGTGTTTAGCTTCCGATAATCTATGCACATATGCCAACTGGTGGTCACTCTAGTCGGTATAAGCTCGTTGTTAGCGTTTTCTGTGATAGTAATACCGGACTTCTTAGGGACAACTTGGGTACGACTCACCCATTGGTTATCCGAGATGCGGTAGATGATACCCACATCTAGTAGTTTTAACACCTCGGCTTTGACAACCTCCATTATGTTTGGATTTAGCCTTCTTTGAGGTTGTCTAATCGTTTTTGCATTTTCCTCGACGTGTATACGGTGAATATAAACCGAAGAGTCTATCCCCTTAAGGTCTGCTATTGTCCAACCTATCGCTCTCCTATGTTCTTTGAGTAGCTTAATCAACTTGAGCTCTTGGTCTTTTCCTAGGTGAGAAGCAATGACAGCCGGGAATGTTTCTTCTTGACCTAAATATACATATTTCAGCTCAAATAACAATGGTTTAAGGTCAAGCTTCGGTGGTTTGATGTTAGACGATAGAGGCCTTGATGTGATTGGTGGCAATCTTTCAAAATGGGGCCTCCACCGGCTAATACCAGCTACCGGTTTCTCAGTATTCAATGCTTGCACAATTTCACTAATGATGGGTTCTTTGGAGTTCTCAAAATGTGTCAAGCATGTCTCCAAGCTTTCTAGTGGTTTAAGTTGGAGAAGCTCTTCTTCTTCAAAAGATTGGAACATGTTTACCTCGAAGAGCTCATCATCATCAACATCCCTATGCCTTTTGCCCAAGTGGAACGCATTCACCTCTAATGTCATGTTTCCAAAGGACAATTGCATTAACCCATTCCGACAATTTATTATTGTATTTGATGTAGTAAGGAAGGGGCGTCCTAGAATCACCAGTATTTGAGTGCTAGCATCTAATACCGGTTGTGTCTCCAAGACAATGAAATCTACTAGATAGTATAATTTATCAACTTGGACCAAGACATCCTCAATAATCCCTCTCGGTACACGGATGGATCTATCAGCGAGTTGCAACATGGTGTTGGTAGGTTTTAATTCACCAAGACCCAATTGTTCATATACCGAATATGGGATTAAATTTACACTTGCCCCCAAGTCTAGCAATGCACGTTCAATCCGGTAGTCACCAATGATGCATGAAATTATGGGACTACCGAGATCCTTGAATTTTGGGGAGGTCTTTTAAGTGAGAATGGCACTCACTTGCTCATTCAAAAGGGCCTTTTGTTGCACATTACATTTACGTTTGGTTGTGCATAGGTCCTTTAGAAACTTAGCATAAGAGGGGATTTGTTTAATGGCATCAAGCAATGAAATGTTTATCTTGACTTGTCTGAAAATCTCTAAAATATCATGAGTTTGGGAGGGATTTTGGAGCAACCTATCTCGAAGGGAATGGTGTTACGAGCTTATAAACGCGTTCCGTTTCTTGTGGGGCTGAGTTAGATCCATGTTGAGCTCTTAATTGTGCATATTTTAACTCGAATTCATCACTCATTATGCAAGGTTTTTTTTATCCATAGACTAATCTAATGCATGGATTTGTGATTGTAGGGATAATAGAGAGGATGTGTCAATTGAAGACTTAAAGACGCCATTTACAAGCAAAGAAGATCAAAGGACTAAACGCCAAAGGATGAAAGAAAGAAGTCAGAGAAAAGAAGAAAGAAAGCAGAAGAACATGCTCAAGACTGGTCATCCGACCGGTTGTCCATAGCCCAGGACTGGTCGTCCGAACAGTCCGATCACTCAACAAGAGGGGCCCTGCGGCCACAACTCACTGGACTATCCAAGACTGGTATTGCGACCGGTCGTTCACTGCTCAAACCGGTCGTACGACCAGTCCTTGAATTAATTTTCTGGGTTTGAAAATTCCAGAAACTCTCTGGACAGATTTTTCATTTTTGCGACTGGTCGTCCAGGAGCTCAGACCGGTCATGCGACCAGTCGTCTGCGTAACTGAGTGTGTTCTACAAGCTCCGGATTTCTGACGCTGCGGAGCTTCCCCACTATAAAAGGACACCTAGGGATCGTGCCTAGGGTATCTAAGAATGGATTAAGCACGGTGGGAGACGGCGGAAGTGGATTTCGGAGTTCCACAACTCCTCCTAGTTTGTTTGCTGTTTTTATGTTTTCCTTAGTTTGTTTCATGTTTCCTTGAATCATGAACGGCTAAACCTCTTAGCTAGGGCTAAGAGGTAAAGCTTGTAGTGAATCTAAGATGTTTCAATTCGTTTAAGTTGGTTTTAAGTTAGATTTCATGTTTATGAACAATGGTTTGAAGTTTAATTCAAGTTCTAAGTAGTTTTTCTTAGTCTTGTGATTACTCATGGATGTTTGGAAGAAGTGCTTGAGTTCTTAATTGTTGTGAACTAATCTAGACCTGTATGATCTGACGAATCGGAATACGCTCTAGATTCATGATCTTCATGTGGAAACTTCCTACCAAAGTTCTATTTTCTGAAAATTCTGTAGTATGTGGACTGTGTATGTGATTTGAATCAAGTTCAAATCATGATCTAGTTTTGTCTTATGACAGGATTTAATGATGGTTATGATTGTGAACTTAGTCTATTAGAATTGGGACTAACCTATGCAATTGAGTATGCTCATCCTAGCTTGTATTGAGTGAATCATATGCATGGATCTTACATATGGCAAACTGTTGGTTTAACTGTTCTATCATCCGGCTAGATAGATCTTAATTTTAATTCTAGTTGAGAAAGTGAGAAACCACAACGAATTGAGCATCAAGGATTACTACAAGTGGATACTTGAACCCCTAGTGCCCTTTTTATTAATTGATTACTTCAGTTTAGTTCAAAATTGCTATTTAAATCAATCTTCTCAAAATCTGGTTGTTAGCTTTTCAAATAGAAAATATTACAAGTATTTGTGAATTCCTACATAAGTCCCTGTGGATTGACCTCGGTCTTACCGAGATTATTACTACATCGCAACCCTACACTTGGGGAAGCGAACAATCCGTCCTCATCCTCAGAATTTACCGGGTCATTAGGCTTGTCGGCCTTCATCGGAATAGATTTGTCAATTTGCTTACCAATTCTAAGAGTGGTGACAGATTTGGCTTGCTCCACATGTTGGTTGGGGAGATTAGGGATGCTTACTTCATGTACTTGCTTTGGATTAGGATGAGGTTGGGCTGGAAAGGTCCCTTTCCTAGCATTCAAGCGTCCCTTAATCTCATCAACCGAGACATTAAACTCTTGGAACATTTGTTGATTTGTTTGGTTTATTTGCGTTTGCCCGTGCATAAATGCCTTTAGGGTATCTTCCATTGAGAATTGAGGTGGGGCCATGTTTTGCGAAGGTGATCTTCCTTGAGAGTTGGTAGGATTACCTGTGGGATTATTCTTCCAACTGAAATTTGAGTGGTTCTTCCAAGTAGAGTTGTACGTGTTACCCACCAGTCCATTGAAAGGCCGTTGATATCCATATGTGGCGTTTGCTTGTTCTTGTAACAACTCTTGAAACGCAGAAATTATAGGACAATCTTGCGTAGAGTGTATATTAGTAGCACAAATTCCACATATGTTCTCAATAGCTTCATTGGACTTTGAAACTCTACTCTTACTAAGTTTCATGGCCTCGATCTTCCTTGTGAGGTTGGCTATCTTTGCATTCACATCATCTTCTTCTTTAAGAATATAGATGCCTCCTTTTTTCTTTTGTTGAGGAGGCTTGAGATTACTAGATTTGTCTGAGGTATCCCATGATTGGGCATTCTCGGCCAACATATCCAAGTAACTCCAAGCTTCATCTGGATTTTTGCTCATAAACTCGCCATTGCACATCATTTCTACGAATTGGCGTATGTTGGAACTTAATCCATCATTGAAGAAGTTTATGATTCGCTAGCTTTCGTAGTCGTGATGTGGGTAAGCAAATAGGAGGTCTTTAAACCTTTCCCAACATTAGAAGAATGATTCATTCTCTTTAACCGAAAAGTTCATTATAGCTCTTCGAAGGGTATTCGTTTTATGAGCCAGGAAGAACTTTTTTAAGAATTTTCGAGTCATCTCATTCCATGACCCTATAGAATGTGGTCTAAGAGAGTGGAGCCAACTCTTGGCTCTTTCTTTCAATGAAAAGGGAAAAAGTTTAAGTTTAATGGTATCTTCTGAAACATTAGCATATTGCAAAGTAGCCACCACTTCTTCAAATTCCTTTAAGTGTAAATATGGGCTTTTCAGAGTCTAGCCCATGGAACTTTGGTAAGAGTTGAATCATACCTTGCTTTATATCAATGTTTCCCCTAGTTGGTGGTAAGACCACGCATGAGGGTGTAGTTGTATGCGCCGATTGTAGGTAGTCCCGTAAAGATCTCATTGGAGGAACATTGTGCACCTCATTCTCTCCTATTCCCTCTTGATTTGCGTTTGTAGTTATATTAGGGGGGAGGATTGCTTAAAGGTGTTTGATCCATACTCCCCAAATTATCACAAAGCTCTTGGTATTTTCGAACTCGTCTATGGATTGATAATGGTCCAACTAGACCACCTTCGGATTGGAGACGATTGGTATGGTCACGTTCCCAACGGGACATAAACCACACAACTAAGATCTAAACTAATCTTAGGTCCTAAAATAGAAATTAACAAAAATCTAAAAATCTGTAAAAAATACTAAGTTAGAAGGATATTACCCAATTCGTTTGAACTATGAAAGAATTCTTACAAAACAAAACAAAATAACTTGTTAGTCCTAGGAAATCAGAAAAAAACCTATCTACTTCTACTTCTACAGCCACTAAAATAATCTAAAACCGTTTATTTAAAATCCCTGGCAACGGTGCCAAAAACTTGTTTGCTCGCCTCAAGTGTAAGGCTGCGATATACTAATAAATCTCGATAAAACCGAGGTCGATCCACAAGGAATTGAATAAATAGTTCTAAACTATTCTAGCAACTTTAATTGGAACAAGTTAGGATTTCAATTAAGAAAACTAACTCAAAACAATAATTTAGAAAAATCCGTAATTTAAAGGAACTAAGGCTTTCAAGGATCCACTTGTAGTAATCTCATATTAATTCATTCAATCCAAGCATAAAACACAACTAGAGTCGAAGTTCTATCTCTCGTCTAGTTGGAAGATAAAACATTGAAGTACATTCAACCCCATTTAAGTTAAACTTTCAAGTTTTAGTCCTATTCAATCACATAGCATTCAAAATCATAGCCTTCAGAATAACAGCCATGCCTATGGACTATGGCATGCTCAAGGGTTACCATAATTCGAATCTAATCAAGCCAAACATGATAATCTCAGACAATTGCAAGGAATCCATGTCCGGAGCACATGAACTCTCATAAAACTTCTAAAAATATCAACTTTATTCAAACTAGAACATTTAAAATCCAAACTTAAAGTGAAAGTATTTGAATTAAACTGAATTAAACATGAAATTGGCTACAAGCTTCTCCTCTCAGCCCTAATTGAGTGGTTCTAGCCGAGCATTGTCATACTACAACTAGAATCTAAAAGAAAAACTCAATAAAAGCATGAAAAACTAGAAAAATCGGGATTGGCGGAGTTGCGGACGTTCCACGATGCTCTCCTTCACTTCCCACGACCTTCAATCTCTTCTAGGATCCCTTTAGATGAGGCCTTAGGTACCCTTTTATAGAATAGTGCAGAAGATTTCAGATTGTGCAAGGAATCACAGAGTTGCGTAGAGAAAATTGGAGCTTGTAAAACAAGCTCTATTACGCGGAAGACCGGTCGCACGACAGGTCTGAGCTCATGGACGACCAGTCAGACAACCTGTCGTAAAATGTGAAAAACAATCCAGAGAGTTTCTGGAATTTCCACCCCCCTCTGTTGAGTGCTTGACCGGTCTGAATGGTAGATGACTGGTCTAGCGACTGGTCGTTCTTGGTCCAGTGAGATCTGCAGCATGGTGAGATCTCTGTTGAAGTGTCGATCGGTCGGATGCCTTGGCCGACTGGTCCGCTGACCGGTCTACAGTGCTGTCTGTTCTGCACGTCTTCTTCGTTCTTTCTCTTTCTCCCTTGCTTCTTTCTTCCATCCTTTAGCACTTGAACCTTTGATGTTCAATGTGTATAAAGTACTCTTTTTAGCCTTGAATCAGTGAAATCACCATCTCATTCCTACAATCACAAATTATGTATTAGATGGCTCTTTTAAGCGTAAAAACCATGCATATAATGTGATGGAATGGGTTAGTAAATGTATAAATTAGAAGCTCAACAATCGCCCAGGCTGAGCGATCAATCGGTGATGGTCTTTTTTGTCCAGCAGCATATCTAGCAATCTTGCACTATGGGCAATCAATCGGTTTGAGCAACCGATCAATCGCTGTGGCACTTTTCTGTTCAGCAATGTATGCACAGTGGCCGATCAATCAACCACCCTGACGATCAATCGGTCAAACCAATCGATCAATCGGCCAGGGTGAATCTTCTTCTTTTCTTTTCTTCTTCTTGCTCCTTTTCTTCGCTCTTTTTCTTGCTTCTGTTCTTTGTTCTTTAATACACATTAAGAGTGTTCTTTAATCATCATCTCGGTGAAGTATTTCTCTCATCCTACAATCACCAAATCATTGCATTAAATAAGTCCATAAGCATAAAAATCATGCAATGTTAGTGATGAAATGGGGTTAGAATATGCATATTTTAGAGCTCAACACACAGCTTTGTCTTAACTGCAATAGTATTGCTAGATGCCATCAAGGTCACCTCAGAGTATTTTGATCAAGACGTCCCAATTCTAAAGGGATTTCTAAACTACTGGTGTCCAACCACAAACTCTCCATCTACCTTAGGGTGAAGTCAACGTTACACTGTGGGATCTTCGTAGAATAGTGGGCCTCACAATCTCGGGCAATTTCTTTGATGAATATGTGTCTACGAATGAGGAGTTCACTTATTTCTCCCCCACGACGCAGAAAACTAGGGTAAGTGCTACCACTATAGAATTATTCAAGGAAATGGCCAAGTTTTCATCAGTCAGCAAGATTTTGAACAAGAGATGGCTGGAACACTTTTTGAGATATCTTTAGGACGTTTCTGTCGTATTTTCTCTTTAACTTCTTTCTTAAATCCTCTCCTATTAATAACTCCAGTCTTTTCCTAACAACTTTTCAGACAGTTAACATGAAGATCTTGTCACGGATAATTAACAATCTTTTCGAACTCAGTAACTCTTGTGAGCTAGTCGCATTCTTGGTATATTGGTTAGGCTTTGTTGTGCTCAAGCATCTGACATGTGGTCGTTAAGGAGAGGCAGAAAACAAAAATGTTAACCATTCAATATCTAGTGGGTTTTAACGGTAAAAAGGCAATGAATAGGATTATCCTACGAGTTTTATTTTAAAAATGCAAGCCATTTGTCCTTGTTCGGGTGGACCCGGATCAATACATCACCTGCCACGCATCTAGATATGGATGAATACCGTGTCATGTCCCTCCGCATGTATGGCCGGGAGACGGATGTATTGTTATAACCAGGTTTGTCAGGATACATCGCCACGCATTTGAACATGATACATCGGGCACTAGACTTGGGTTGTGTGGTATCTTTAGCCCCGCATAGCTCAGTGGTGTTGAGACGTGGTGCCGCTATCAGATGTGCTCAACTAACAACTTTCAAACATATTTTGTTTTGTGCGGCCGCTACCGTGGGGCCCACCTTGAAGTATGGACTATGTACACACGCCGCCCATTTTTTCATATCAGTTTAGGACATTATGAAAAAAAATAAGCTTATCCAATTATTAGGTGGGCCATACCATAATAAATAGTGGTAATAGACCATTAATAGGCTACAAAAGTTTTGGATCAAGATGATATTAATTTGTATTTTCACTTCATCCAGGCTTATGTGACCTTATCATCAGATTGGAAGGTAAATAAAAATTACATAAACATTAATATGCTCTCTAAGAAGTTTTTAATGGTAGCACGGTCAATTACCACTGTTTCAATGGATAATTGGATTTGATTCATTTTTGGGATAATTCCTTAAAATGATAAATAAAAATGGATGGACAAGTGGATACATAAAACATACGCTCAAGGTGGGCCCCACAGTAATGGCTGCACCGTCTTGGGTGAGGCCGGGGTCTCACCTAATCCATTCTATGTGTGTGAGCTTTATCTCTGACAGCTACATGTGACCAATGAAATTACGCCATGTCACATCACAGCTACATTGTGTTGGAGTCGCTACGCTATTTGAGCTGATAGACACTTTGGTCATTGGATCTAAAGTCATCTTTCAGTGATGCAGACTGTTTATATGACAGACTTCGCCCTAGATGAAGGATATCAATGGCTTTGAAGCTCTTACATTGGAATATTTTTACTGTTTTGATATTTGACTCTCTTTCTATTAATACGGACGGTCTACTTGACCTTTGAAGAATCATAAGGTTAATACGTGTAGATCCGAAACTTTATTTTGTTATCTAGCATCCACACGCAGGGCCATCACATAAACACTTTCGGTCAATGAAAAGCACCTAAATCCAATGGCTAAAGCGGCGATGTATCCTATTGCAATACATTGAATATACCAGCAAAGCTCTATTATACCAATACACAAACATGTAACTCACCCCACCTTTACATATTTTAAGAACTTAAGATGTTATTAAGTATAGGTTGTCTCAAGTCCAACCTGTTGGACCCAAGCTGCCGTAACCCAGCAAATAACTTAAAATCTTTCATGAATGTATGACGTCCAACCCCGAAATAGGTTGTCCTTGTCATGAGGATCGTCTTGAGAAAAAATAGCCACATCCACTCATCGAATGGGCAGACTTTTATCTTGGTATTTATCAATGGATAGAACTAATATTTATTTCCTACAGTATGGCCCACCTTTTGAGTGGGTGGACTGATTTTTTGAATAAGGTGATCCCCAAGTTCAGCCCAACCTATTGGAAAGGTTGGATGTCACACAAATTATAGAATGGAACTTATTTGCTGGCTGTACCGAAAATTGTAGTACAACCGGTTGGAATTGAGAACTCCCTCATTAAATAATCATCTTAGATAATTTAACCAACCATATCCATGCAGACAATAGCCACACGGTTCCCAATTTCAATCAGCATAGTCAATCCAGAGGATAACTTTTGGATATGGCCCATGCCAAATGGGGCCCACAATTGGGACGGCTTAATTTGAATGATGATATTCATGTTTACAATCTTTGGTGTATAAACACCATCACACTCTTTTGGAGTACCAAATTTTTCTCTGCTGCAAAAAAGGGTAGGTATGTCAATCAGCCATCTCATGTGAGGCAGCACATGGGTGTGAATCAGATGGTCTCACATATAGGAACTCACACGTATCCTCAACTTAATGCCCATCCAATCATGCGGTCATTTGTGGATTTAGGTACCTTCTCCTCTATCCTTACTTATCCATTCCATAAGTCCATGTCCCATCTTCACAAGTTGGGCAAGTGGTCCCACACTTAAAAATCATTGGCATGTGATACAGTCATGAACACATCCTTGTGGACTACTGTGATATTTGCCATTCCCAAAACTGGTGGTGACTCATCTCACGTGGCATTCATATACAGAGCTATATAGACCATCCAACTTGTGGGCAGATTGTTAATGGAGCACATCTCCCAGCCACGTTGATCAAGAAATCCTAATCATCCATGCGATGGCTGAAGCAAAATAATGAATGGTCCAAATTCCAAGAGACAAATCAGAGGGTTACTGTCATCTTCTTAGTATAAGTTTTTTATTCCATGTACAGTTGGGTCAATGATTTAGACAGTATTGATTGCTTTACAACTATGCCTTGTGTATTATTGAAGAGGACTAACATTTTCAAGTTGGTGATGGACTATTACATGAGGTTATCCTTAACCTTTATTGGAGTCTATCCTTACGTATTATTTCCATTTTAATGAATTTAATGGAGGTGGGTGAGACCCCTTTCCATCTCTCTCGCTTTTATTTTACAATAGTAATCGATATATATATATATATATATATATATATATATATATATATATATATATATATATATATATATATATATATATATATATATATATATATATATATAGTGAGAGAGAGAGAGAGAGAGAGAGAGAGAGGATTGCTCACCTGGTCACTTCTCTCACGATAAACTCATGAGCACTTTTTTATGGCTCATCGAACATGATGTGAGCCCCAAATTTGAGCCGTCCATGTGAGGAAGCACCCCAAAAAATCTCTAAAGCCCATCTTTCAACCTGCTTCAGAACTCACCTGAATGAGAACGTGATGCACACATATCACAGTTCTCTCCATGAATTCTTCCAGCCCATAAAGTACTAATATATAACGTATATGGATGGGGTACATGCATCTTTATTATCTCATGAATATGTATTATTTCATTTCCTCTTGCATTTTTTTCTATTTTATACAAAATAGTGCAGGTGCCCCTTCTCATATATTAAATAATGACAGGAATAGCAAGTGGGCAACTGCTCTTGTTGGCCTCAAGTTGAGAATTAATTGCCTGCCTACAAAAGCTACCCAAACAATAAAAATTATGTAAAGAAGGGTATGCCATATGTATTGCACATCATTTCTTAAATGGTGGTGACTCGTCCACCAAACATGTAATTAATCCAGGCAAACGATGTTGTTAGCGCAGTCATAGATGAAGCATATCACAGAAATTAAGTTGTTCCAAGTCGTAAATATATTATAGCAACCATTTTCCTTCAACTGTATGTTCAATAGTTGACAATTGGATGGTTAGGATCGTTTCTTAAGAATATTTTTGGTGATGCATCCATTTGTAGAGCTTTGAATTGTGCATATGTAAACCTCAATTCATCACACATTTACATAGTTTTCACAGTTAAAGAAGAGATTTTATACATGTATCTGTGTTTGCAGGGAAAGAAGAGAGACTTCATGAATTCATTGCTAAAAGGACTTCTTAGATACTTTGAAAATCAAGCAAATAAGGAAGAAAGAATCCAAGTGGAAGAAAGTTCAGAGTTAAAAATAAAAAAGCTTAGAAACAGACAGCTTCGATTGGCATTCGATTGGTCTTCAATAATCCATCATAAAATCAATTTCGATTGGTCTTCGACCCATCGAACAATCCCTCGTACATACATGAAATATCAGATTTATAAACAATTCTTCGATCCATCATGCAAGTTTCAATCTATCGTAAAATACATTTTGATCTCTCGTAATTCACTTCGATCCATTATAAATTTGCTTTGAAAGTTCGCAACTCCCTTTGAAATTACGTTACTTTGATTACTCTTGTGGACGCAGAAGCTAAAAGCGGAGCAACTAGAATTATGGCTAAGTTAGGGGGGGGGTGGGGGGGGGATTAGGACATTTTGAAATTATTTTCACCTACTTAAATGATTAAAGCAATTAATGACCTAGTTTAAGCAAGCATAGATTACCATGATTAGACTAATCAATCTCCTAATCTATGCAACCTAAATAGACTATGAGAGAATGAATCATATAAGCTCAAGTTTACTCAAGAAGTGAAAGTACATCTTTTGTGTGTGGACGTACCTAACAAGTGCATAGCATACTTTCTAATTAATCATTCATAATTAAACAATTAAACATAATGCATAATAAGAAATGTGCTCAAATACAATCACAAACATAATGATGTATAGTGGTTTAACTTTGGGTCTACTCCAATCCCGGTTCAAGTACTCAACCCCTTTGAGTACACCAGTATTCACTAGGAAGTTTAAATCTGGTTCCTCCCAACCAAAGTATTTTAACTCGGATCCACCTAACCGGGGAGTTTACAGGTTACTCCCAACCTACATGTTCACACCTATGTTGGTGGCTTCCCTTGGAGACTTGTTTAGGCTTACTTAAGCAAAGGTCCTATAACCGAACCTCAACTTAGACTTCACTCATCATTCAAGGTCCTACAACCGAACCTCAATGGTTTTAGGCTCCACAACCGAGCCAAGGTCCTACAACCGAGCCAAGGTCCTACAACCGAGCCAAGGTCCTAGCATTTACTCCCGTTAGAGGCTCCCCACTTGGACACTTAATTCGACCCTACAACTAGGTCTAGGTCTTACAACTGAACCTATCGAGTTTGACAAACAAAATCTACAGTCAATTCCCACCGGGAATATAGTAGATGGACTCTTACAAATTAACAACCTTACTTGTCATATTTGAGCCCTGTTGTAGCGCCGCTTTGGGTTGCATCCTCTCGCTCTCCCATACTTGAATCAACTCCCCTTGTGCTTCCCCGATGTTGATGCCATTGTGTCGCCAATGCTCTAGCTCCAACGATCAATCCCCTTGCATTTGCTCTTCTTAAGATGTCCAAGGTAGATGGGAGGTAGGTTTGAGATCTCTACAACTAATGAAAATGGTCTAGAGAGTCTCATCTACAAGATGTCATCATAGAGTTTTGGATAGAGATTTCACTATCAAGATCAATTCAAACTCTAGAGTTCAAAGAGGGACAAGATTATCTTCAACATGAGCATGGAATGCTCTAATCTTTTACTGAATCACATGGAAGATGCTTTGTTAGGGTTAGGAATAAAGCTCCTAAAGGTAAGCAATGGTAGTAGCTTCTATCTCCTCAAAATCCCTCGAGTTTTGTCCAAAAATGAATCCCCCTGCCTTTATAAATTTTCTTCGAACAGTGAAAAAATGGATAGATTCGTGCATCTCCGATTGATCGAAAAAAGTTTGATTGATTGGATGTCACATCCGATTGATCGAAAATTTGTCTAGTGAATTTTTCAAATTCTGTAGAACAAATTTTGATAGATCGGAACATGATCCGATTGATCGGAAGGACCACATCCGATTGATCAAAGGCTTTGTCCGATTGATCGAAAGGACCACATCTGATTGATCGGAGGCTCTGTCTGATTTATCAAAAATCTGTCCAGAGAGTTTTGGGAATGCTCTGGACCATATTTTGATTGATCGAAGTCCCATCGATGTCCGATTGATCGGAGATCAATTGAAAACTATTGTTTGGGCTGATTTGTTTACAGCAGCTTCGACCTCTTTTATTAACCTAGTTTATTATGTTTTTATATATGATCTAAGGCTAATAAGGATGACTAAAGGTATAGTTGGTCCAAGTCATCTAAGAGGTTTTGTGTGTTTTGGTCCAAAGGGTTAGGGTCACCAAGGCATTTCATTTACATGTTCTTCTTCCTTTATGCTTATTGTCCACTTGAATCTTCATTCTTAAGCTTGCCAAGGCTTAATCAGCATTACAACATATGGACTCACATGATTGACAAATAAGGTGCACTAGTATGTCACAAAAAAGTGCACTAATAATTTCACCCTTTTTCAATTACGCGAAAAAAACCTAACCTAGTCCGTATCATGGTCTATACCAATGACACTACCAAAACACAAATACATTACATGTCAAGGGGAAATAAATATTACAACTCAAAATACTAAGACATGTAAACTAGTAAGCTCCTCTTGATTGCTCCCTCATAACCTGTCAATCCTGCAATACAAAACTGAAAAATTATTTTGATAGGACTTGATCTTTCTCCCCCTTTTTGTTAGCAATTAACAAATCAATTTCTCCCCCTTAATTGTACACCATTAAGTTTAGGGTAGAAAAAATTAGAATGTCGCAGTTATAACTATAAAAAAAATGATAACTAAGGAGAGTATAAGGTGCATGAATATAAAAACATGAAGCATGCATTGGAACATGATTAACAAGAATATGTTGTTAATGTCAGATTTTGTAACGAGATCCTCCGGCTTTTCTCCTTCGCTCCAGGAGGGATTTCCACCACCAGACCTGAAGCAAGACAGCGAATAAGGGTGGCTGGGGACCAGCCGTTAGCCCTCCGACGCTTAAGTTAGGCCGCAGGAGAAGCCAAGCTAAACGGGACCAAGATTGAATGATGAGTACGTACCTCCTCTTCAAGGGAGCCATCCCCTTATATAGATCTGAAACAATCCAATCTGTTACGTGAGATGTCGAAATCCCGTTGATGTCGCATACGATACTGAGAATCCGCTGATTTCATGGGATAAGATCCTATCTTTTTAGTCAGATCCAACCCAATGATTTATTCCAACAATCACGCCCCTAGATGGTAATCCCTTGAAATCCGGCTGGATCCGGCCGGAAGCCATAGTTGGAGTCATAGCCTCCGAAAAGGAAGGAGACGCCCGTAGCTGGGAGTCATGGACTCCGAAAAGGAAGGAGACGCCCGTAGTAAAGCTGCTCGCAGGTTAAAATGTGGTCGCGAGTCCAAGTACATATTTTGGGTGTAATGTCTTTCAACGACTTGTGAGAAGGTCTGCTCGCGGATTGAGCTTTGCCGTATTTGACTATCGGTTATGAAGACTCGGGACTTGCGAATAGCTGCTCCGTATTTTTCAATCTATGACTCTTGATCAGGTGATCTCGAGAGTCGAATGGACGTCCCGCACCTATCAAACATTCGACTCTCGATCAGCTAATCTCGAGAGTCGAATGGACGTCTCGTACCTATCAAACATTCGACTCTCGATCAGCTAATCTCGAGAGTCGAATGGACGTCTCGTACCTATCCAACATTCGACTCTCGATCAGATAATCTCGAGAGTCGAATGGACGTTTTGGGCATTTCCGCGTGAAATCTTATCTCCATCATTTTGCCTATAACAGATGCCCCCCAAGTCCTTGCCGCCAAGAATTCTTTGAGGAAAGGACTTAGCTCACTATCACACGAAACCGCTCGCTACCTTCATCGAGAACGACACCCCTCATGATGGGCTGAAATTAATGAGCGCCAGCTTTCCGCAGCCTTTTCGCTGATGAAAAATGAAGGGGCGCTCGCCACGTGTTTGAGGAGTTAATGGGCGTGCCTGCTCGAGCGCTGTGTCCAACGAGGGACTGCCACGTGCCATCAGATACGGCGGAATGATTGCCTATAAATATACGGAGTCCGCCATTTCTTTGATTTTCTACAGAAGTTTTTTCGAAAGAATCCTGCAACCCTTTCTTTCCATTCTTCTTCCTCTTCCGGTGCTCAATCTTTCTTTTTCTCGGTATACTTCCTTTTTCTTCTTCTTTTATTTTCATCTCCCCATGGCTGGGAACTCTGACGAGACTACTGTCCCCCTTGGCGATGCCACTCCGGAGTCCTCTGCCTCCAGCAGTGCAAGGATTTCGGCGGGGAGATACACAGCAGCCGGATATCCTTCCGTTTTATCGGAGGACCGGCTGGCTGAGCTACGGGAGAGATACCAAATCCCTGACTCTGTAACTCTCCGCTTGCTCGGAGGTGGAGAAACACCCGACTCCCCCCCCCAGGATGCGTAGCATTTTACGAGTACCAGCTCATCTTGGGGGTACGCCTTCCCCTCCATCCCTTTGTTCGCGATGTATTACGGTGTTACAAGATTGCCCCTGGGCAACTCATTGTGAACGGGTGGAGGGTGGTTTTGGGCTCCTTTTCCCTTTGGGCTCAGGCTGGCAACGGGGAACTCACGGCGGAGGAGTTCCTCCGTATGTTCCGCCTGAAGAAAGCTCCATCCAGCGAAGGCTGGTATTATTTATGTTACTGGCACCGGGATAACTTCGTGTTGGGTAAGCCCTCCTCGAACTATCCCGGCTGGAGGAAGCGGTGGTTCTATACTTCCGGGAGCTGGGAGTCTGCCTCCTCCAGGGGTCAAGGAGTGACCCGGTTTTTCTGTGAAGGTAGACACAATCCCGTATTGTGCAGTTCCCTTAGAATAATTTTTAGGGTTTTGCTTCGTTTGACCATTATTTGTGCTCGCAGGTATCCCGGCATTGCGGAAACCGAATTTGAAGGGTGGGATCAACGAGAAGATCGTCAGAGTGTATAAGGTGCCTGTCGGAGATAGGCATATCGAGGCTTGCTTATCTCCTTCGCGACTTGCAGCAGCAGGCCTCATATCCAGGAGAGAAGTCGAAATGACGAAGGCTGGAGAGAAGAGAGGCCTACTGCCCCGTCTGAAGGGCACAGGTTCCAAAAGGCAGAAGAGAACCCCTGCCGAACCGTCTCAATCTTCCATCCGCGCGGGCAGCGATCAGCCTGCCCTTCCCGCGAGCATGGCGGGGGCCCCAGCTGGGCCTACTATCCCTTCACTGGTGGTCGCACCTGGGCCACCAGTGATCAACATTGCAGACAATTCCCCAGATGGGGTGGGGTCCAGCTGCCCCCCAGCTGAAGAGGCTCGAGAGCAGGTAGAGCCTCAAGAGCCAACTCCTGCTCGGGAACTGGTCCCAGCTGCCGAGCAGGGACCTGCTCTCGAGTCCATGCCTCCACCTCGCGAGCAGACCGGTTTGGTCGTTGCCCAACCGTCTGGGAGCGGGACGTACTCGATTCCACGCCACCTCCACCCTGTGTGTAAGTTCTTGTTCGAGAACGTCCCGCCTCACGCCTTCGGCTCTCTCCCCGAGCCAAGCCCTGAGAACCTTATCCTTGAAGCGGGGATGAGGATGGTTCAGGTAAGACTTTGTCAAGATCTGTTTCGACCTGTCGATACGTTCCAGAAATCTTATATTTTTCATCTCTTTGCAGGGTTTAGATCTGATTCTGCGAACGAGGCGTGATATCGTTGCCGCCCGTCGCACGATAGAGGAGGCTGAGGGAAAGAGGACTGCCTTGGAAAAGGCAGTTCAAGGAAGAGATCAACTGCTCAAGGCCCGTGAGGCAGTGATCTCGAAGAGAGATGAGGAGAAAAAGATCCTCATTGAGAAGATCCAAGTCCTGACCGACAGGTATTAGGCCTTGGACTCAGACTACGTGAAGCTCACGGGTCTGAAGGAGAAGGCAGAGAGAGAGAGGGAGATCTTCCGACAGGACAAGATCTCATTAGAGGAGCAATTCGCCGGAGCCAGGTCGCAGCTCAAGGAGGCCTACGACAACCTGACTAGGGAGCGCACCGCTCTTGCGCAGCTTAAGGACGACTCGATCCACTGGGACGAGGAGAGAGTCGCCCTTGTAAAAATGCTCTCGGAGGAAGGTACTCGGGCAGTTTCCGAGTTCCGGACTTCGCAGCTGTATGACGATGAACGATATGAGTCATACGATGCTGGTCGAGACTTTGCACTGAGAGTAGTGCAATGAATGATCCCATCCTTCGATATGGGGGAATTCGGTCGAGTCGCGACCATCATAGCTGCAGAAGAGCAAGCTGCTGCCGAGAACGAGGTGACCGAAGCCACGCAGGCTGGAGGGGCTCCTGAAATGGGCCCTGAAGTCGAGAGCGTGGCTCCTCCTAGCGATTGATTTCCTTTTATTTTCTTTTATACAAATGTATATGTAATCATCTGATTATTAATGAAAAGATGTTTTTGGAAGTGTCGCTGTTTCGTTGCTGTTCTCCCTTCATCTTTTATTTTTTGCTTGTTAATCTTGAATGGATTCGTCAGAGATGTGACCCTTTAATTCGAGCATGAGCTAAGCTGCTCGCGATCAGGATGTGACCCCGTTCGCTGCCCTAATTTGGGCACGAGTTGTGGTGCTCGCATTTTGGAGTGCGATTCCTCCTCTCACCAATCGCGAGTAACTAACTCATGAAAAAATGAATTAGACTCAATCCGGGGGTCGTGAGACCATGTCCGCGTTGAGATAGACTGATCTATCGATTGAGATTTTGATTCTACCAAGGGTAGAAGGTTGGTCAAGAGATGGTATTCATTCTCTTCGGGGCTGTTCAGGTCCATGAGAATGGAGAAGCGACCAACTAGTAATGATTTCAATCCTACCAAAGGTAGGCAATTGGCCAAGAGGACGTGTAAGCACTCTTCAGGGCTATTCCGGTCCATATAAATGGAGTAGCGGCCAAAAGATATCTTTCACTTTATTCATAAGATGTTATGATAAACTACATCGAATCTAGGGGTAGTATCTTAGCAAATGCTCCACGTGCCAAGGGCGACGTACAGGCTTCCCTTGCATGTCTTCAAGATAATAAGTACCGGGTCGCACAACCCTAATAACCCGATACGGGCCTTCCCAATTCGGATCCAATGAACGAACAGGAATTCCAAGATTTCGCCTTAGAACCAAATCTCCGAACTGGAAAGATCTAGGTCGAACCTTTGCATTCCGATAACGAGCAATACGTTGTTGATATGCCGCCACTCGTACTTGGGAAGCATTTCTTCGCTCTTCCAAGAGATCGAGATGAAGTCGGATATTTTCCTGATTGCTCGCGGGATCATACTGTTCGATCCGATATGAGGGCACTTGAATTTCCACTGGTACCACTGCGTCAACACCAAATGCTAAGGAGAAAGGAGTTTCACCTGTCGATGTACAAGCCGTGGTTCTATAGGCCCATAACACTTCTGGCAGAAGTTCTGGCCACACCCCTTTACATTCACTTAGCTTGGTCTTTAAATGATGCTTTATAATTTTATTCACTGCCTCGACCTGCCCATTCGCCTGTGGATGATATGGAGAAGTGCGGAGATTACGTATCTTCCATTTGTCGCAAAATTCATCAAAGGCTGCGTTGTCGAACTGCGTTTCGTTATCGGTAATTATGGTATGAGGAAGTCCGAAGCGACATATAATATTTCTCCACATAAACTTAGTAGTTTGTTTTTCAGTAATTTTGGCTAATGGTTCTGCCTCGGCCCATTTGGTGAAATAATCAACCGCCACGATCGCGAACCTATTCTGTCCCTTTCCCATAGGTAAGGGACCGATGATATCGATCCCCCACTGAGCAAAAGGCCAAGGGCTGTCGACTGGGGTCATCTGCTTAGACGGTACACGAGGTATAGGTTGATATCGTTGACACTTGTCATATTTTTTAGAAAATTCTATGGCGTCTGCTTTCATAGTAGGCCAATAATATCCTTGCCTCATCGGTTTATATGCTAGAGATCACCCCCTGGGATGATTACCACATGCCCCCTGGTGTACTTCATCTAGAACACGATGTGCTTCTTCTGGGTGAAGACACCTCAAATAAGGCAAGGAGAAGCTTTTTCGCAACAAGATTCCATCTTGTAAGGTGTACCTGGCAGCTCGAAGCTGAATTTGTCTTGCAGCTTTCTTATTTTCTGGTAGGTATCCATCTCTGAGATAAAGGATGATAGGATCCATCCAGCATGGAGACGATTGTACCGATATAACTTGCTCGGGAGTCACTTGATCGATACTCAAATGTTGACGGTGCTCGATGGGGATCGAATGCGATAGTTCTGATTCTGGTGCAGAAGCGAGTTTTGCCAAGGAATCGGCCAGTTGGTTCTGCTCGCGAGGGATATGGAATATTTTGTAAGTCTTCAGTTTGGCGAGCAGGATGAGGACACGAGATTTGTATAAGGCCATTCTTTCTTCTTTGGTTTCGAATTCGCCAAGAACTTGGTTGACAATGAGCTGGGAGTCGCTATGAATTATCAAATTCTGGACGGCGAGGACAACAGCTAGCTCGAGGCCAACAATAAGGGCCTCATATTCTGCTTCATTATTGGAGACACGTGATTCAAAACGCAGAGCGTATTGAAAATGCGACCCGTCTGGAGCCACTAAAATCAGGCCCGCCCCACTGCCACTGGCCCGTGACGACCCGTCCACAAAGAGCGACCAAGAAGTCTGGTCGCTTGTCATGACGCTATCTTCAGAAGAATATGTAAATTCGGCGATGAAGTCAGCCACGGCCTGGCCCTTGACTGCGGTCCTAGGACATAATGAAATATCATGCTCGCTGATCTCGACCGCCCATTTAGTTAAGCGCCCGAAAGCCTCAGGCTTTTGAAGGACTTGACGTAGTGGATGATTTGTTGGTACTAAAATAGCATGGGCTTGAAAGTATGGTCGCAGTTTTCGAGCTGCCGTGATTAAGGCTAGGGCCAGTTTCTCCAAATCAGAATACCTAGTTTCTGCATCAACCATTGCTCGACTGATATAATAAACGGGCCTTTGCACCCCGGAATCTTCTCTTATTAAAGCGGCACTAACGGCCGTGGAAGACACAGATAAATAAAGAATGAGTTGCTCATGTGCCACAGGTTTAGATAAAATGGGGGGAGCGCTCATGTATTGCTTTAGTTGTTGAAAAGCTTCTTCACATTGAGGTGTCCACTTCCAATCAGACTTGGCCGTTGCACGAAGGAGTTTGAAGAAGGGCAGGCACTTGTCGGATGCTCGCGAGATGAACCTGTTCAATGATGCGATGCGACCAGCTAGACGCTGAACGTCCTTCAGAGTCACTGGGGATTTCATCTCTAGCAATGCTTTAATCTTTTCGGGATTCGCCTCAATTCCACGTTGGCCAACCATGAACCCAAGAAATTTCCCTGCAGATACTCCAAACGCACATTTTTCTGGATTTAATTTCATCTGATACTTCCTCATCAGATCAAAGGCTTCTCGAAGATCAGGAATGTGGTCATCTTCATCGATGCTTTTCACAAGCATATCGTCAACATAAACTTCCATGTTCCTACCGATTTGAGCAGCGAATATTTTGTTGACAAGACGCTGATAAGTGGCCCCTGCATTTTTGAGACCAAACGGCATTACCTGGTAGCAATATAGTCCTCGATCTGTGATGAAGGCAGTATGTTGGCCATCAGGTGGATGCATCATAATCTGGTTGTAACCAGAGTAAGCATCCATAAAACTGAGGAGGGCGTGTCCAGCTGTCGAGTCGACCAACTGGTCGATTCGTGGTGTCGGGAAGCTATCTTTGGGACATGCTTTGTTTAAGTCTGAATAATCGACGCACATCCTCCATTTGCCATTAGCTTTCCGGACGAGAACTACGTTGGCGACCCACTGTGGGTAGTCAACTTCTTTTATGAAATTTGCCGCGAGCAGCTTCTCAACTTCAGTTTTGATCGCCATTTGTCTTTCTGCAGTGAAGGCACGTCGACGCTGATGTACGGGTTTATGCTTCGGGTCAATGTTGAGACGATGTACGATGACATCAGGATCGATGCCCGGCATATCTTTATGAGACCAAGCAAACACGTCCTGGTATTCAGTGAGGAAACGGATCAAATCTTCGCGGTGGATACTGTTTAAGGAGGAACCGATATACACGATCTTAGACTGGTCGTCTTCGGTCAAGCGAATCGCCACTGTTTCCTCCCCTGGAGTTCCTGATTTCAGAGCACTTTCCCTTGGATCCAACGCGGTGGCGAGAACGTCGGATGATCCTTGAACTATTTCCATGACAGGTGTCGCTTGAGCCTTCTTTCGATCTTGGAGGGCTATCTGGTAACAGGACCGTGCCTCCTGCTGACTTCCTCGCACGACCCCTATGCCATTTGGGGTCGGAAATTTAACGCATAAATATGAAGGGTGCAAGGCCGCTCCAACCTTAGTTAGAGACGGTCTCCCCAAGATGGCGTTATATGCTGATTTTCGATCCACGACGAGGAAGCTTACGAAGACGGTGGTCTTCGCTGGACTCTCCCCAAAGGTGACTGGGAGATCGATACTTCCTTCAGGTGTCACCACTTCTCCTCCAAAGCCGACAAGAGGGGTCGATACTGGCTTGAGGAGGTTTCTGGCAAGTGCCATCTTGTCGAAAGCCTCCAAATACAGAATATCGGCCGAGCTACCTGTATCCACCATAATTCGATGAGTCAGATAATTTGATACCTTCAATGTGACTACGATGGAATCTTCATGAGGGAAATGAATTCCCGCTGCATCTTCGAGGGTGAAAGAAATTGGGGGAGGGCTAGCCTTCGAAGAGTTGGACGTTTGTTCCAGCCAATAGATCTGTTGGGGTTCTTTGGACGCCTTTCGGGCGTATGCCTTTCTTGAAGCTTGAGAGTCACCCCCGCAAGCTGGACCCCCGACGATAGTGCGAATTTCTCCTGTGGGCTCAGCATCCTCTTGGTCTGTTTGATGATGAGACGGTTCCTTTTGGCGAGATGAGGTCTTCGCCCTTTCTGGTGACCTATTTTTACGAGCAACATAATCCTGGAGATGGCCTTTTCAAATAAGAGCTTCGATATGGTCTCGTAGGGAGATACAGTCCTGGGTCCTATGCCCGTGATCTTTGTGGAAGTAACAGAACTTACTCTTATCTCTCTTCTCGGGATCGGATTTAATCTTTGCAGGCCACTTCACATATGGCTTGTGTTTTATCTCCATTAGAACCTTTTCAGGAGACCGATTAAGAGGAGTGTAATTATGATATTTACCAGAGTAAGGCTTCCTGGGAGAACGATCGCGCTGATCGCGATGGTATTTTTTATCTGTAGAAGTTCCTTCTGGCTTGCGTTTCTTACTTTGTACTCCATGGCGTGTCAATGCGACTTCTTCTGCATTGATATATTTCTGAGCTTTGGCTTGGAATTCCGCCATAGTTTTCGGCGGGCTCTTATCTAAGGCAAACCTAAATTTCTCGCTCGTTATTCCAGCAATGAGGGCTGTGAGACCCTTTTCTTCAGTGTAACCCTCGGTTTGAACGGCTTCGACAGTGAACCGTACTGTGAACTCTTTTATTGTCTCCCCATGTTGCTGTTTCAGATTCATCAGATGGGAGGCTGGCTTTTTAATGCGAATACTTCCCATGAATTGAGAAAGAAATATCTCCGATAATTGAGAAAAGGAACTGATGGAAAGTGGCTTTAACCCCCGAAACCACGTACGAGCCGCTTCCTTCAATGTAAGGGGAAAAGCCCTACACATGATTTCTGAACCATGTCCCTCCAACTCCATGAGGGACCTATATGTTTCCAGATGTTCCAGAGGATCGCCAATGCCTGTATACGGAGCGATAACAGGCGTTCAATACTTTCTGGGCAACGGGGCTTCCATGACCTCGCTTGTGAAGGGAGATTCAGATTGATGTATTGCCGCCATGACAGCAGATGGCCGATTTGCCTGGTATCTCTGCTCCATGACATCAAAACGGTCTTGGATTCTTTTGAGATCTCCTTCCCATGGCAAGGTATAGCTAGACGTTTCGGCGGTGGAGCCTTGCGATTGAGGTTGTCGAGACGAACTGGAATGTATAGAATGTGGAGACGGCACAGGGGGGTGGCCGCCAAGTGGTGGGACCTGTGGTTCGTCCATAGAATGCCTGGAAGCAACTGGTATGGGTGGCGGTGGTAACCCTTCGGAGGGTTGTCTTTGCGGTTCAGGGAAGTGCTGATCAAGTCGATTTGACAGTGCCTGAACTCCGGCGTTTAGAGTTAGGAGAGTGTTCCCGAGGAATCGTAGGACATCATCCTGATTTCCAGAGGCCTCCAATAATGGATTTGTTGATGGCATATTTGGGGCTCCTTGAGGGATATCCGTCGGAACAGGTGGGAGGGCAGGTGTGGATTCCGTCTCACCGGGCGGAGGTGGTGCCTGCCTCGAAGTTGAAGGATGAACTGTCTTTTTAGGAGGCATCACCGAAGGATTTTGATCGGTGGTTAACACGATTGATTTTGATGATCAAGTCGTTCCCACAGACGGCGCCAAACTGTTAATGTCAGATTTTGTAACGAGATCCTCCGGCTTTTCTCCTTCGCTCCAGGAGGGATTTCCACCACCAGACCTGAAGCAAGACAGCGAATAAGGGTGGCTGGGGACCAGCCGTTAGCCCTCCGTCGCTTAAGTTAGGCCACAGGAGAAGCCAAGCTAAACGGGACCAAGATTGAATGATGAGTACGTACCTCCTCTTCAAGGGAGCCATCCCCTTATATAGATCTGAAACAATCCAATCTGTTACGTGAGATGTCGAAATCCCGTTGATGTCGCATACGATACTGAGAATCCGCTGATTTCATGGGATAAGATCCTATCTTTTTAGTCAGATCCAACCCAATGATTTATTCCAACAATCACGCCCCTAGATGGTAATCCCTTGAAATCCGGCTGGATCCGGCCGGAAGCCATAGTTGGAGTCATAGCCTCCGAAAAGGAAGGAGACGCCCGTAGCTGGGAGTCATGGACTCCGAAAAGGAAGGAGACGCCCGTAGTAAAGCTGCTCGCAGGTTAAAATGTGGTCGCGAGTCCAAGTACATATTTTGGGTGTAATGTCTTTCAACGACTTGTGAGAAGGTCTGCTCGCGGATCGAGCTTTGCCGTATTTGACTATCGGTTATGAAGACTCGGGACTTGCGAATAGCTGCTCCGTATTTTTCAATCTATGACTCTTGATCAGGTGATCTCGAGAGTCGAATGGACGTCCCGCACCTATCAAACATTCGACTCTTGATCAGCTAATCTCGAGAGTCGAATGGACGTCTCGTACCTATCAAACATTCGACTCTCGATCAGATAATCTCGAGAGTCGAATGGACGTTTTGGGCATTTCCGCGTGAAATCTTATCTCCATCATTTTGCCTATAACATATGTATTAAGTTAAGCATAGTTAATCATGCACAATTGGTCATATAAGATATACATTAAGCAATGAAGCTCAAGGGCTTATAGCCCAATTAACCAACCTCCCCTAAAATTATGTAAATCATAACCAAATCAAAGATTAACATACAATTAAGCATAAAAATTAACAAGATTAGTTAATTTAAGCAAGGTGATAGTCTAACAGCAAATATACCATTTAAAAGGAAGGTTAAACTACCATTAGTGGGCTAATGAGGTTAAAATCCTCTTATATGCCCCTAAATACAAAATGAGGCGAAAATCCTTAGATTTTCCTATAGTTTTCATTTCTAGCTACCCTTACTAACTATGTTTAGATTGATTATCCTAAGGGTAACTAATTTTCACAACACCATCATAGAATCATAAGGTGAGGTGTAGATCTCTGAATTGTGCATATTCTAACCCTATTTCATCACTCATTATGCATGGTTTGCTGATCGCTTCCCCAAGTGTAGGGTTGCGATGTAGTAATAATCTCGGTAAGACCGAGGTCGATCCACAGGGACTTGTGTAGGACTTCACAAACTCATCCAATAGTGTCTATTAAGAGTTAACAACCAGATTTTGTATGAGATTGATGTAAGTAACAACTTTAAACTAATTTGAAAGTAAACAATTATAAAAAGGCACTAGGGGTTCAAGGATCCACTTGTAGCAATCCTTGATGCTCCATTCGCTGTGGTTTCTCACTTTCTCAACAAGAATCGATATTAAGATCTATCTAGCTGGATGATAGAGCTGTTAAACCAAACAATCTGTCATATGTAAGAGCCATGTGTATGATTCACTCAATGCAATCTAGGCTGAGCATGCTCGATTGCATAGGTCAGTCTCAATTCCAATAGGATAAGATCACAATCATAACCATCCTCAAGTCCTGTCACGAGACAAAGCTAGATTATGATTTGAACTTGATTCAAATCACATGCACAGTCTCATACATAATTCAGAAAACCAGAAAAGTAGAACTTTGGTAGGAAGTCCCCACATGAAGATCATAGTACTAGAGCGTACTCCAATTCCTCGGATCATACAGGTCTAGACTAACACAAAGCAATTAAGAACTTAAGTAATTCTCCCAAACATCCATGAGTCATCATAAGACTAAGAAAAACTACTTAGAACTTGTATAAACTTCAAACCATTGTTCATAAACATGAAATTCGATCTTAAAACCAACTTAGAATGAATTGAAACATCTTAGATCCACTACAAGCTTCACCTCTTAGCCCTAGCTAAGAGGTTTAGCTGCTCATGATCCAAGGAAACATGAAACAACTAGAAAAATTATAAAAACAGTAAAACAAACTAGAAGGAGTTGTGGAACTCCGAAATCCACTTCCGCCGCCTCTAACCTTGCTTAAACTCCTCTTAGATACCCTAGGAATGATCCCTAGGTGTTCTCTTATAGTGGGGAGGCTCCGCAACCTCAGAATATTCAAGAATTTGCGTAAAACTTACGCACTGCGCAGAGAAATCCGGACCGAAAATAGAAAGTTCTCATCTTACGCATGGCCGACCGGTCGGACGACCGGTCTGAGTAACTGGCCGACCGGTCACGACCGGTCGTGCCCCACTATGAAACAGTCCAGCAGCCTCTGGAGGTGGAATTTCTTCTGGTCGACCGGTCACGACCGGTCGTGCCCCACTATGAAACAGTCCAGCAGCCTCTGGAGGTGGAATTTCTTCTGGTCGACCGGTCACGACCAGTCGGACTGGCTTGGTTCTGTGTCAAGCATATGCAAAGGGTTGGCCGACCGGTCTTGACTGGTCTGGCTCCCTTGGCCGACCGGTCGGACAACTGGTCGTGGCCATTACTTCTTCATTTTCTTCTTCTTTTCTTCTCTCTTTGCTTCCTTCTTCCTTCGGCCCACCTTGGGTCTTCATCTAAGGCTCTTAAAGTGGTCTCTTTGTCATCAATTAGGCGGAGTCCACTCTCATTCCTGCAATCACAAAACATGCATTCAATTAGTCTTTAAATCATGAAAATCTTACACAATGAGTGATGAATTGGGGTTAGAATATGCACAATTAAGAGCTTAACACCCCCCAACCAGCATTTTGCTACTCCCGAGCAAAACATTCGTGAAACCAATTCCATTCTCCAAAACCCAACTCTCCTTTAGAAACCATTCTTTTATACATCCCAAGATACATAAGTGTAAGAGTTAGAGAAATTAGGTGATAGAGGTTGAAACCGTAAACTCTCAAAACATAATAAGCACCCATATGAAATTCCCGCTGATTGGTTGACAAATAGAAGAACTTGAACAAATTCAATCTAGTGTGCATAGTGAAAATTCTTTTCATGAGTTTCCAGGGTTATCTTCTTCATAAATCAACTAGACTATGGATCTCAAGGTATATAGACCAACAATAAGCCAATGACGGTAATTTGCCTTACTGTCCTTCCGACGACTTTCACACTACGTCCCATTTCCGGCTTTGGTTACGGGTAGACCATCCCTCGGTTGGTAGTAGGTAGCCCTAATTGGAATTTTCCACCATTTTTCCATCATTCCCAATTTTGTCCTTCCTTTTCCTTTTTCTTTTAAATTAGATAGGATTTTTAGAAATCCATATCTTCCGTTATTTTCCCATGGAAAAAAATGGACAAAATACCCCAGCTTAGTTTCTCTGTACCTTAAATCAAAGTCTAGCTAATCCACAAATCACATAATCCCTTCAACCCATGAAAATCGTGTAATGTGAACTAGGTGTAAAAGTGTTCAGATTTTCTATCAATCACAGAATTAGGGGAATTCTCATATAAAACCATTATGCCAAGAGAAGATCAAGATTTACAACCTCATACATTTCATATCTCCTCCTCTTATGCTCATATTATCTTGAGTGCATAGAACCAAAATTTTCCAAAAGAGTTTTGAATTTTAAAAAAATCAAAAAATTTCTACATAATTGCTCGAAATGTTACAAAACGCTGGATTCATCCTACACCCCCCAACCAAATCTTGTATTGTCCTCAATGTAAAAGATGTACAATGAGCAAATCATGAGAGCAATTTGAAAATAAAAGGGAGTGAGGAATGAGAGTACCTGAAAAAGTGAAAAGTGGAATTCTTCCTCCTTCTAACAAACCTAAGCAAAAGTAAACAAAAGCAACAAAATCCTAATCCTAACTACTCTATACCTCCGTCAGACTAGGAGATCAATTCCAACAACTCATCCAAAAGCATAAAGTCAAGCAGAATCATTAGATGGATCAAAAGGTTTTGCAATAATGTCATCCAATATCCTGCCTTACAGTATACATGTGTGTGAGTGATCCAGATAAGCCACTGAAAATTTCAAAAAAGAATTTCAATGGGTTCATTAATGTTTTCACCACATGTATAAGAGGAAACAATATCATATTTATCAGAAAAATTATGTCTCCATTAAGATTTACCTGGGCATTTATTTTACAAGTATGGATCATCCCAGGGTTGGTAAAGATCAGTATGCATGATCCATAGAGGTGTGGAAATATGAATTGATTTCTCAGTACAATAAAGTGTTGTTTCCACATCCTTCTCTTGGCTAACGTTATGTGCCAATACTGACTCAAAAGGTGCGACTATGTCCCCTATCACATCAACATTCTTATCAAGAGAATAGGCCACATCTTCTTCAAAGTGATTGGGGTAAGGAGTTGGGAGGGATCCATCTTCCACAATAGAATTGATCATGTTTATTTCGTGGACCTCTCCATCTTCATCCTCTTGTTGGTTGTCAACATTGAAAGCATTTAACTCAATCTTCATATTACCAAAGGACATTTGTATGACCCCACTCCTACAATTTATGATAGCGTTTGATGTAGCTAGGAATGGGCGGCCAAGTATGACAGGAATTTAAGGGCCACTATTAACCATGGGTTGTGTGTCCAAGACAATGAAGTCCACTGGGTAATAGACCTTGTCAACTTGGACAAGAACGTCTTCAATCACCCCTCTCGGAATACGAATCGATCGGTCCGCGAGTTATAATGTGGTTTTGGTGGGTTTTAATTCACTTAACCCAAGTTGTTCGTAGACCGAGTATGGAATGAGGTTCATACTTGCCCCTAGATCAAGTAAAGCATGCTTCACCTGGTAGTCTCCAATTATGCAAGATATTGTCGGACTACCAGGATCTTTGTATTTCTTGGGCATCCCGTGATTTATAATGGCACTTATATTTTCTGTCAAAAATACCTTCTTTTGCACATGTATTTGTCTTTTTATCGTACAAAGATTCTTCAAAAACTTAGCATATGACGGTATTTGTTTAATGGCATCCAACAATGGGATGTTGATCTTCACCTGCTTAAAAACCTCTAAAATCTTCAGGTTTTCGTCTAAAGGTTTGAGTGAAATCAACTTTTGGAGAAACGGGACAATCGGCTTGTATTGCCTTTCCGGTTCTTTCTCTTGTGGAGTGTTGTTCGGGTTATCATCCTCTTTGGAATTTTTTGGATCATTAGGCTTTAGGGCCTTCACTGGATTAGATTTATCAATTATTTTCCCACTTCGCAAAGTGGTGATAGCTTGAACATGCTCCATATGTTGGGAGGATGAGCTTGCATCTTGTATCTCAAATTGGGACATTGGGTTAGGAAGAGGTTGGGCAGGAAGTGTGCCTTTCTCCCTAACACTGAGGTGAGATTCAACCCTAGCCATTGAGGTTTTCAAGTCATTGATGGCTTGAGTTGTATTTTGATTAAATTTCAATTGCTCTTGCATGAACCCATCTATTTTCAGAGAATTAGTCTTGTTATACTCAGCTTGAACCGATACAAATGCACCCAACATCTCCTCTAACGTGGCTTTCGGTGTAATGATTAGGGATGGACCTAGTAAAGGTTGAGCTTGAGGGATATTGTTTGCATTCGCAGTGGGTCCGTTCCTCCAACTGAAGTTGGGATGGTTCTTCCAACTCGAATCATACGTGTTTGGGTTTGGAGCACCAAATTGTTGTTGATAACTGTTTATGGCATTTGCTTGTTCTTGGAATGTTGAGATTGCGGGACAATCTTATGTTGCATGTTGATTTCCGGCACAAATCCCACAAACAGTTTCAACGTCCTTAGAGTTGTTCGTCTCTCCTTTCCTTAATTCCATGGCTTCGACCTTTCTTGTGAGGCTAGCCACCTATGCACTTATTGTTGAGCTCTTAATTGTGCATATTCTAACCCCAATTCATCACTCATTATGCACGGTCTACATGTTTAAAGGACTACTCTAACGCATGATTTGTGATTGTAGGAACAAGATGGAGATTTCACTGATTCAAGGCTAAATAGAGCTCCTTACAAACATTGAAGACCAAAAGAGGCTAGTTAGATCCATTGGATGAAGGTTGAAGGAGGACCAAAGAAAGACAAAGCAAGGAGAGAAGAGAGAAGAAGAAACAAAGAAAGAAATGAAGAGAAAAAGGGCCTAGACCGGTCGTGCGACCGGTCGGCCAAGGAAGCCCAACCGGTTAAGACCGGTCGGACACATCAGTGGAACTTGCTGGAGGATTAACTACAAGGTCCGACCGGTCGTGACTGGTCGGCCAAACCAGTCCGACCGGTCAAGACCGGTCGGCCAACCAGTCGGCCCCTTTAATGTACTCGTTGGACTGATCCAATCAACAGGTCCGACCGGTCGTGACCGGTCTGCTAGGCCAGTCCGACTGGTCATGCGACCGGTCGGCCATGCGTAAACAACAATTTCTAAATTGGGCACCGAAATTCTCTGCGCAAGTGCGTAATTCCTTGCACAATCTGGAAGTTTCTTACGCAATGGACACCTCCAAGCTATAAAAGGACTTCTTCTCTTCATACCAAGGCATGCTAGGACGTGGGGATTGCGTGGGAGACGGATTCTACTTCAAGTTTTCTTAGTTTTCTTCCTATTTCAGTAGTTTTTTATATTTTTGAGGCTTCTAGTTCAAGGATGTTAGAGATGAACTAAAACCTCTTAGCTAGGGCTAAGAGGTGAAGCTTTTGATTTGTTTTTAATGGATTGATGCAACCTAGGTTTCCTTTTTATGATTTAATTGAAGAATTTTAGTTAATATGAGGTTGAATCAAGTACTAGTTTGGTTTTACTTTGATCTCTTGATGACTCCGGGCTCATGTGATTCTTAGTGATTCTAAACTTAGTAGCTTATCTTTTGAGCATTGGTTATGCTTGTATGGTTCATTGATCTATCATCGACTCCGGGCATGGTAGACCCTTTGATTGCCTTGTGTACAATGGCCCAATCTTCATGTGGGAACTTATTCAACTAAAGTTCTTATCTTTTTATTATAATCTGAAATAGCTGTTTGCTGATTAATTTTGATTTAATTAGAGTTCTAATCATTAGTTGTAATCAAGTCCAGTGACAGGATTTGATGAAAGCTATGGTTGTGAATTTCAACTAGATTGGAAAGAGGCTTGGCCTACACAATTGAGTGTGCCTAAGGCCTGAGTATTATTGTGGGAATCGAATCAATGAATGAGCAACTGTTTTAGATAATTGTTGATTGAACCACTCTATATTCCAATCGGATAGAGATATGAATTCGATTCCGATTGAGTTATGTGAGATCTAGTTGTGTTGATGCATTGAAACTTATCAAAAGTGGATCCTTGACGCTCTAGTGCCTTTTTAGATTGATATTACCTTACACATTCACTATTTAAACCCAAATCATTATTTTTCAGCTTTAGTTCTTAATAAAATCTTAATTATTAGTTGTTTTAGTTAAATTCTGAGAATACCCATTCATAAATCTCTGTGGGAACGATACTCGATCTTTTCGAATTATTACTACATCGCAACCCTACACTTAAGGAGTGAACAAGTTTTTGGCGCCGTTGCCGGGGATTTCTATGCGGTATTTTTAGAATTTTCTAAATTAACTTTTAGTTGAGATTGTGTTAAGATAGATTTAGGATTTGTTTTGCTTTTTAGGGTAGGTTTTCTTCTAAATACTAACTTACTTTGTTTTGATTTTGCAGGATTCTAACATAGATCTAATTCAAGGATTTTTAGGAAGTGGAAGAAGAAGGAGGCATCTTAAGTCACAAATCAGGTTCCATCGTTCTAACCTTACTCTTCTTCTTCTCCTACTCATTCCTACCATATTCATCTCTTGTAGAGTGGGTGGAGACTCCTCTTGGATCTCTGATAGGTTGGCCTTGTGCCACCTTGATTCCTATTGGTCGGCACTGCCGTCTTGGATCACCTTGTGCTCAGAGATTTCTCTTCTCAAACCTATTCCTCTTTCTTCTTTCTCTGCACTTTTCTCAAAAGACTCAAAGAGTGGGTGGGGAGTTCTCTGAACCCCTATTGACCAGGAGAAATCGGTCTCTATCCTTGCTTCTGGCTTAGCCATTGCAAGACACCTTGTGCTTCGGTCTTAGAGAAGAGTAAAGAAAAGAAGGAAGAATTCTTTTTCCTTTTTGTTTCATTCTTTCTGGATTTGCATGCCACATTGGGCTCGGGATTCCAATAACCGACTCAATCGTGACGGAGTAATTGTTGAAGGGATTGATAGAGAGACTCGTGCTAGAAAACGTCAAAATTTTCCTGAAATTACTAGAGAGATGGTTGAAAATCAACCAAATCAAGGGGCTAATCAACATCAAAATCAAGCCCCAAACCTTACTGAATATGATGAGAATGAAGTGGGGGATGTACCTCAACCTAGAACTTTATGTGACTATTTACAACCAGCTAGAACGAGTACTCCCTCTTGCATAATTTTCCCTCACAATGTGGGAAACATTGATTTTAAACCGGGGTTGATCCAACTTCTTCCTAGATTCCATGGACTCGACTCTGAGAGCGCATATCTACACATTAAGGGGTTCGAAGCGGTTATTGCCATAGTAAACTATGACAATGTGACCACATTCTCCCCCGTTTTAGTTTGGTTTTGGCCCAGATTAGGAGTGCCCATCGGATTAGGTTGATTTGCAGCAATGTTTTCAGACAAAATTGGAGAGTTTAGATGTCTCCTAGCACGTGGCTCTCTGTCAATTCCTTTAACTATTCCCCCTTCACTAATGAGTCGGTTATTGGAATCCAGAGCCCAATGTGGCATACAAATCCAAAAAAAATATGAAACGAAAAGATAAACGAATTCTTCCTTCCCTTCTTTACTCTTCTCTAGGACCAAAGCACAAGGTGTCTTGCAATGGCTAGGCCAGAAGCAAGGATAGAGACTGATTTCTCCTGGTCAATAGGGGTTCAAAGAACTCCTCACCCACTCTTTGAATCCTTTAAGAAAAGTACAGAAAAAGAAGAAAGAGGAGTAGAGGTGAGAAGAGAAATCTCTGAGCACAAGGTGATCCAAGACGGCAGAGCCGACCAATAGGAATCCAGGTGGCACAAGGCCTACCTTTCAGAGATCCAAAAGGAGTCTCCACCCACTCTACAAGAGATGAATATGATAGGAATGAATGGGAGAAGGAGAAGAGTTAGGTTTAGAAAGATAGAACCTGATTCGAGCACTTGAGATCCTTATGTCTTCTTCAACTTCCTAGAAATCTCTAAAAAGAAAAACAAATCAAAATAAACTAAGTTAGAACTATTCCCAAAAATCCTAAATAGATTCTATTTTCAGAAATCTGTGAAAAACCGTCAAAGTCCCCGGCAGCGGCGCCAAAACCTTGATCGCTTCCCCAAGTGTAGGGTTGCGATGTCGTAATAATCTCGGTAAGACCGAGGTCGATCCACAGGGACTTGTGTAGGAATTCACAGACTCGTCCACTAGTGTCTATTAAGAGTTAACAACCAGATTTTGTATGAGATTGATGTAAGTAACAAATTTAAACTAATTTGAAGGTAAACAATTATAAAAAGGCACTAGGGGTTCAAGGATCCACTTGTAGCAATCCTTGATGCTCAATTCACTGTGGTTTCTCACTTTCTCAACTAGAATCGATATTAAGATCTATTTAGCCGAATGATAGAGCTGTTAACCAAACAATCTGTCATATGTAAGAGCCATGTGTATGATTCACTCAATGCAAGCTAGGCTGAGCATGCTCAATTACATAGGTCAGTCCCAATTCCAATAGGATAAGATCACAATCATAACCATCCTCAAGTCATGTCACAAGACAAAACTAGATTATAATTTGAACTTGATTCAAATCACATGCACAGTCTCATACATAATTAAGAAAACCAGAAAAGTAGAACTTTGGTAGGAACTCCCCACATGAAAATCATAGTACTAGAGCGTACTCCAATTCCTTGGATCATACAGGTCTAGACTAACACAAAGCAATTAAGAACTTAAGTAATTCTCCCAAACATCCATGAGTCATCATAAGACTAAGAAAAACTACTTCAAAATTGTATAAACTTCAAACCATTGTTCATAAACATGAAATTCGATCTTAAAACCAACTTAGAACGAATTGAAACATCTTAGATCCACTACAAGCTTCACCTCTTAGCCCTAGCTAAGAGGTTTAGCTGCTCATGATCCAAGGAAACATGAAACAACTAGAAAAATCATAAAAACAGCAAAACAAACTAGAAGGAGTTGTGGAACTCTGAAATCCACTTTCACCACCTCCAACCTTGCTTAAACTCCTCTTAGATACCCTAGGAACGATCCCTAGGTGTCCTTTTATAGTGGGGAGGCTCCGCAACCTCAGAATATTCGAGAATTTGCGTAAAACTTACGCACTGCGCAGAGAAATCCGGACCGAAAATAGAAAGTTCTCATCTTACGCATGGCCGACCGATTTGAGTAACTGACAGACTGGTCACGACCGGTCGTGCCTCACTATGAAACAGTCCAGCAGCCTCTGGAGGTGGAATTTCTTTTAGCCGACCGATCTAGACCGGTTGGACTGGCCTGGCCGACCGGTCACAACCGGTCGGACTGTCTTGGTTCTGTGTCCAGCATATGTAAACGGTTGGCCGACCGGTCTTGATCGGTCTGGCTCCCTTGGCTGACCGGTCGGACGACCGGTCGTAGCCATTACTTCTTCTTTTCTTCTCTCTTTGCTTCCTTCTTCCTTCGGCCCACCTTGGGTCTTCATCCAAGGCTCTTAAAGAGGTCTCTTTGTCATCAATTAGGCGGAGTCCACTCTCATTCCTGCAATCACAAAACATGCATTCAATTAGTCTTTAAATCATGAAAATCTTGCACAATGAGTGATGAATTGGGGTTAGAATATGCACAATTAAGAGCTCAACATTTGCATGTTTAAAAGACTAACTTAATGCATGTTTTTTTATTGTAGGAATGAAAGAGAGACTTCACCTAATTGATAGTTAAAAGACTATATTTAGAAGCTTTTGATGATGATTAAAGGTGGGCCAAAGGGATAAGAAGAAGCAAGAAAAGAAGAGAGAGAAGAGAAGAGAGATTTCAGCCATAAATCAAAGGGCCAGACCGGTCAAGACGGGTCGGCCAGCCATTCGCACCACACTCCAGCAAGTGCTGGAGCTTGCCGGACCATTCCAGAACCGTTCTGACCAGTCATAACCAGTTGGCCATGTACAATTTCCAGATTTTTGCAGATTTTTAGCAGCTTGATCTACAAGCTCTGATTTTTCATGCGCTGCGTAACTAGTTACGCACGTTTGGAAGATTTTGAGGTGTTGGAGCTTCAATGCTATAAAGGACAACTAGGTCTTGGTCTAAACTCATCATAAAAGCCTTGGGAAGTCGTGCGAGGTAAAGAGGATTATCATGGAGAGTCTGTAACTCCTTAAATTTTGATTTTTTATGGTTTTTAGTTGTTTTTCATTATTTCTAGTTGAAGTATGATGATGCTAGGCTAGAACCTCTTCGCTAGGGCTAAGAGGTGAAGATTGTAGCTAGTTCTAATGTAGAATTCGTTTGATTCAAGTACCTTTACTTTAATTTGGATTGTTAAGTTCTAGTTTGAATAAAGTTGGTATTTTTGGATGTTTTATGAGAGTTCATGTGCTTCAGACATGAATTCCTTGCAATTTTCTACGATGGCCTTGTTTGGATTGATTAGATTCAAATTGTAGTAACCCTAGAACATGCTATAGTCTCTTGGCATGACTGTTACTTCGAAGGCTACATGTTTAAATTTTAATGCTTCATTAAAACTAGAATCTTATTTTTTTACTTAGGTGGGATTATTTGTGCTTGAATGCTTAATCTTCCAATTAGATGAGAGATAGAACTTCGAATTTAATTATGTTTATACTTGGATAAATAAATTCACAATGAACTACTACAAGTGGATCCTTGTGGCCTTAGTTCCATTAATTATCAAATTTTTCTTTAAGTTGTTGTTTTTCTTAGTTCTTAAATTTTGATTTCAAAATTGCTGAGATTGAAGTTGCTGGAAGAGTTTGAATTCGTTTGCCCTAATTCCATGTGGATTGACCTTGGTCTTACCGATAATTATTACTACATCATAGCCTTGCACTTGAGGTTAGCGAACATGAGGGTTTGGGAACTCCTTTTCCTAGAAGGGAAAATGGTCGGGATTCTCTCTTAAATTAGGGGGAAGAGAAATAGTGGTGGTAGCCATGAGAATTCTCACTGGTTTTTTACTCTCATCACTAGTGGAGTCACCGGATTCAGATTTGGACTCCTCTGTGTCATTTCATGTTGCTGTCATAGCCTTTTTACCCTTTTGTAGGCTTCTCTTGGCAATTAGTGGAAACATGACCATACATATCACAGTTGTAACATTGGACTTTCTTTTTGGTGGATTTCCATTTATATTTATCCACTTTCTTTTCCTTCTTGTTACAACTTCTCCCTCTTTCAAATTTGAAGAATCTATTGAACTTCTTATCTTGTTCATCATTCTCATCATCACCCTCTTCAGAAGACTCAATCTTAATCTTCTTTTGCCTATGTGAGTGTCTATGTGATGTCTTCAAGGCGATAATCTCCTTCTTAGAGGGCGCCCTAAAGTGTAGTTCGTGAGTTTATAAGGAACCTATGAGTTCTTATACTTTCATGTTGTCTATGTCTCTACACTCTTTTAAGGTAACTACCTTGGTGCTAAATCTTTCCGTGAGGGAACTAAGTATTTTTCTACAAATCCTTCCTTTTGGAACCCTTTTCCCCAAGCTAAACATAGAGTTGCAAATCTCTGAAAGTTTAGTGTAAAACTCTATGAAAGTTTCAGTTTCTTTCATCAAAATATTTTCAAATTTAGTAGTTAAGAGATGAAGCTTCAAGCATCTTACTGTGCTAGTTTCCTCGTGAGTAACCTCAAGTATATCCCATGCTTCTTTTGCAGTTGTGCATATGAGAATGCGCTGAAATTCTTTTGGGGAAACTGGACAATAAATCACATTGAGAGCTTTGGCATTAGCCACATATTGAGCTCTCTCATTGTCATTCTATTTCTCATCATCTTTGAGAATGACAATGATCTTATCATCAACCTCCACTTGATATGTAGGCATGGAATATCCATGCCATGCAATAACCCACATAGATCGGTCTAAGGAGTGTAAGAAAATCCTCATCCTGGCCTTCCAATAGGCGTAGTTGGACCCGGCAAAGAATGGTGGATGGTCAATGATACTCCCATCTCGGTTAGATATAATGCTAGTGCTCCGGTATCGGATCTCACTTTAGACAATTAACTCCTAGAAGAGCAACTTGCTCTGATGTAATTTTTTATTACTCTTGTGGACACGTATGGGTGTGGAAGCTAAGAGCAGAGCAACTAGAATTATGGCTAAGTCCTTAGGGGGGGGGGGGATTTAGAACCTTTAGAAATTCTTTTCTCCTTCTTAAACAATTTAACAATATAAACTAAGAAAGAAAACTTCGGCTTCCAAGCCTAAGTGATCACAAGACTAGCATATGATTAAAGAAATTAATGACCTATTGTTCGCTCGCCTCAAGTGTAAGGCTGCGATGTAGTAATAAAACTCGGTAAGACCGAGGTCGATCCATAGGGAATTAGAAACAACTTTCAAACTATTCCAGCAACTCAGTTTGCAATAGATATGAGTTTCAATTGGAATACTTATGCTAAAACAGTAACTTAACAAAAACCAGTAATTTAAAGTACTAAGGCATTCAAGGATCCACTTGTAGCAATCCCATGTCAATCCAATCAATCCAAGTATAGAACACAACTAGATTTGAAGTCCTATTTCTCATCTAGTTGGAAAATAAAGCATTCAAACACATTCAATTCCATTCAAGTTGAACTTCCAAGTTTTAGTCCCCATTCAACACATGTAGAATTCGAAATCATAGCCTTCGGAGTAACAGCCATGCCTATGGACTATGGCTTGCTCAAGGATTACTATAATTCGAATCTAAACACCACAACATATGATAATCTCAGAGAATTGCAAGGAATTCATGTCCGGAGCACATGAACTCTCATAAAACATCTCAAACTACCAACTTGAAGAACTAGAATATGCAAAATCCAAACTTGAATTAAAAATTACTTCAATTAACTTGAATTAAACATGAAATTAGCTACAAGCTTCACCTCTCAACCTTAGCTGAGAGATTCTAGCTGAGCATTGTTATACTACAACTAGAACTCATGAAAAAAGCATAAAAACTAGAAAAACCGGAGTTTGGAGGGTTGCAGACGCTCCACGACGGCTTCCTCTCTCTAGCACCACGTCCCTTAGCTTCTATGATGACCTAGGAAGAGCCCCTAGGTGTCTTTTTATAGTGAGGACGCTCGGTTGCATCAGAATCTTCCAGAAACCGCGTAAGGTTACGCAGTGCATAACAAATTTCGGAACCAGAAATAGAAGTTTCTTGATTTTTCTGCATGGCCGACCGGTCGGACTGGCCTGGCCGACTGGTCATGACCGATCGGACCTACTTTGCAAACAGTCCAGAGGGTTTCCCAGCAGCCACGACCTGTTGGCCAACCGGTCACGACCGGTCGGACCAAACTGGTCATGCGTCCAGCGAGCTCAGCAGCAGCACTGACCGGTTGGCCGACCGGTCAAGACCGGTCAGACCAACTGGTCCTTCTTCCAGTGGTGTCCAGAGGTATGGCCGACCGGTCGGACTAGCCATTCTTCTACTTTTCCTTCTTTTCTTCATTCTCTTTTCTTCCTCTTTCTTCTTCCTTCTTTGGTCCACCTTGGTCCTTCATTCACAGGTACTAAATGGACCCTTTTTGGTCTCCAATTGAGTGAAGTCTGCTCTCATCCCTACAATCACAAAACATGCATTAGATGGCCCTTTTAATCATGAAAACCATGCATATAATGCGATGTAATAGGCAATGCAATGTATAAATTAGAGGTTCAACACACCCCCCAACCAGCTTTTTACTAGTCCCGAGCAAAACATGCGTGAATAAGTTCAAACCTCCAAATCCAACTCTCCGTCAGAAACCATGTTTCTATCAATTCCAAGATATACAAGTATAGAATTTGGAGAAACTAGGTGATAGAAATTGCAACCTTAAACTCTCAAAGCATAATAAGTGTCTACATGAAATTCCCACTGATTGATTGATAAATAGAAGAACTCGAACAACTTAAACCTAGTGTGCATAGTGAAAGTTCATCTCATGAGTTTCTGGGATTATATTCTTCATAGATCAACTAAACTGTAGATCTCAAGGTGCACAGAGTAATAAACAAGCCTATGACAGGAATTTGTCTTACCGTCCTTCCGACGGCTTTCACACTACGTCCCATTTCCGACTTTGGTTACGGGTAGATCATCCCGTGGTTGGTAATAGGTAGCCCTCTTCGAAATTTTCCACCAATTTTCCATCATTCCCAATTTCATCCTTCCTTTTCATTTTTCTTTTAAATTAGATAGGATTTTTAGAAATCCATATCTTTCGTTATTTTCCCATGGACAAGGATGGATAAAGTACCCCGGCTTGGTTTCTCAGCACCTTTAAATCACGTCTAGCTAATCCACAATTCGTATAATCCTTTCAACTCATGAAAATCATGTAATGTGAACTTGGTGTAAAGAGTGTTCAAATTTTCTATCAATCACAACAATAGGGGAACTAACATATAAAACCATTATGTTAGGAGAAGTTCAAGACTTACAACCTCACACACTTCATTTCTCCTCTTCTTATACTCATATCATCTCGAATGCATAGAAATAAAGTTTTCTAAAAGAGCTTTGAAATTTTAGAAAATTCGAAAAATTTTTGCACATATGATGCTCGAAATGTTGCAAACTGCTAGATGAGGAATCTCATCTCACCCCCCAACCAAATCTTGCATTGTCCTCAATGTAAAAAGATATGCAATGAGCATGAACATGAGAGCAATGGTAAAATATGAAAGAGTGAGAACAATAGTACCTGAGAGAGCGATCATGGAAGTCTACAACCCAACAACTAAAGCTACTTAAAACAATAAAACTAGATAAACTAAACCTAATCTACGGAAAGCAATAAAGATAACTAACCCGTCCCTTAGAAAAAGAGGATCTCCATCAGACTAGGAGATCGATTATCATTATAACATCTAAAAGGACAAAGTTGAGCAGGATCATCAAGTGGTGTAACAAATTTTTCAGTAGAACTATCCACCATCCTGCTTTGGAAAGTACATTAGTGACATCGATCATTATAACCCATTGAAAATCCTGCTGAAAACTTTCAGCGGGTTCTTCAACAAATTGTCACATGTACTAGGAAAGGAGAATTGCATTGGTTGGAAATCATTGAATATGGATCTCCTTTCTTTCTTGTCTGGGCAAAAATTATTCAAGTATGGATCATCCTAGAAGTGTTCTTCGGTTTGAACAAACCAAAGAAATGTGGAGACTTGTATTTCTTCTTCACAAGTCGATATAATCTCCACAAAATCAGATTTCACCGGTGCTTCCACAATTGATTTTTCAGTTTAGCACTTTGTGGAAGGAAGCTTTTTAGGCACCGGGGGGGGGTCTCTCTCAAAGCCTAGACAATGTTCTGAATCATGGGATCATCTCAATCCTCAAAGTACGTTAAGCACTCCTTGAGTGTATAAGAGAACTCATTTGAGGAAATTTTCAGATTTGGACCCTTTATGTCTTCCTCCTTCTCAGAATTTTGTGTAGGTTGGAGTGGGTCCTCAACCTCTACACTTTCAAAAATTGGCCTCTCTGTAGGCAAGTCAAGCACCAATTTTTCCAAATCCTGCACAACAAATTTGTGTAAATCAGAAATTGGTGACTTGTGAATTGAATTTTCAGAAATTGACACTTCCAAGGTCTTAATGAAATGAGAATTAGATTCATCCTTAGAATGTGTCAAACATGTCCCTAAACTTTCAGGTAGATCATGTTGGAACAACCCTCCATCATTTATGGATTCAATCATGTTTACCTCATGGGGGCCATCATTGTCGTCCCAATCCTCAAAGGGATCAAAGCTAACAACATCTAAAGGATCAAAATTCTGCCTTAAAGCGAACTCCTCTTCCACGATTGAATCAATCATATCAACCTCGTGGACATCATCATCATCCCTATGCCTTTTGCCCAAGTAGAACACATTCACCTCCAACGTCATGTTTCCAAAGGACATTTACATCACTCCATTCCGACAGTTTATGATTGCGTTTGATGTAGCAAGGAATGGGCGGCCTAGAATCACCGGTATTTGGGTGCTTGCATCCATAACCGGTTGTGTGTCCAAGACGATGAAATCTACCGGGTAGTAGAATTTATCCACTTGGACTAGCACATCCTCAACTATCCCTCTCGGTACACGGATGGATCTATCAGAGAGTTGCAATGTGGTTTTGGTGGGTTTTAATTCACCAAGACCCAATTGCTCGTATACCGAGTACGGGATCAAATTTACGCTTGCCCCCAAGTTTAGCAATGCACGCTCAATCCGGTAGTCTCCAATGATACATGAGATTGTGGGACTACCGGGATCATTGAATTTTGGGGGGGTCTTTTGAGTGAGGATGGCACTCACTTGCTCATTTAAGAAGGCCTTTTACTGCACATGATATTTACGTTTGGTTGTGCATAGGTCCTTTAGAAACTTGGCATAGGAGGGGACTTGTTTGATGGCATCAAGCAAGGGAATGTTAATCTTGACTTGTCTGAAAATCTCTAGAATATCATGAGAGTTTGGAAGAGATTTGGGGGCAACCAATCTTGAAGGGAATGGTGCTACGGGCTTGTAAACGCGTTCCGTTTCTTGTGGGGCTAAGTTAGATCCATTCTCATCCTCAGAATTTACCGGATCATTAGGCTTGTCGGCCTTCACCGGAATAGATTTGTCAATTTGTTTACCACTTCTAAGAGTGGTAATGGATTTGCCTTGCTCCATGTGTTGGTTGGAAGGATTAGGAATGCTCACTTCATGTACTTGCTTTGGATTGGGCTGAGGTTGGGCCGGAAAGGTCCCTTCCCCAGCATTCAAGCGTCCCTTAATCTCATCAACCGAGACTTTAAGCTCTTGGAACATTTGCTGATTTGTTTGATTGATTTGCGTTTGCCCTTGTATAAACGCTTTCAAGGTATCCTCCATTGAGAATTGAGGTGGGGCCATATTTTGCATGGGTGGCCCTCCTTGAGAGTTGATAGGATTGCCCATAGGAGCATTCTTCCAACTAAAATTTGGGTGGTTCTTCCAACTGTCATTGTACGTATTACCCACCGGTCCATTGAAAGGCCGTTGATACCCATATGTGGCATTTGCATGTTCATGTAATACCTCTTGAAATGCAGGAATTGTGGGACAATCTTGCGTAGCGTGTAAATCAGTGTGACAAATCCCACATATGGTCTCAATAGCTCCATTGGACTTTGGAGCTCCACTTTTACTAAGTTCTATAGCCTCAATCTTCCTTGTGAGGTTGGCTATCTTTGCATTCACGTCATCTTCCTCCTTAAGGATATAGATCACTCATTTCTCTTTCTCTTGAATAGGCTTGGGGTTATTGGGTTTATCCGAGGTATCCCAAGATTGGGCATTTTCAGCCAACATGTCCAAGTAACTCCAAGCCTCATCTGGATTTTTGCTCTTAAACTCGCCATTGCACATAATCTCTACAAATTGGCGGATATTGGAACTTAATCCATCATTGAAAAAATTTATAATTCGCCAACTCTCATAGCCATGATGTGGGCAAGCAAGTAAGAGGTCCTTAAATCTCTCCCAACATTGGAAGAAAGATTCACCCTCTTTAGCCGAGAAATTCATTATGGCTCTTCGAAGGGTGTTCGTTTTATGAGCCGGGAAGAACTTTTTCAAGAATTCCCAGGTCATCTCATTCCATGACCCAATCGAATGTGGTCTAAGAGAGTGAAGCCAATCTTTGGCTCTTTCTTTCAATGAAAAAGGAAAGAGTTTAAGTTTAATGGTATCTTCTGAAAAATTGATGTATTGCAAGGTAGCCACCACTTCTTCGAATTCTTTCAAGTGCAGGTATGGGCGGTCAGAGTCTAGCCTATGGAACTCGGGTATAAGTTGAATTACACCCGGCTTTATGTCAATGTTTCCCCCGTTTGGTGGTAGAACCACACAAGAGGGTGTAATTGCACGGGCTGGTTGTAGGTAATCCCGCAGTGATCTCGTGGGAGGAACGTTATGTACCTCATTCTCTCCTACTCCCTCTTGATTTGCATTTGTAGTTGGAGTAGGGGGGGGGAGGAGGATTCCTTACAGGTGTTTGATCCATACTCCCCAAACTTTCACAATGCTCTTAGTAATTTTGGACTAGTCTATGGACTGACAATGGTCCAACTAAACCACCTTCAGATTGGAGACGATTTGAGTGGTTACATTCCCAACGGGACATAAACCACTCAACCAAAAACTAAAATAGTCCTAAATCCTAGAAATCTGAAATTAATCTACAAAAAGCTAAGTTAGAAAGGTATTACCAGATGTGCTTGAACTAAAGAAGAAATCCTACAAAACAAAACAATTTGTTAGTTCTAAAAAAATCAGAAAACCTATCTACTTCTACTTCTACAGCCACTAAAACAATTTGAAAACCGTTATCTAAATTCCCCGGTAGCGGCGCCAAAAACTTGTTCGCTCGCCTCAAGTGTAAGGCTGCGATGTAGTAATAAAACTCGGTAAGACCGAGGTCGATCCACAGGGAATTAGAAACAACTTTCAAACTATTCCAGCAACTCAGTTTGCAATATATATGAGTTTCAATTGGAATACTTATGCTAAAACAGTAACTTAACAAAAACCAGTAATTTAAAGTACTAAGACATTCAAGGATCCACTTGTAGCAATCCCATGTCAATCCAATCAATCCAAGTATAGAACACAACTAGATTTGAAGTCCTATCTCTTATCTAGTTGGAAAATAAAGCATTCAAACACATTCAATTCCATTCAAGTTAAACTTCCAAGTTCTAGTCCCCATTCAACACATGTAGAATTCGAAATCATAGCCTTCGGAGTAACAGCCATGCCTATGGACTATGGCTTGCTCAAGGATTACTATAATTCGAATCTAAACACCACAACATATGATAATCTCAGAGAATTGCAAGGAATTCATGTCCGGAGCACATGAACTCTCATAAAACATCTCAAACTACCAACTTGAAGAACTAGAATATGCAAAATCCAAACATGAATTAAAAATTACTTCAATTAACTTGAATTAAACATGAAATTAGCTACAAGCTTCACCTCTCAGCCTTAGCTAAGAGATTCTAGCCGAGCATTATCATACTATAACTAGAACTCATGAAAAAAGCATAAAAACTAGAAAAACTGGAGCTTGGAGGGTTGCAGACGCTCCATGACGGCTTCCTCTCTCTAGCACCACGTCCCTTAGCTTCTATGATGACCTAGGAAGAGCCCCTAGGTGTCCTTTTATAGTGAGGACGCTCGGTTGCGTTGGAATCTTCCAGAAACCGTGTAAGGTTACGCAGTGCGGAGCAAATTTCGGAACCAGAAATAGAAGTTTCCTGATTTTTCTGCGTGGCCGACGGTTGGACGACCGGTCGTACTGGCCTGGCCGACCGGTCATGACCGGTCGGACCTACTTTGCAAACAGTCCAGAGGGTTTCCCAGCAGCCACGACCTGTTGGCCAACCGGTCATGACCGGTCGGACCAAACTGGTCATGCGTCCAGCGAGCTCAGCAGCAGCACCAACCAGTTGGCCGACCGGTCAAGACCGGTCGGACCAACTGGTCCTTCTTCCAGTGGTGTCCAGAGGTATGGCCGACCGGTCGGACTAGCCATTCTTCTACTTTTCCTTCTTTTCTTCATTCTCTTTTCTTCCTCTTTCTTCTTCCTTCTTTGGTCCACCTTGGTCCTTCATTCACAGGTACTAAATGGACCCTTTTTGGTCTCCAATTGAGTGAAGTCTGCTCTCATCCCTACAATCACAAAACGTGCATTAGATGGCCCTTTTAATCATGAAAACCATGCATATAATGCGATGTAATAGGCAATGCAATGTATAAATTAGAGGTTCAACACCTATGTTAATGTCTGATTCTGGTAACAGGCTGCTCCAAGCATTCACCATCCTTCAAGCGAGCTCCCCTTTAGACCTGAAAGCCAAAGAAGAAAACTAAGGGTGGCTGGCGTTTGGCCGTCAACCCTCCGAAAGCTTAAGTCAGATGGGATTTGACAATAAGATGAAGTGTGAGACGTGGGTTTTTAGATTGCATACCTTCGTCATCAATGGGTCATCTATTTATACAGGTCCGGGTGGTCCAGTTTGTTATGCAAGCCGTCGAGATCACTGCTGATATTCGAGGATAAGGTGCTTATCTCATTAATCCTTCCTTAGACAAAGGGAAGGCATAACCACTCTAGATGTCTAGTTGATTGCGCCTAATCATAGAGACTCCTCATGATTTGGAGCTACGAATAAAGACAAGCCCAAAACCGGCCTGTACGGGCTGCTGGTACTATAAAACGAAAGACATCCCTACCGGAGGCCAGGGATCAGGGCAGCTCGCATCATGGGGATGTCGTTAGTTGATGACCAGAGACCAAGGCTATTCGGATAATGAAATATCATCGCTTGTCCCGCATTCACATCTTACGACCAGTGACCAGTCCTACTTGTATATTCGGGAGTGTGTAAGGACACGTCTCACGATATACGAGCTGCGACCATAGGGGCTCGTTGGCCGAATGATTGGGACGTGCCTTTACGAAGTCAAAGGCGCTCGTAGGTCTTGGGTCTTAAACCTCTTTGACGACCAACTTTATTCTATAGCAGATGCCCCCCAAGTCCTTGGCGTTGAGGAGTTAAGCGAAGGACTTGTCTGTCTATACATATAACTGCCTAATGCATTTTTTGGAGGAGAAGTTGTACATGATTGAGCCCTCAGTTATGAGCGCCAGCTTTCTACAGCTTTTCGACTGGGAGGAAATGAAGTGGCACCCACCATGTGTCTTCAGAGTTAATGACCGTGCCCGTTCGACTGTCGTGCCAAATGAATGGTCGTAGTGTGTCACCCAAATCTTAAAGGAATGATTGCTTATATATATACGAAGCCCGCAGAGGTTTCTTCATTTTGAATTTTCATCAAAGATTTAAAAAAACTTCTTCTTCTCTCCCCCTTCCTGTCTCTCCCTAGTGTTCCTACCTCTCTCTAGCGTGACTTTCATTTTTTTCTTTGACGTATTCTCCTTTCCTTGTTTTCTTCCTTGAACGGCAATGGTAAGAGATTCCGATGATGAAGCTGTCCCTTTGGGGGACGTAACTCCGGATTTCTCTTCTTCAAACAATGCAAGAGTCCCTGAGGGGAGATACTCTGCGTCCGGGTATCCTTTGATAATGACGGAGGAACGATTAAATGAGTTACAGGAAAGATACCGGATCTCTGACTCCGTCATTCTCCTGTTACCTAGAGAGGGAGAGACTCCGGATTCTCCACCTCCGGCTGCGTGGCCTTGTATGACTATTTTTTCATTCTTGGTGTGCATCTTCCCCTTCATCCCTTTATCCGAAACGTACTTCGTATTTACAAAATTGCCCCCAGACAACTCATCGTAAATGGCTAGAGGGTTGTTCTAAGTGCTTTTGTTCTCTGGAAACAAGCCGAAAATGAAGATTTAATAGCCGAAGAGTTCCTTAAAATGTTTCAACTTAAGAAGGCTCCTTCCAATGAGGGTTGGTATTATCTGTGCTACTGTTGAGCTCTTAATTGTGCATATTCTAACCCCAATTCATCACTCATTGTGCGAGGTTTGCATGGTTTATAGACAATTATAATGCATGTTGTGTGATTGCAGGTTCAAGAGGGAACTCCGCCAAATTAATGATGAAAAGAGCTGAATTAGAACCTTGGATGAAGGCCCAAGGAGGGTCGAAGGAAGAAGGAAGCAAAGAAAGAAGCAAAGAAAGAAGAAAATAGAAGAAAGAAAGGAAGAAAACAAGCAGAAAAAGAGACCGACCGGTCTTGACCGGTCGGCCAAGAGAGCCTGACCGGTCTAGACCGGTCAGCTATGTGTGCTGGACCTTCACTGAAGATTGCCGACCGGTCTTGACCGGTCGGCATAGGTTGCTGGAGTGCTGTCCAAAAGAGGCCAGACCGGTCGTGACCGGTCGGCCAGCCCAGTCCGACCGGTCCAGACCGGTCGGCCATGTGAATGAAAACAGAAACTTCTATTTTAAGTCCGATTTTCTCTGCGCACTGCGTAACTCCTACGCAGTTTCTCGATTCTTCTGAAGTTGCAAAGCCTCCAGACTATAAAAGGACACCTAGGGATTGTTCCTAGGGTATCGAAGAAGGGGAGAAGCAAGCTTGGAGGCGGAGGAAGTGAATTTTGGAGTTCCACAACTCCTTGGAGTTTGTTTTTGCTGTTTTTATGAACTTTTTAGTTGTTTCATGTTTCCTTGGATCATGAGCAGCTAAACCTCTTAGCTAGGGCTAAGAGGTGAAGCTTGTAGTGGATCTAAGATGTTTCAATTCGTAGCTAGCTGGTTTTAAGTGTGGAATTCATGATTATGAACTATGGCTTGAAGTTTATACAAGTTTTTGAATAGTTTTTCTTAGTCTTATGATGACTCATGGATGTTTGGGAGAATTACTTAATTTCTTAGTTGATTTGTATCAGTCTAGACCTGTATGATCCGAGGAATCGGAGTGCGCTCTAGTACTATGATCTTCACGAAGGGACTTCCTACCAAAATTCTATTTTACTGAGTTTCTGAAATATGTATGGACTGTGCATATGATTTGAATCAAGTTCAAATCCTGATCTAGCCTTGTCTTGTGACAGGACTTGAGGATGGTTATGATTGTGAACTAGACCTTTTGGAAAGGGGAATGACCTATGCAATTGAGCATGCTCAGCTCAGCCTACATTGAGTGAATCTTATGCATAGCACATACATATTACAGATTGTTTGGTTTAACAGCTCTATTATCCGACTAGATAGACCTTAATGTCGATTCTAGTTGAGAGAATGAGAAACCACAGCGGATTGAACATTAAGGATTGCTACAAGTGGATCCTTGAACCCCTAGTGCCTTTTTATAATTGTTTACATTCAAATTAGTTTAAAACTATTATTCACATCAATTCTATTCAAAATCTGATTATTAGCTTTCAATAGACGCTTTTGGATGTGTTTGTGAAATCCTACATAAGTCCCTGTGGATCGACCTCGGTCTTACCGAGATTATTACTACATCGTAACCCTACACTTGGGGAAGCGAACAAGTTTTTGGCGCCGCTGCCGGGGATTTTGACGGTTTTTCACAAATTTCTGAAATTAGTATCTATTTAGGATTTTTAATATTTTAGGACTAACTTAGTTTGTTTATTTGATTTTTCTTTTCAGGGATTTCTAGGAAGCTGAAGAAGATACAAGGATTTCAAGTGCTGAATCAGGTTCTATCTTTCTAAACCTTACTCTTCTCCTTCTCCTATTCATTCATATCTTATTCATCTCTTGTAGAGTGGGTGGAGACTCCTTTTGGATCTCTGAAAGGTCGGCCTTTTTGCCACCTGGATTCCTATTGGTCGGCTCTGCCGTCTTGGATCACCTTGTGCTCAGAGATTTCTTTTCTCATCTCTACTCCTCTTTCTCCTTTTTCTGCACTTTTTCTCAAAAGATTCAAAGAGTGGGTGGGGAGTTCTCTGAACCCCTATTGACCAGGAGAAATCGGTCTCTATCCTTGTTTCTGGCTTAGCCATTGCAAGACACCTTGTGCTTCGGTCTTAGAGAAAAGTAAAGAAAGGGAGGAAGAATTCTTCTTTCTCTTTGTTTCTTATTTTTTGGTTTTGCATGCCACATTGGGCTTGGGATTCCAATAACCGACTCATACGTGAAGGGGGGATAGTAGAAGGAATTGACAGAGAACCACGTGCTAGGAGACATCTAAACTCTCCAATTTTGTCTGAAAATATGGTTGTAAATCAACCTAATCCGGGCCAAAACCAAACTGAAACAGGGGAGAATGTGGTTAAGAATGTTCCCCGACCTAGGACTTTACGTGATTTCTTGCAACCCGCAAGAGCGAGCACTCCCTCATGCATAGTTTTTCCACAAAATGCAGGGAATGTGGATTTGAAACCGGGAGTGATTCAACTTCTCCCTAAATTCCATGGGTTAGACAGTGAAAGTGCCTACCAACACCTTAAGGAGTTTGATGAGGTGATCACCACCATGTACTTTGCAAATGTTACTGAAGATGTAGTAAGACTCAAATTCTTCCCTTTCACTCTTAAGGATAAAGCCAAGGGTTGGCTTTATGCATTAAGGCCAAGATCAATTGGTGTATGGACTGATATACACAGAGAATTTATAAAAAAATTCTTCCCTACTCACAAAACGAACATGTTGAAGCGCCTTATCATGAACTTTGCCCAAAAGGAAGATGAAACCTTCTTCCAATGTTGGGAGAGGTTTAAGGAGTTATTAAATGCATGCCCACATCATGGCTATGAAATTTGGCGGGTTATAAGCTTTTTCTATGAAAGACTGACTTCACCCATGCACCAATTTGTAGAGATGATGTGTAATGGGGAGTTCATGAATAAGGAAGCTGATGAAGCATGGGATTATTTGGAAGAATTGGCTGAGAATGCACAGGCTTGGGACACATCGAAACCAACTAATTCCAAGACTGGCCAACAAAAGGAAAAGGGGGGAATGTATGTCTTAGCAGAAGAAGATAGCATCAGTGCACGGTTGGCTAGCCTCACAAGAAAGGTCGAAGCCATGGAATTAAGGAAAAGTGAAACGATCAACTCCACTGATGTTGAAACTGTTTGTGGAATTTGTGTTGGAAATCAACATGCAACACAAGATTGCCCCACAATTTCAGCAGTTCAAGGCATCTTACAAGAACAAACAAATGCCATAAACAGTTATCAACAGCAATTTGGTGCTCCAAACTCAAACACGTTTAATCCTAATGGAAGAACCATCCTAACTTCAGTTGGAGGAATGGACCCACTGAAAATGCAAACAACACTCCAAAAGTATCACTAGAGGAGATGTTGGGTGCATTCGTATCAGTCCAAGCTGAGTATAACAAGACAAATTCTCTAAAAATAGATGGGTTCATGCAAGAGCAATTGAAATTCAATCAAAATTCAACTCAAGCCATCAATGAATTGAAAACATCTCTGGCTAGAGTTGAATCTCACCTTAGTGTTAGAGAGAAGGGCACACTTCCTGCCCAACCTCTTCCTAACCCAAGGACCCAGTATGAGATACAAGATGCAAGCTCATCCTCCCACCATACGGAACATGTCCAAGCTATCACCACTTTGAGAAGTGGGAAAGAAATTGACAAATCTAATCCGATGAAGGCCCCAAAGCCTAAGGATCCAAAAATTCCCAAAGAGGATGATAGCCCAAACAATACTCCGTAAGAGAAAGAACCGGAAAGACAATACAAACCGGTTGCCCCATTTCCACAAAGGTTGATTTCACCTAAACCTTTAGATAAAAATATGGAGATTTTAGAAGTTTTTAAGCAGGTGAAGATTAACATCCCGTTGTTAGATGCAATAAAACAAATACCATCGTATGCCAAATTTCTAAAGGAATTGTGTACAGTCAAAAGGAAACACAATGTTCACAACAAAGTACTTTTGACCGAGAATTTGAGCGCCATCATCAAACAAGAGGTACCCCAAAAATATAAAGATCCGGGTAGTCCAACCATCTCATGCATCATAGGAGACTACCGGATTAAACAAGCCCTACTCGACTTGGGGGCAAGTGTGAATCTCATTCCATACTCGGTCTACGAGCAACTTGGGTTAGGTGAATTAAAACCAACCAAAACCACACTTCAACTTATTGATAGATCCATCCGTATACCGAGAGGAATGATAGAGGATGTTCTAGTCCAAGTTGATAAATTCTACTACCCAGTAGACTTTATTGTCTTGGACACACATCCCGTGATTGGCACCGGTGCTCAAATTCCCGTCATACTTGGACGACCGTTTCTAGCTACCTCAAATGCCATTATCAATTGTAGAAACGGACTTGTACAAATGTCCTTTGGAAATATGACCCTTGAGCTTAACATATTTGATTTATGCAAACAACCACGGGAAGTTGATGATGATGTCCACGAATTAAACATGATCGAATCATTCGTGGAGGATACAGTCCCCTTATCACTATTTTCCGACCCTTTGGAGGCATGTGTGGCCCATTCTCATGAGACAAATGATGACACAATACAAGAGATGGATGCCATGCTAGAGATGATGCCAGTGCTTGATAATAAAAGATGGAGGGCCCTATTTGAGCCTTTGCCTGTAAACGAGAACAAGGCCCTCCCATCCAACATCAAGGCACCAACACTCGACCTAAAACCATTACCAAGTGAGCTGAAATATGTTTATTTAGGTTAAGATGAGACATATCCAGTGGTGATTTCTTCCCACTTGGATGAAGAACAAGAGAGTAGGTTAATAGCCACTCTATTAGAGCACAAAAGTGCCATTGGATGGTCAATTGTGGATCTCAAAGGCATAGACCCACTGATTTGTACTCATCGCATACACCTTGAGGAGAATGCGAAGACATTTCGGCAACCACAAAGACGACTAAATCCAAACATGAAGGATGTGGTTAAGGCCGAAGTGGTGAAACTATTGGATGTAGGTATCATTTACCCAATATCCGATAGCCAATGGGTGAGCCTAACTCAAGTGGTGCCCAAGAAATCCAGAATAACCATTGTAGCCAATGCCAATAATGAACTCATGCCAACTAGAGTCACTACCGGTTGGAGAATGTGCATTGACTACAGGAAGCTAAACACTGTCACAAGGAAAGACCACTTCCCCCTACCATTTGTTGATCAAATTTTAGAACGGTTGGCGGGTCATTCCCACTTTTGCTTCCTTGATGGCTATTCAGGGTACAACTAAATAGAAATTGCCCGTGAAGACCAACAAAAGACTACATTCACATGTCCATTCGGCACTTTCGCCTACCGACGGATGCCATTTGGACTATGTAATGCCCTGCCACCTTTCAGCGTTGTATGATGAGTATCTTTTCTGACATGGTGGGGACCATTCTCGAAGTCTTCATGGATGATTTTTCCGTATTTGGTTGTAGCTTTGATGAGTGCCTTGGGCACTTGAAGTCTGTGCTGAAAAGATGTGAAGAGAAGAACCTTGTGCTCAATTGGGAGAAGTGTCACTTCATGGTTCAAAAGGGAATTGTACTTGGTCACATCGTTTCACAAAATGGAATCGAGGTGGACAAAGCGAAAATTGATCTTATCTCTAACCATCCACCACCCAAAAGCATACGGGATGTACCGTCCTTTTTAGGACACGCAGGATTTTACAGAAGGTTCATAAAGGACTTCAGTTCACTCTCTCGCCCTTTATGTAACCTACTTCAAAAGGAAAATTCATTCGAGTGGAATGAAGAATGTCAAAAGGCCTTTACCACCCTTAAAGGTATGTTGACATGTGCTCCCATAATGCAACCACCTGATTGGAGCATTCCTTTTGAGATTATGTGTGATGCTAGTGATTATGCTATTGGGGCCGTGTTAGGTCAAAGAAAAGAGAAAAAACCATGTGTCATCTACTATGCAAGTAAAACCCTAAACTCAGCCCAAGCAAACTACACCACTACTGAAAAAGAACTTTTAGCCGTAGTTTTTGCTTTGGACAAGTTTAGGTCCTACTTGATTGGATCCAAGATCATTATATTCACTGACCATGCCGCGCTTAAGTATCTTCTTTCTAAGAAGGATGATAAACCACGGTTGTTACGATGGATCCTTCTAATCCAGGAATTCGACATAGAAATACGTGATAAGAAAGGAGTAGAGAATGTAGTAGCTGACCATCTTTCTCGACTTGTCCTCACTGATTCCCCTGAAACGACGGCGATCAATGACATGTTCCCTGATGAACAACTTTTTGTTGTTTCCCAATTGCCATGGTATGCGGACATTTCTAACTATCTTGCTACAGGTACAATTCCTACATATTGAAAAAAGCAAGATAAGGATAAATTCTTCACAGAGGTGTGGAAATTCCTATGGGACGACCCATACTTATTCAAGTATTGTCCCGATCAAATCATAAGGAGATGTGTGCCGGATGAGGAACAACAAAGTATCATCTCCTTCTGTCATTCTCAGGCATGTGGTGGCCATTTTTCGGCTAAAAAGACCACAGCGAAAATTCTGCAATGTGGGTTTTATTGGCCCACCATGTTCAAAGATACACATGAGTTTTGCAAAGCATGTGAACCTTGTCAGAAATTAGGAGGAATCTCCCGTAGAAATATGATGCCACTCAATCCCATCTTAATAATCGAAACTTTTTATTGTTGGGGCATCGATTTCATGGGCCCATTCCCATCTTCTTTTGGAAACTTATACATCTTGCTTGCCGTTGATTATGTTTCCAAATTGGTCGAGGCCATCCCTTGCCAGAATAATGACCATAAAATGGTCATTCGATTTTTAAAAGAAAATATTCTTTCCCGGTTTGGAACGCCTCGAGTCATCATAAGTGATGGAGGGTCTCACTTTTGTAATCGCCCTTTTGAAACCTTAATGAAGAAATATGGCGTAACACACAAAGTGAGCACTCCCTATCACCCACAAAACTAGTGGACAAGCTGAGATATCCAATAGGGAGATTAAACACATTTTAGAGAAAACGGTGAACCCCGATCGCAAGGATTGGTCGCTTCGGCTTACCGATGCGCTTTGGGCTTACCGTACTGCTTTCAAAACCCCTATTGGAATGTCTCCCTATAGACTTGTCTATGGGAAGGCTTGTCACTTGCCTGTGGAGTTGGAACATAGGCCATATTGGGCTATTAAGAAGATGAATTTCAATTCTGACAAGGCAAGCTCGTTACGCAAACTACAATTGAATGAACTTGCAGAAATTCGGAATGAAGCTTATGAGAATGCGAGAATTTACAAGGACAAAACGAAGATATTCGATGATAAGAATATTCTTCGCAAGACATTCACGATCAATCAAAAAGTCCTCATGTATAATTCTCGCTTACATCTATTTTCGGGAAAATTGAGATCTCGATGGACCGGTCCCTACATTGTGCAAACTGTCTATCCATATGGGACTGTCGAGCTATTGAATCCGAGGAACGACAACATTTTTAAGGCAAATGGGCAGCGATTAAAGCCGTTCTTTGAGAAATTTCCTTCAGAAGGTATGTCCATACCCCTGAATGATCCTGTGTATCAGGATGATTGATCTCCTAATCTGACGGAGGTATAGAGTAGTTAGTATTAGGATTTTGCTGCTTTGGTTTACTTTTTCTTAGGTTTGTTAGAAGGAGGAAGAATTCCAATTTTCACTCTCTCAGGTACTATCACTCCTCACTCCCTTTTATTTTTCAAATTACTCTCATGTTTTGCTCATTGCACATCTTTTACATTGAGGACAATGCACGATTTGGTTGGGGGGTGTAGGATCACTTGGATGAATCCAGCGTTTTGTAACATTTCAAGCAATTATGTGGAAATTTTTTGATTTCTTTTCAGCACAGATTTCAAGTGCTCAAGGCACTCATCAAAGCTACAACCAAATACGGAAAAATCATCCATGAAGACTTCGAGAATGGTCCCCACCATGTCAGAAAAGATACTCATCATACAACGCTGAAAGGTGGCAGGGGCATTACATAGTCCAAACGGCATCCGTCGATAGGCGAAAGTGCCGAATGGACATGTGAATGTAGTCTTTTCTTGGTCTTCACGGGCAATTTCTATTTGGTTGTACCCTGAATAGCCATCAAGGAAGCAAAAGTGGGAATGACCCGCCAACCGTTCTAAAATCTGATCAACAAACGGTAGGGGGAAGTGGTCTTTCCTTGTGACAGTGTTTAGCTTCCTGTAGTCAATGCACATTCTCCAACCGGTAGTGACTCTAGTTGGTACGAGTTCGTTATTGGCATTGGCTACGATGGTTATTCCGGATTTCTTAGGCACCACTTGAGTTGGGCTCACCCATTGGCTATCGGATATTGGGTAAATTATACCTACATCCAATAGTTTCACCACTTCGGCCTTAACCACATCCTTCATGTTTGGATTTAGTCGTCTTTGTGGTTGCCGGGATGTCTTTGCATTTTCCTCAAGGTGTATGCAGTGAGTACAAATCAGTGGGTCTATTCCTTTGAGATCCGCAATTGACCATCCAATGGCACTCTTGTGCTCTAATAGAGTGGCTATTAGCCTACTCTCTTGTTCCTCATCCAAGTGGGAAGAAATCACCACTGGATATGTCTCATCTCGACCTAAATAAACATATTTCAGCTCACTTGGCAATGGTTTTAGGTCGAGTTTTGGGGCCTTGATGTTGGATGGGAGGGCCTTGTTCTCATTTACAGGTAAAGGTTCAATTGGGGCCCTCCATCTTTTATTCTCAAGCACCGGCATCACATTTAGAATGGCATCCATCTCTTGTGTTGTATCATCATTTATCTCATGAGATTGGGCCACACATGCCTCCAAAGGGTCGGAAGATAATGACAAGGGGATTGTATCCTCCACGAATGATTCAATCATGTTTAATTCGTGGACATCATCATCAACCTCCCGTGGTTGTTTGCATAAATCAAATATGTTAAGCTCAAGGGTCATATTTCCAAAGGACATTTGTACAAGTCCGTTTCTACAATTGATAATGGCATTTGAAGTAGCTAGAAACGGCCGTCCAAGTATGACGGGAATTTGCGCACCGGTGCCTATCACGGGATGTGTATCCAAGAAATAAAGTCTACTAGGTAGTAGAATTTATCAACTTGAACTAGAACATCCTCTATCATTCCTCTCGGTATACGAATGGATCTATCAGCAAGTTGGAGTGTGGTTTTGGTGGGTTTCAATTCACCTAGCCCAAGTTGTTCGTAGACCGAGTATGGAATGAGATTCACACTTGCCCCCAAGTCGAGTAGGGCTTGTTTAATCTGGTAGTCTCCTATGATGCATGAGATGGTTGGACTACCTGGATCCTTGTATTTTTGGGGCACCTCTGTTTGATGATGGCGCTCAAATTCTCAGTCAAAAGAACTTTGTTGTGAACGTTGTGTTTCCTTTTGACTGTACACAATTCCTTTAGAATTTTGGCATAAGATGGTATTTGTTTTATTGCATCCAACAGCGGGATGTTAATCTTCACCTGCTTGAAAACTTCCAGAATCTCCAGATTTTTATCTAAAGGTTTAGGTGAATCAACCTTTGTGGAAATGGGGCAACCGGCTTGTATTGTCTTTCCGGTTCTTTCTCTTGTAGAATATTGTTTTGGCTATCATCCTCATTGGGAATTTCCGGATCCTTAGGCTTTGGGGCCTTCACCGGATTAGATTTGTCAATTTCTTTCGCACTCCTCAAAGTGGTGGTAGCTTGGACATGTTCCGTATGGTGGGAGGATGAGCTTGCATCTTGTATCTCATACTGGGTCCTTGGGTTAGGAAGAGGTTGAGCAGGAAGTGTGCCCTTCTCTCTAACACTAAGGTGAGATTCAACTCTAGCCAGAGATGTTTTCAATTCATTGATGGCTTGAGTTGAATTTTGATTGAATTTCAATTGCTCTTGCATGAACCCATCTATTTTTAGAGAATTTGTCTTGTTATACTCAGCCTGGACTGATACGAATGCACCCAACATCTCTTCTAGTGATACTTTTGGAGTGTTGTTTGCATTTGCAGTGGGTCCATTCCTCCAACTGAAGTTGGGATGGTTCTTCCAATTAGGATTAAACGTGTTTGAATTTGGAGCACCATATTGCTGTTGATAACTGTTTATGGCATTTGTTTGTTCTTGTAAGATGCCTTGGACTGCTGAAGTTGTGGGACAATCTTGTGTAGCATGTTGATTTCCAGCACAAATTCCACAAACAGTTTCAACGTCAGTGGAGTTGATTGTTTCTCTTTTCCTTAATTCCATGGCTTCGACCTTTCTTGTGAGGCTAGCCAACCGTGCACTTATGCTATCTTCTTCTGATAAGACATATATTCCTCCCTTTTCCTTTTGTTGGCCAGTCTTGGAATTTGTTGGTTTAGATGTGTCCCAAGACTGTGCACTCTCAGCCAATTCTTCCAAATAATCCCATGCTTCATCAGCTTCCTTATCCATGAACTCCCCATTACACATCATCTCTACAAATTGGCGCATGGGTGAAGTCAGTCCTTCATAGAAAAAGCTTATAACCCGCCAAATTTCATAGCCATGATGTAGGCATGCGTTTAATAGGTCCTTAAACCTCTCCCAACATTGGAAAAAGGTTTCATCTTCCTTTTGGGCAAAGTTCATGATAAGGCGCTTCAACATATTCGTTTTGTAAGTAGGGAAGAATTTCTTTATGAATTCTCTGTGCATATCAGTCCATGCACCAATTGATCTTGGCCTCAATGCATAAAACCAACCCTTAGCTTTATCTTTAAGAGTGAAAGGGAAGAATTTAAGTCTCACCACATCTTCCGTTACGTTTGCAAAGTGCATGGTGGTGATTACCTCGTCAAACTCCTTAAGGTGTTGATAAGCACTTTCACTATCTAATTCATGGAATTTAGGGAGAAGTTGAATCACTCCCGGTTTCAAATCCACATTCCCTGCATTTGGTGGAAATACTATGCATGAGGGAGTGCTCGTTCTTACAGGTTGCAAGAAATCACGTAAAGTCCTAGGTCGGGGAACATTCTCAACCACATTCTCCCCTGTTTCAGTTTGATTTTGGACCGGGTTAGGTTGATTTGCAGCCATATTTTTAGACAAAATTGGAGGGTTTAGATGTCTCCTAGCACGTGGTTCTCTGTCAATTCCTTCTACTATTCCCCCTTCACGTATGAGTCGGTTATTGGAATCCCGAGCCCAATGTGGCATGCAAAACCAAAAATAAGAAACAAAGATAAAGAAGAATTCTTCCTCCCTTTCTTTACGTTTCTCTAAGACCGAAGCACAAGGTGTCTTGCAATGGCTAAGCCAGAAGCAAGGATAGAGACCGATTTCTCCTGGTCAATAGGGGTTCAAAGAACTCCCCACCCACTCTTTGAATCTTTTGAGAAAAAGTGCAGAAAAAGGAGAAAGAGGAGTAGAGGTGAGAAAGGAAATCTCTGAGCACAAGGTGATCCAAGGCGGCAGAGCCGACCAATAGGAATCCAGGTGGTAAAAAGGCCGACCTTTCAGAGATCCAAAAGGAGTCTCCACCCACTCTACAAGAGATGAATAAGATAGGAATGAATAGGATAAGGAGAAGAGTAAAGTTTAGAAAGATAGAACCTGATTCGCACTTAAAATCCTTGTATCTTCTTCAGCTTCCTAGAAATCCCTGAAAAGAAAAATCAAATAAACAAACTAAGTTAGTCCTAAAATCCTAAGAATCCTAAATAGATACTAATTTCAGAAATTTGTGAAAACCGTCAAAATCCCCGGCAACGGCGCCAAAAACTTGTTCGCTTCCCCAAGTGTAGGGTTGCGATGTAGTAATAATCTCGGTAAGACCGAGGTCGATCCACAGGGACTTATGTAGAATTTCACAAACTCATCCACAAGTGTCTATTGAAATCTACTAACCAGATTTTTGTATGAAATTGATATGAGTAGCAAAAGTTGAATTGAAAGTAACTAATTATAAGAAGCCACTAGGGGTTCAAGGATCCACTTGTAGCAATCCTTGATGTTCAATCCGCTGTGGTTTCTCATTCTCTCAACTAGAATCGACATTAAGGTCTATCTAGTCGGATGATAGAGCTGTTAAACCAAACAGTCTGTAATATATAAGTTCTATGCATAAGATTCACTCAATGCAGGCTGATCTGAGCATGCTCAATTGCATAGGTCATTCCCCTTTCCAAAAGGTCTAGTTCACAATCATAACCATCCTCAAGTCCTGTCACAAGACAAGGCTAGATTAGGATTTGAACTTGATTCAAATCACATGCACAGTCCATACACATTACAGAAAAATCAGAAAAGTAGAACTTGGATAGGAAGTCCTTTATGAAGATCATAGTACTAGAGCGCACTCCGATTCCTTGGATCATACAGGTCTAGACCGTCACAAACCAATTAAGAAGTTAAGTAATTCTCCCAAACATCCATGAGTCATCACAAGACTAAGAAAAATTACTTTAAAACATGTATAAAATTCAAACCATAGTTCATAATCATGAATTCCAAACTAAAACCACTTAACTACGAATTAAAACATCTTGGATTCACTACAAGCTTCACCTCTTAGCCCTAGCTAAGAGATTTAACTGCTCATGATCCAAGGAAACATGAAACAACTATAAAAAGCATGAAAAAAGCAAAGCAAACCAAAAGGAGTTATGAAACTCCAATCTCCACTTCCACAGCCTCCAACCTCGCTTAAACCCTTCTAGGATACCCTAGGAACAATCCCTAGGTGTCCTTTTATAGTCTGGAGGCTCCATAACTTCGGAAGAATCGAGAAATTGCGTAAGACTTACGCAGCGCAGAGAAAATCGGACTTAATTTGGAAACTTCTAAGTTCTTACGCATGGCCGACCGGTCATGACCGGTCGGCCTCAATGAATGGTCACTCCAGCAAGCATAGCCGACCGGTCATGACCGGTCGGCCTTGTTCAATGTTAATCCAGCAGCATGTCCGACCGGTCATGACCGGTCGGACGCCTTCCTTCACATTCCAGCAGCAATGACCGACCGGTCATGACCGGTCAGCTTCTTTTTCTTCTTGTTTTCTTCCTTTCTTTCTTCTGCTTTCTTCTTTCTTTACTTCCTTCTTCCTTTTCTTCTTTGGTCCTCAAATGTTCTTCATCAAAATAGTCCCAAATGAGCCATTTTTATCTTCAATTAGGTGGAACCACTCTCAGTCCTGTAGTCACAAAACATGCATTAGATTAGCCTATAAACAATACAAACCTTGCACAATGAGTGATGAATTGGGGTTAGAATATGCACAATTAAGAGCTCAACACTTGGACACGAGACCCATGGTTAATATTGGTCCTCATATTCCTGTCATACTTGGCCGCCCATTCCTAGCTACATCAAACGCTATCATAAATTGTAGGAGTGGGGGCATACAAATGTCTTTTGGCAATATGACAATTGAGTTGAATGCTTTCAATATTGAAAACCAACAAGAGGATGAGGATGAGGAGGTCCACGAAATAAACATGATCAATTCTATTGTGGAAAATGAGTCCCTCTCACCTTTTTACTCCGGTCACTTAGACGAAGAAGTGACTCACTCCCTTGATGAAAACGATGATATGATAAGGGATATGGTCACACTTTTCAAGTCGGTATCGACCTATGAGGCTAACCGAGAGAAGGATGTGGAAACAATACCTTCTTGTGCTGAGAAATCAATTCATATTTCCACACCTTTGTGGATCATGCATACCGAACTCCACCAACCCTGGGATGATCCTTACTTGCAATATCAATGCCTAGGAAAATCTGAATGGAGACATAATTTTTCTGATAAATATGATGATGTCTCCTCCTATACATGTGGTGAAAACACTAAGGAACCCGCTAGAATTCCTTTTTGGGATTTTCATTGGCTTATCACGATTACTCACACACATGTTTATTGTAAAGCAGGATATTGGATGACGTTGCTGCGAAACCTTTTGATCCATCTAATGATTCTGCTTGACTTTATGCTTTTGGATGAGTTGTTGGGATTAACCACCTAGTCTGACGGAGGATAATTTACTAGAATGCTTTCCCATTAGGATTTGCTTTGATAGTTGATTTAGTTGTGAAGTAATCCATCTCCAAAAGCTAATCTTGCCATGAAATATATGCTCCAGGTGATATCTCTCTTTCTCACTCTCCTTTGTTTTATGTCATTGCTCTCATGTCATGCATATTGCATATCTTATTACATTGAGGACAATGTAAAGTTTTGGTTGGGGGGTGAGAGATTCCTTAGATGATGAATCTGCTAGCTTTTGTGACATGTCAAGCAAAGATGTAGAAATTTTTCAATTTTTCAAAAATTCAAAACTCTTTTGGAAAACTTTGATTCTATGCATTCGAGATAGCATGGGTATAAGAAGATGAGATATGAAGTGAGGATGTTGCAGGCTTTGAACTTCTCTTAATATAATGGTTTCTCTTAATATAATGGTTTTATATGTGAATTCACCTATTTTTATGATTGATAGAAAATTTGAACACCTTTTGCACCTAGTTCACATTACACGGTTTTCATGATTTGAAAAGGATTGTGTGATTTATGGATTAGCTAGACTTTGATTTGAGGTATTGAGAAACCAAGACGGGGTACTTTGTCCATCCTTGTCCATGGAAAAATAACGAAAGATATGGATTTCTAAAAATCCTATCTAATATAAAAGAAAAAGGAAAAGGAAGGATGAAATTGGGAATGATGGAAAAATGGTGGAAATTCCGATTAGGGCTACCTACTACCAACCGGGGGATGGTCTACCCGTAACCAAAGTCGGAAATGGGACGTAGTGTGAAAGTCGTCGGAAGGACGGTAAGGCAAATTCCTGTCATAGGCTTGTTGTTGCTCTATACACCTTGAAATCTATAGTTTAGTTGATCTATGAAGAAGATAATCCCGGAAACTCATGAGATGAGCCTTCACTATGCACACTAGGTTGAATTTGTTCAAGTTCTTCTATTTGTCAATCAATCAGCGGGAATTTCATATAAACACTTATTATGTTATGAGAGTTTAAGGTTTCAACCTTTATCACCGAATTTCTCTGATTTTTACGCTTATGTGTCTTGGAATGCATAGAAGAATAGTTTCTAGAGGAGAGTTGGGTTTTGGAGAATGAAACTTGTTTCATGCATGTTTTGCTCGGGACTAGCAAAATGCTGGTTGGGGGGTGTGTTGAGCTCTTAATTGTGCATATTCTAACCCCAATTCATCACTCATTATGCACGGTTTACATGTTTAAAGGACTGCTCTAATGCATGATTGATGATTGTAGGAACAAGAGGGAGATTTCACAAATTGAAGATTAAATGGAGCTCTTTATGAGCATTGAAGTTCATTAGATGAAGGTTGAAGGAAGACAAAAGAAAGGCAAAGCAAGGAGAGAAGAGAAAAGAAGAAAGAAAGAAAGAAATAAAGAAGACAAGAGGCTAGACCGGTCGGCTGACCGGTCGGCCAAAGAAGCCCGACCGGTCAAGACCGGTCGGCCATACCATTGGAGCTTACTGACTGATCACCAAGCCAGTCCGACCGGTCAAGAGCGGTCGCCCATTGCTGCTGGATAATGGGATTCACAAGCCAGACCGGTCGTGATCGGTCGGCCAGCTTAAACAGCCATATTTCTATTTTGGATTTCCGGAATTTTTTGCGCAATTGCGTAGTTTTACGCGAAATCTGGAGTTCTCTTGCGAAAAGGACACCTCCAAGCTATAAAAGGACGTATTTCCTTCATACCAAAGGAGGCTAGGACGTGGGGATTGCTTAGGAGACGGATTCTACTTTGGATTTCTAGTTTTCTTCCTGTTTTAGTTATTTTTTATGTTTTTAGAGGCTTCTAGTTCAAGGATGTTAGAGATGAACTAAAACCTCTTAGCTGGGGCTAAGAGGTGAAGCTTTTGATTCGTTTTTGATGGATTGATGCAACCTAGGTTTCCTTTTTATGATTTAATTGATGAATTTTAGTTAATGTGAGTTTGAATCAAGTACTATGTTGGTTTCTACTTTGATCTCTTGATGACTCCGGGCTCATGTGATTCTTAGTGATCCTAGCTTAGTATCTTAAACTTTGAGCATTGTTTATGCTTGTGTAGTTCATTGATCTACCATCGACTCCGGGCATGGTAGACGCTTTGATTGCCTTGTATGCAATAGCCTGATTTTCATGTGGGAACTCATTCAACTAAAGTTCTTATCTTTTGTATATAATCTGGAATAGTTGTTTATTGATTGATTTTGATTTAATTAGAGTTCTAATCATGAGTTGTAATCAGGTCTAGTGACAGGATTTGGTGAAAGCTATGATTATGAATCTCAACTAGATTGGAGAGAGGCTTGGCCTATACAATTGAGTGTGCCCAAGGCCTGAGCATGGTTGTGGGAATCAAATCAATGAATAAGCACCTGTTTTAGATGATTGTTGATTTAACCGCTCTATATTCCGGTCGGATAGAGATATGAATTCGATTCCGATTGAGTTATGAGAGACCTAGTTGTGTTGATGCATTGAAACTTATCAAAAGTGGATCCTTGGTGCTCTAGTGCCTTTTTAGATTGAAATTACCTTAACCATCTATTGTTTAAACCCAAATCGCTATTTTCCAGTTTTAGTTCTTAATAGGATCTTAATTATTAGTTGTTTTAGTTAAATTCTGAAGATATCCATACATAAATTTCTGTGGGAACGATACTCGGTCTTTCCGAATTGTTACTACTTCGCAACCCTACACTTGGGGAGTGAACACTCAGCCATATGGAGTTGGGACTTTCAATATCCCGAGTCACTTGCATCCAATTTGCAAGTTTATATTTGATAACATCACCCCACAGATTTTTGGTACTCTTCCCGAGCCTAGTCCCGAGGATCTTTCTCTTGATGGGGGGGTGTTGAACCTCCAATTTATACATTGCATTGCCCATTACATCGTATTATATGCATAGTTTGCATGCTTAAAAGGCCCATCTAATGCATGTTTTGTGATTTTAGGAATGAGAGCGGACTTCACCCAATTGGAGACTAAAAAGAGCCATTTAAAGCCATTGGATGAAGGTTGAAGAAGGATCAAGGAAAGAAGAAAGCAAGTGGAAGAGAGACAAGAAGAAAGGAAGAAGAAGTTAAAGAAGAGAAGAAAGAAAGCAGAAAAAGGCAGCCAAGACCGATCGTCCGACCGGTCGTCCATAGCCAGGACCGGTCATCCGACCGGTCCGAACACTCAACAAAGAAGAGGCCACACTGTAAAGCTTGCTGGACTATTCACGACCGGTCGTCAACTGCTCAGACCGGTCATGCAACCAGTCCTTGGATTAAAAATCTGGTTCCAAAATTATGAAAACTCTCTGGATTGTTTTCGCACTTTTGCGACCGGTCGTGCGACCGGTCGTTCATAGGCTCAGACCGGTCGTGTGACCTGTCGTCTGCGTAACAAAGCTTGTCCATGAAGCTCCGATTTTCACTGTACAGTCCAGGATTTCTTACGCAATCCAGAACCTTCCGTGCTATACTATAAAAGGACACCTAGGGCTTCTTCTTAGGGCATCTGAGAAGCCAAGGGACGTCATGGGAGAGGAAGGAAGCCGTCGTGGAGTGTCTGCTGTTAACGTCAGATCTTGTGACAGGATCCTCCGGTCGTTCACCTTCTCTCCAACAGGGATTTCCTCAGCCAGACCTGTAAGAAGACAGAAAGCAACTAAGGGTGGCTGGTGTTCAGCCGTTAACCCTCCGATGCTTAAATCAGGCAAGGCAAGAAGAAGGCAAAATAAGGCTAGAGATTGAGTATTGTGTACCTTTCTCTTAATGGAGTCATCCCTTTATATAGATCTGAAGCGATCCAATCTGTTACATAAGATATCGAGATCCCGCTGATTTCGTGGGATAAGATTCTTTTCCTTAGATAGAGGAGTGATCTTATCCAACAACTCATCAGTCAATTACGTTCCTTGATAGCAATCCCTTGAGATTAGAAATCATTAAAGAAGGTAAGCCAGAATCGGCCTATACGGGCTGCTGGAACTATTATACGAAGACCGTCCAAACCAAAAGCAAAGACTCATGATTACTCAGATGTCGGGAGCTGCTCGTGTCAGGAGTGCTCGCATTCCAGATGTGCGACCCCTTATCGCGAGCACGAGCTGAGCTGCTCACATTCCATATGTGCGACCCCTTATCGCGAGCACGAGCTGAGCTGCTCGCATTCCAGATGTGCGACCCCTTATCGCGAGCACGAGCTGAGCTGCTCGCATTCCATATGCGCGACCCCTTATCGCGAGCACGAGCTTGACTATCTTTGCCTACAACAGATGCCCCCCAAACCCTTGGTATTGAGGAACTATGCCAAGGGTTTGTTAGTGTAGACAGCTGGCTGCTGGGAGAGAATCGCGCATGATTCACTTAACGTGCTTCCGCATTTATGATGGCCAGCTTTACGCAGCTTTTTCTGCCACCAGATATGAGGCGTCGGGCGCCACGTGTTTCCGTATTTAATGCTAGCGCCCGTTCGTCTGGCATGCCGGATGAGAAGCTACCGCGTGTCCATCAAATCAACAGGGATGATTGCGTATAAATATCGAACTTAGCCGAAAATCCTCCATTTTCGAATTCCATCTGCTGCGAAGTTTTCTTCTTCTTCTTCTCTATTTCCGGAGTAAAAACCTCTTTACAGAGGTATTCCTTCTTTTCTTTCTTCTTATTCACTTCTCCCATCCATTTTCCTTTATAACGGCGGAAATCTCTGACGAAGAGATTGTTCCTTTGGGAGATGAAACCCCGGATTCCTCCGAATCCAATAACGCCAGAGTACCGGCTGGGAGATATTCCGCCTCCGGTTACTCTCCCATCTTGACGGAGGAAAGACTCTCTAACCTTAGAGAGGTATATAGAGTCCCAGACTCGGTATCATTTAGATTACCGGGGAGAGGGGAGACAGCCGATGCACCACCACCAGGGTGTGTGGCTTTTTACGAATACTTTTTCAAAGTGGGTGTACGCCTTCCCCTCCACCCTTTCATATGAAACTTCCTCCGTCTCTATAAGATTGCCCCGGGCCAACTAATAGTAAATGGCTGGCGGGTGCTTCTGAGCGTTTTTATCCTCTGGAAGCAGGCGAGTAACGATGAGTTAACCGCTGAGGAGTTTTTAAGGTTATTCCAACTGAAGAAGGCGCTAGCTAGCGAGGGTTGGTACTACCTTTACTTCTGGCACCGGAATAACTTTATCTTGGGGAACCCTTCTTCCAACTGCCCGGGATGGAGAAAAAGATGGTTTTATGTTTCCGACAATTGGGAGTCCGAAATGGGCTCCGACCCAAAAGGTCACAACGTTAATCGCCATTTTGGCGAAGGTGGGTTTTATTTTCGCCATCTGTCTGAAAGGAACAAAGCCTTTGCCCTAAATGATTAATATGCCTTCTTCTTTTTTTTTTTTTGTAGGGATACCAACTGGTGTGAAGCCAAATCTGCGAGGAGGACTCAACGAGAAGCTCGTTAGAGTCTACAAACTCTCTGCGGCTGCACGCCACGTAAACGCTGCTCTAGAGCCTCGTTGTCTCTGTGCGGCGGGTCTAATTTCTCCAGAAGAAATGACAAACGTCGGAGACAAGAAAGGAGCACTGGGAGTGCTCCCTCGCCTTAAAGGTGCTGCCTCGAAAAGGCAGAAGAAGACTGCAGCCGGTCCTTCATCTGCGCCTATCCCGACGGACGGACTTGGTCGCGGGCCACAGCCGCGCGTTGCTGAAAAAGGGGGTGCCGCCCCAACTTCTCGTGTGACTACGACTCCTCCGGCTGCTGCGACTCCATCGCCAGGTGCTCGCGGCCAGCCGGTGATCGAAGTCGTTGACAATTCGCTGAAAGGCGATCGAAGGGATGGAGGCCTCCCTTCGAAGGAGATAACATGCGAGCCTACTGGTGCTCGCGAGTCTGCGACACCTTCCTTGGGTGCCGTGGGTGCTCGCGAGACGAGCTCAAACGAGATGGTAGTGGCCCAACCTTCCGGGTCGGGGGTCTTTGTTATCCCCCCACACTTGCATCCGATATGCAAGTTTATGTTTGATAACATCCCCCCCAACGCCTTCGGGAGTTTGCCTGAGCCAAGCCTAGAGGCTCTCTCCACTGATATCTGAGTGAGGTTGGTTCAGGTAACAACCTTTTTCCTTTTTACCAATCTCTCCGTGTTTTAATAGGATGACTAGCAATCTAATCCTTCCTTCTTTATTTATATCAGAGCCTGGATCTCACGCTCCGTGTTAGGCGGGATGTTGAAGCCGCTCGCCGCAGCGTGGAGGATGCGGAGAAAAAGAAGAAGACAATGGAAGCCGAGGTCCAAGGGCGGGACGGCTTGGTGAAGGCTCTGGAAGTTCAGATCGCCAAGCTGGACGAAGAAAAGAAGATTCTCCTCGTAAAAATCCAATCCCTGACTGAGCGTTTTCAGTCAGTGGACCTCCAACTCGCAAAGCTTCAAGAGCTTCATACTAAGAGCGAGAAGGAGAAGGAAATCTTCCGCCAGGACAAGATCCAGCTTGAAGGGCAGTTCAAGGACGCTCGGACCAAGCTTGAGGAGGCCCAGCAGCGACTTAAACAGCTGAAGGTTGACTCCATCCACTGGGAAGAGGAGCGGGTGGCCCTCGTCCAGATGGTATCTGACGAGGGTCCTCGCGCAGTCCAGGAGTTTCGTACTTCTCCACTTTATGACGAGGAGCGATATGAAGCGTATATCGCTGGTCGCGATTTCGCAGTCAGAGTTATGCAGCAGATCGCTCCGACTTTTAACGTTGAGGAGTTCGATAGGATGGCTTTCGAGGTCGCAGCTAGAGAACGAGCTGCTGCCGAAAATGAAGTCACCGGGGCTACAGATGTCGCTCCTGCTCCCGAGGCTGGCCCTGAAGCTGAGAGCCGCGAGCCTGCCCAAGAGGGGGATGATCAGCCCTGACTTTGTTGCCTTCTTTTTGTCTTCATCGTGTATTTTTTATTTTTCTTCTTTATTATTTTTTTTATACTCTTGAGAAGAAATCGATATGTAACGACTGTGTAATGATTTGACCTTTTGGTCCATTATAATGAATATCTATTTCTTCAGTGTCGTGTATTCTCCTTATCTTTCATTTTTGCTTTATGTTGATCACATGTTGACTCATCAGAGGACGTGACCCCTTAATTCGAGCACGAGCCGCGCTGCTCGCAATTAGGATGTACGACCCCTTAATTCGAGCACGAACTGCGCTGAGCTGCTCGTAGTTAGGATGAACGATCTGCGACCCCTTAATTCGAGCACGAGTTGCGCTGCTCGCATTCTGGAAGTGCGATCCTTTTCACCAATCGCGAGCATCTAACTCATGAAAAAGTGAATTAGACTCAATCCGGGGGTCGTGTGACCGTGTCCGCGTTGAGATAAACTGATCTATCGATTGAGATTTTGATTCTACCAAGGGCAGAAAATTGGTCAAAAGAGCACGTATGCTCTCTTCGGGGCTATCTGTAATCCATAGAATGGAGAAGCAACCAACTAGTAACAATTTTAATCCTACCAAGGGTAGGCAATTGGCCAAGAGGATGGTATGCACTCTCTTCAGGGCTATTCAGGTCCAAGTAAATGGAGTAGCGACCAAAAGATATCTTCAACTTTATTCATAAAATGTCGTTATGAACTACATCAAATCTAAGGGAAGTATTGTAGCAAATGCTCCACGTGCCAAGGGCGACGCACGGGTTTGCCCTGCATGTCTTCGAGGTAATAAGTACCGGGTCGCACAATCTTAATAACTCGATAAGGGCCTTCCCAATTTGGATCCAGCGAACGAGCGGGAACCCCGAGTCTTTGCCTCAGGACCAAATCTCCGAGCTGGAAGGACCTAGGCCGAACTTTAGCATTTTGATAGCGAGCAATACGTTGCTGATATGCGACCGCTCGTAATTGGGAGGTATTTCTTCGTTCTTCCAAGAGGTCGAGATGAAGTCGAAGATCTTCCTGATTACCAGTGGGATCATACTGTTCGATACGATACGAAGGCACTTGAATTTCCACTGGTACTACCGCATCGACACCAAATGCTAAGGAAAAAGGGGTCTCACCCGTTGATGTACGAGTTGTAGTCCTATATGCCCATAATACCTCTGGTAGAAGTTCTGGCCATTCACCTTTGCATTCACCAAGCTTGGTTTTTAAATGGTGCTTAATGATTTTGTTCACTGCCTCGACCTGCCCATTCGCCTGAGGATGATATGGAGAAGTGCGGAGATTACGTATCTTCCATTTTTCACAAAATTCATCAAAGGCCGCGTTGTCGAACTGCGCTCTGTTGTCGGTAATTATAGTGGGAGGGAGTCCGAAACGGCATATGATATTTCTCCATATGAACTTGGTAGTTTGTTTCTCAGTAATCTTGGCTAATGGTTCTGCCTCGGCCCATTTGGTGAAGTAATCAACCGCCACAATTGCGAACTTATTTTGTCTCTTTCCCATGGGCAAGGGCCCAATGATATCGACCCCCCACTGAGCGAAAGGCCAAGGGCTATCAACTGGAGTCATCCGTTCGGATGGTACATGAGGTATAGTTGAATATCATTGGCACTTGTCACATTTTTTAGAAAATTCAATTGCGTCTGCTTTCATAGTGGGCCAATAATATCCTTGCCGCATCGCCTTATATGCTAGGGATCGCCCCCTGGGGTGATTACCACATGCCCCCTGGTGTACTTCGTCTAGAACACGAAGTGCTTCTTCTGGATGAAGACACCTTAAATAAGGCAAGGAAAAGCTCTTGCGCAACAATATTCCGTCTTGCAAGGTATACCTGGCAACCCGAAGGCGAATTTGTCTTGCAGCTTTCTTGTCCTCTGGTAGGTATCCGTCTCTGAGATAAAGGATGATTGGGTCCATCCAGCATGGAGATGATTGTACCGATATTACTTGCTCAAGAGTTGCTTGGTCGATACTCAGGTTCTGACGATGCTCGATGGGGATTGAATATGATAACTCAGATTCTAGTGTAGAGGCGAGCTTTGCTAGGGAATCGGCAAGTTGGTTCTTCTCGCGAGGAATATGAATTATTTCATAAGTCTTCAGTTTTGCGAGCAGGATGAGGACACGAGACTTGTATAAGGCCATCCTTTCTTCTTTGGCCTCGAATTCACCAAGGACTTGGTTGACAATGAGCTGGGAATCGCTATGAATTAACAGATTTTGAATTGCAAGGACAATGGCCAGTTCAAGGCCGACGATCAGGGCCTCATATTCTGCTTCATTATTCGAGACGCGAGAATCGAAACGCAGAGCATACTGGAAATGCGACCCGTCGGGAGCCACTAAAATCAGACCCGCTCCACTGCTAGTGGCCCGCGACGACCCGTCCACGAAGAGTGACCAAGGAGGCTGGTCGCTGGTCATGGTATTATCATCGGAGGAGTATGTGAATTCGACTATGAAGTCAGCCACGGCCTGACCCTTGACTGCGGTCCTAGGACAGAATGAGATATCGTGCTCGCTAATCTCGACCGCCCATTTAGTCAAGCGTCCGGAAGCCTCAGGTTTTTGGAGGACTTGCCGTAGTGGATGATTTGTTGGTACTAGAATAGCACGAGCTTGAAAGTATGGTCGCAGTTTTCGAGCTGCCGTGACTAAGGCTAGGGCCAGCTTCTCCATATCAGAATATCTAGTTTCTGCATCAACCATTGCTCGACTGATATAATAAACGGGCCTTTGCACCCCGGAATCTTCTCTTATCAAAGCGGCGCTAACGGCCGTAGTGGACACAGAAAGATAAAGAATGAGTTGCTCATGTGCTACAGGTTTTGACAAAATGGGAGGTGTGCTCATGTATTGCTTCAGTTGTTGAAAGGCTTCCTCACACTCTGGCGTCCATTTCCAATCAGACTTGGCCGTTGCACGGAGGAGTTTGAAGAATGGTAAGCACTTGTCGGATGCTCGCGAGATGAACCTATTCAACGATGCGATGCGACCAACCAGACGCTGGACGTCCTTCAGAGTAGTGGCGGATTTCATCTCTACCAATGCTTTTATCTTTTCGGGATTTGCCTCAATTCCTCGCTGACCGACCATGAACCCGAGGAGCTTTCCAGCAGATACCCCGAATGCACACTTTTCTGGATTCAACTTCATCTGATATTTCCTCATCAGATCGAATGCTTCTCGAAGATCAGGGAGATGATCATCTTCCACGATGCTTTTCACGAGCATGTCATCGACATAAACTTCCATATTTTTGCCGATTTGGGCAGCGAATATTTTGTTGACGAGGCGCTGATAGGTGGCCCCTGCATTTTTAAGACCAAATGGCATTACCTGGTAGCAATATAGTCCCCGATCTGTGATGAAGGCGGTATGCTGGCTATCAGGTGGGTGCATCATGATCTGGTTGTAACCAGAATAAGCATCCATAAAACTGAGCAAAGCGTGCCCAGCTGTTGAATCGACCAACTGGTCGATCCGCGGTGTCGGGAACCTATCTTTGGGACATGCTTTGTTCAAATCTGAATAGTCGACGCACATTCTCCATTTGCCATTAGCTTTCCGGACGAGAACTACGTTCGCGACCCACTCTGGGTAATCAACCTCTTTTATGAAATTGACCGTGAGTAGCTTCTCCACTTCATCTTTGATCGCCATTTGCCTCTCTACAATGAAGGCACGTCGACGTTGGTGAACGCGTTTATGCTTCGGGTTGATATTGAGACGATGTACGATGACATTGGGGTCGATGCCTGGCATATCTTTATGAGACCAAGCAAACACGTCCTGGTATTCGGTGAGGAAACGGAACAAATCTTCACGATGGACTTTGCTTAAAGAAGACCCAATGTCCACGACCCTAGACGGGTCGTCTCTGGTTAGGTGAATCGCCACTGTTTCTTCCCCAGGAGTTCCTGATTGGAGAACGTTCTCTCTCGGATCCAGCGAGGTGTTGGGGGAAAAGTTGGGTGAATCTTGTGCTATCTCCATAACAGGTGTCGCTTGAGCCTTCTTTCGATCTTGTAGGGCTATCTGATAGCAAGACCGTGCCTCCTGTTGACTTCCTCGCACGACCCCGATACCATTTGGGGTAGGAAATTTGACACACAGATATGAAGGGTGCAAGGCTACCCCAACCTTAGTAAGAGACGGTCGCCCCAAAATGGCGTTATACGCTGATTTTCGATCCACCACAAGGAAGTTTATGAAGACGGTAGTCTTCGTTAGATTTTCTCCAAAAGTAACTGGGAGATCAATGCTTCCTTCAGGTGTTACTACCTCACCTCCGAAGTCGACGAGGGGGGTCGAAACTGGCTTGAGTAGGTTTCTGGCAAGTGCCATTTTGTTGAAAGCCTCCAAGTATAGAATATCGGCTGAGCTACCTGTATCCACCATAATTCGATGAGTCAGATAATTTGATACCTTTAATGTGACTACGATGGAATCTTCGTGAGGGAAGTGAATTCCCGCTGCATCTTCGAGGGTGAAAGAAATGGGAGGATGGCTGGCTTTTGACGAGCTGGTCGTCTGTTCTAGCCAATAGATATGCTGGGGTTCTTTAGACGCCTTCCGAGTGTACGCTTTTCTTGAAGCTTAAGAGTCACCCCCACAAGCTGGCCCTCCGACGATGGTGCGAATTTCTCCAGTAGGCTCGGCGTCCTCTTGGGCAGTAGGCGGTTCCTTTTGGCGTGGTGAGGCTTTCGCCCTTTCTGGTGATCGATTTTTACGAGCGACATAATCCTGAAGATGGCCTTTTCGAATAAGGGCTTCAATGTGATCTCGTAGAGAGATGCAATCCTGGGTTCTATGCCAGTGATCTTTATGGAAGTAACAGAACTTGCTCTTGTCTCTCTTCTCGGGAACGGATTTGATCTTTGCAGGCCACTTTACATATGGCTTGTGTTTAATCTCCATTAGAACCTTTTCATGAGACTGATTAAGAGGAGTGTAGTTATGATATGTACCAGAATAAGGTTTCTTGGGGGAACGTTCGCGCTGATCACGACGATATTTTTTATCTGCAGTAGAGGTTCCCTCTGGCTTGCGCTTCTTACCCTGTACTCCATGGCGTGTCAATGCGACTTCTTCTGCATTGATATATTTCTGAGCTTTGGTTTGGAATTCTGCCATATTTTTTGGAGGGCTCTTATCTAAAGCAAACCTGAATTTCTCGCTCGTTATTCCGGCTATGAGGGCTGTAAGACCTTTTTCCTCAATATAACCCTTAGTTTGAACGGCTTCGGCAGTGAATCGTACTGTGAACTCCTTTATTGTCTCCCCTTGCTGCTGTTTCAGATCCATCAGATGGGAGGCTGGCTTCTTAACGCGAATGCTTCCCATGAATTGAGAAAGGAATATCTCCGATAACTGGGAAAAGGAGCTAATGGAACGGGGCTTCAACCCCCGGAACCATGTACGAGCTGCTTCCTTCAATGTTAGGGAAAAAGCCCTACACATGATTTCTGAGCCATGTCTCTCCAACTCCATGAGAGGCCTGTATGTTTCTAGGTGTTCAAGAGGATCACCAATACCTGTATATGGGGTGATAACAGGTGTTCGATACTTTCTAGGTAACGGTGCCTCCATAACCTCGCTGGTAAAGGGGGACTCGGATTGATGTATCGCCGCCATGACGGCAGATGGTCGATTTGCCTGATACTGCTGTTCCATGACGTCAAAACGATCATGGATTCTTTTGAGATCTCCTTCCCATGGTAGGGTATAGCCTGATGTTTCGACAGTGGAGCCCTGAGGTTGAGGTTGTCGAGACGAACTAGAATGTATAGAATGTGGGGACGGCACAGGGAGATGGTTGCCAAGTGGTGGGACCTGTGGTTGGTCCATAGAATGTCTGGAAGCCACTGGTATGGGTTGCGGTGGTAACCCTTCGGAGGGTTGTCTCTGCGGTTCGGGGAAATGCTGATCAAGCCGATTCGACAGGGCCTGAACTCCAGCATTTAGATTTAGAAGAGTATTTCCGAGGAAACGCAGGACATCGTCTTGATTTCCAAAAGCCTCCAATAATGGGTTTGCTGATGGCATATTTGGGGCTCCTTGAGGGATATTCGTCGAAGTGGGTGGAAGAGCAGGTATGGATTCTGTCTCATCGGGTGGAGGTGGTGCCTGCCTTGAAGTCGAAGGATGAACAGCTTTTTTTGGAGGCATCACAGAAGGATTTTGATCGGTGGTTAGAACGATTGATTTTGACGATCAAGTCGTTCCCACAGACGGCGCCAAACTGTTAACGTCAGATCTTGTGACAGGATCCTTCGGTCGTTCAACTTCTCTCCAACAGGGATTTCCTCCGCCAGACCTGTAAGAAGACAGAAAGTAACTAAGGGTGGCTGGTGTTCCGCCGTTAGCCCTCCGATACTTAAATCAGGCAAGGCAAGGAGAAGGCAAAACAAGGCTAGAGATTGAGTATTGTGTACCTTTCTCTTAATGGAGTCATCCCTTTATATAGATCTGAAGCAATCCAATCTGTTACATAAGATATCGAGATCCCGCTGATTTCGTGGGATAAGATTCTTTCCCTTAGATAGAGGAGTGATCTTATCCAACAACTCATCAGTCAATTACGTTCCTTGATAGCAATCCCTTGAGATTCGGAATCATTAAAGAAGGTAAGCCAGAATCGGCCTATACGGGCTGCTGGAACTATTATTCGAAGACCGTCCAGACCAAAAGCAAAGACTCATGATTACTCAGATGTCGGGAGCTGCTCGTGTCAGGAGTGCTCGCATTCCAGATGTGCGACCCCTTATCGCTAGCACGAGCTGAGCTGCTCACATTCCATATGTGCGACCCCTTATCGCGAGCACGAGCTGAGCTGCTCGCATTCCAGATGTGCGACCCCTTATCGCGAGCACGAGCTGAGTTGCTCGCATTCCATATGCGCGACCCCTTATCGCGAGCACGAGCTTGACTATCTTTGCCTACAACATCTGCAACCCTCCAAACTCCGATTTTTCTATGTTTTTTAGTTTTTTTATGAGTTTTAGTTGTAGCATGACAATGCTCGGCTAGAATCTCTCAGCTAAGGCTGAGAGGTGAAGCTTGTAGCCGATTTCATGTTTGATTCAGTTTAATTCAAGTAATTCTACTTCAAGTTTGGATTTTTATTTAATCTAGTTCTTAAAAGTTGATAGTTTGAGATGTTTTATGAGAGTTCATGTGCTTCGGACATGGATTCCTTGCAATTCTCTGAGATTATCATATTGTGCTTGTTTAGATTCGAATTATAGTAATCCTTGAGCAGGCCATAGTCCATAGGCATGGCTGTTACTCCGAAGGCTATGATTTTGAATTCTACATTGTTGAATGGGACTAGAACTTGGAAGTTCAACTTGAGTGGGACTGAGTGTGTTTAATGTTTTATTTTCCAACTAGAAGAGAGATAGGACTTCAAATCTAGTTGTGTATTTTACGTGGATTGACTGGATTGACATGGGATTGCTACAAGTGGATCGTTGAATGCCTTAGTGCCTTTAATCTACTGTTTTCATTAAAGTTATTGTTTTAGTATAATTGCTTCGATTGAATCTCCTATTTATTGCAAAATTGAGTTGCTGGAATAGTTTGGAACTTGTTTTCCAATTCCCTGTGGATCGACCTCGGTCTTACCGAGTTTTATTACTATATCGCAACCTTGCACTTGAGGCGAGCGAACAAGTTTTTGGCGCTGTTGCCGAGGAGTTTAGATAACGATTTTCAAATTGTTTTAGTGGCTGTGGAAGTAGAAGTAGATAGGTTTTCTGATTTCTTAGCACTAATAAAAATTGTTTGTTTTGTAGGATTTCTTCTCTAGCTCAAGCACATCGGGTAATATCCTTCTGACTTAGCTTTTTGCAATTTCCAGATTAATTTTAGATTTTTAGGATTTAGGAATAGCTTAGTTTTTAGTTGAGTGGTTTATGTCCCGTTGGGAACGTGACCACTCCAATCGTCTTCAATCCGAAGGTGGTTTAGTTGGACCATTCTCAGTCCATAGACGAGTCCGGAATTACCAAGAACGTTGTGAAAGTTTGGGGAGTATGGATCAAACACCTTTAAGGAATCCTCCCCCTCCTACTCCAACTATAAATGCAAATCAAGAGGGAGTAGGAAAGAATGACGTACATAATGTTCCTCCAATGAGATCACTACGGGATTACCTACAACCAGCCCGTGCAATTACACCCTCTTGCGTGGTTCTACCACCAAACGGGGGAAACATTGACATAAAGCCGGGTGTAATTCAACTTATACCAAAGTTCCATGGGCTAGAATCTGACAACCCATATCTGCACTTGAAAGAATTCGAAGAAGTAGTGGCTACCTTACAATACACCAATGTTTCTGAGGATACCATTAAGCTTAAACTCTTTCCCTTTTTATTGAAAGAAAGAGCCAAAGATTGGCTTCACTCTCTTAGACCACATTCGATTGGGTCATGGAATGAGATGACTCGGGAATTCTTGAAAAATTTCTTCTCGGATCATAAAACGAACACCCTTCGAAGAGCCATAATGAATTTTTTGGCTAAGAGGGTGAATCTTTCTTCCAATGTTGGGAGAGATTTAAGGACCTCCTACTTGCTTGCCCACATCATGGCTATGAGAGTTGGCGAATTATAAACTTTTTCAACGATGGATTAAGTTCCAATATGCGCCAATTTGTAGAGATGATGTGCAATGGCGAGTTTATGAGCAAAAATCCAGATGAGGCTTGGAGTTATTTGGACATGTTGGCTGAAAATGCCCAATCTTGGGATACCTCAGATAAACCCAACAACCCCAAGCCTACTCAAGAGAAAGAGAAAGGAGGGATCTATATCCTTAAGGAGGAAGACGACGTGAATGCAAGGATAGCCAACCTCACAAGGAAGGTCGAGGCCATGAAACTTAGTAAAAGTGGAGTTCCAAAGTCTAATGAAGCTATTGAGACCATATGTGGGATTTGTCACACCGATTTACACGCTACGCAAGATTGTCCCACACTTCCTGCATTTCAAGAGGTGTTACATGAACATGCAAATGCCACATATGGGTATCAACGGCATTTCAATGGACCAGTGGGTAATACGTACAATAACAGTTGGAAGAACCAACCAAATCGCAGTTGGAAGAATGCTCCCACGGGCAATCCTACCAACTCTCAAGGAGGGCCACCCATGCAAAATATGGCCCCACCTCAATTCTCAATGGAGGATACCTTGAAAGCGTTTATACAAGGGCAAACGTAAATTAATCAAACAAATCAGCAAATGTTCCAAGAGCTTAAAGTCTCGGTTAATGAGATTAAGGGACGCTTGAATGCTAGGGAAGGGACCTTTTCGGCCCAACCTCAGCCCAATCCAAAACAAGTAGATGAAGTAAGCATCCCTGATCCATTCAACCAACATATGGAGCAAGCTAAATCCGTCGCCACTCTTAGAAGTGGTAAACAAATCGACAAATCTATTCCGGTGAAGGCCAACAAGCCTAATGATCCGGTAAATTCTGAGGATGAGGACAGATCTAACTTAGCCCCACAAGAGAAGGAACGCATCTATAAGCCCGTACACCATTCCCTTCGAGATTGTTTGCCCCAAAATCTCTTCCAAACTCTTATGATATTCTAGAGATTTTCAGACAAGTCAAGATAAACATTCCTTTGCTTGATGCCATCAAACAAATCCCCTTTTATGCCAAGTTTCTAAAGGACTTATGCACAACTAAACATGCAGCAGAAGGCCTTCTTAAATGAGCAAGTGAGTGCCATTCTCACTCAAAAGACACCCCCAAAATTCAAAGATCCTGGCATTCCCACAATCTTATGTATCATTGGAGACTACCGGATTGAGCGTGCATTGTTAGATTTGGGGGCAAGCGTAAATTTGATCCCATACTCGGTATATGAGCAATTGGGTCTTGGTGAATTAAAACCCACCAAAACCACATTGCAACTCACTGATATATCCATCCGTGTACCAAGGGGGATAGTTGAGCATGTTCTAGTCCAAGTTGACAAATTCTACTACCCGGTAGATTTTATCGTCTTGGACACACAACCGGTTTTAGATGCTAGCACTCAAATGCTGGTGATCTTAGGCCGCCCATTCCTTGCTACATCAAATGTAATCATCAATTGCCGAAATGGGGTGATGCAATTATCCTTTAGGAACATGACATTAGATGTGAATGTGTTCCACTTGGGCAAAAGGCATAGGGATGATGATGATGTCCACGAGGTTGATATGATTAATTCAATCGTGGAAGAGGAGTTCGCTTTAAGGTAGAATTTTGATCCTCTAGATGTTGTTAGCTTTGATCCCTTTGAGGATTGGGACGATAATGATGGCCCCCATGAGGTAAACATGATAGAATATATGGAAGATGAGGGTTTTTTCCAACATGATCTACCTAAAAGCTTGGGGACATGTTTGACACATTCTAAGGATGAATTCAATTCTAATTTTAATAAGACCTTGGAAGTGTCAATTTCTGAAAATTTATTTGACAAGTCGCCAATTTTTTATTTACACAAATTTGTTATGTAGGATTTGGAAGAATTGGCGCTTGACTTGCCTACAGAGAGGCTAATTTCTAAAAGTGTAGAGGTTGAGGACCCACTCCAACCTACACAAAATTCTAAGAAGGAGGAAGACGTGAAGGGTCCAAATCTGAAAACTTCCTCTCCTGAGGTCTCCTACACACTCGAGGAGTGTTTAGCGTATTTTGAAGATTATGATGATCCCATGATTCAGGACATAGTAAATGCTTCATGCACCTAAAAAGCTTCCTTCCACAAAGTGCCAAATTGAAGAATCAACTGTGGAAGCGCAAGCGACAAATGATTATGTGGAGACCATCCCAATGTTTGAGGATGAAGCGATTGAAGTCTCCACATCTCTTTGGTTTGTTCAAACCGAAGAACACTTCTGGGATGACCCATATTTGACATACTTGAATGATTTTTGCCCAGACAAGAAGGAAAGGAGATTTATAATCAATGAATTTCAACCAATGCAATTCTCCTTTCCTAGTACATGTGACAATTTTCTTGAGGAACCCGCTGAAATTTTTCAGCTGGATTTTCAATGGGTTAGAATGATCGATGTCACCAATGTACTTTCCAAAGCAGGATGGTGGATAGTTCTTCTGAATAATTTGTTACACCACTTGATGATCTTGCTCAACTTTTTCCTTTTGGATGTTTTACTGATAATCGATCTCCTAGTCTGATGGAGATCCTCTTTTTAAAAAAGGACGGGTTAGGTATCTTTATTGCTTTCCGTAGTTTAGGTTTAGTTTTATTTAGTTTTATGTTTTAGTAGGATTTTGGAGTTATAGACTTCCATGATCGACTCTCACAGGTACTATTGTTCTCACTCTCTTATATTTAGCCATTGCTCCCAGGTTCATGCTCATTGCATATCTTTTCACATTGAGGACAATGTAAGATTTGGTTGGGGGTGAGATGAGCTTCCTCATCTAGCATGTTGCAACATTTCGAGCCTTATATGCACAAATTTTTTCGAATTTTCTAAAATCTCAAAACTCCTTTAGAAATCCTTATTTCCATGCATCCGAGATGATATGAGTATAAGAAGAGGAGATACGAAGTGTGTGATGTTGTGAGTCTTGAATTTCTCCCAACATGATTGTTTTATATGTTAGTTCCCCTATTGTTGTGATTGATAGAAAATTTGAACACCTTTACACCTAGTTCACATTACACGATTTTCATGGGTTGAAAGGATTATGCAATTCATGGATTAGTTAGACTTGGATTTAAGGTGTTGATTTGTCCATCCTTGTCCATAGGAAAATAACGAAAGATATGGATTTCTAAAAATCCTATCTAATTTAAAAGAAAAAGGAACAGGAAGGATGAAATTGGGAATGATGGAAAAATGGTGGAAAATTCCGAAAAGGGCTACCTATTACCAACCGGGGGATGGTATACCCGAAACCAAAGCCGGAAATGGGACGTAGTGTGAAAGCCGTCGGAAGGACGGTAAGACAAATTCCTGTCATAGGCTTGTTGTTGCTCTATGCACCTTGAGATCTATAGTTTAGTTGATCTATGAAGAAGATAATCCCAGAAATTCATGAGATGAACTTTCACTATGCACACTAGGTTGAATTTTGTTAGAGTTCTTCTATTTATCAATCAATCGGAGGGAATTTCATATGGACACTTATTATGTTTTCAGAGTTTAAGGTCTCAACGTCTATCACCTAATTTTTCCAAATTTTATTCTTGCGTGTCTTGGAGTGGATAGAAACATGGTTTCTGAAGGAGAGTTAGTTTTGGAGGTTTGAACTTATTCACGCATGTTTTGCTTGGGACTAGCAAAAAGCTGGTTGGGGGGTGTGTTGAACCTCCAATTTATACATTGCATTACCCATTACATCGTATTATATGCATAGTTTGCATGCTTAAAAGGCCCATCTAATGCATGTTTTGTGATTTTAGGAATGAGAGCGGACTTCACCCAATTGGAGACTAAAAAGAGCCATTTGAAGCCATTAGATGAAGGTTGAAGAAGGATCAAAGAAAGAAAAAAGCAAGTGGAAGACAGAGAAGGAGAAAGGAAGAAAGAAGTCAAAGAAGAAAAGAAAGAAAGCAGAAAAAGGCAGCCAAGACCGGTCATCCGACCGGTCCGAACACTCAACAGAGAAGAGGCCACACTGCAAAGCTTGCTAGACTATAGACGACCGGTCGTCAACTGCTCAGACCGGTCGTGCGACCGGTCCTTGGATTAAAAATTTGGTTCCAAAATTATGAAAACTCTCTGGACTGTTTTCGCACTTTTGCGACCCGTCATTCATAGGCTCAGACGATCATGCGACCGGTCATCTGCATAACAGAGCTTGTCCATGACGCTCCGATTTTCTCTGCGCAGTCCAGGATTTCTTACGCAATCCGGAACCTTCCGTGCTATACTATAAAAGGACACCTAGGGCTTCTTCCTAGGGCATCTGAGAAGCAAGGGACGTTGTGGGAGAGGAAGGAAGCCGTCGTGTTGTGTCTGCAACCCTCCAAACTCCAGTTTTTCTATGTTTTCTAGTTTTTTTTATGAGTTTTAGTTGTAGCATGACAGTGCTTGGCTAAAATCTCTCAGCTAAGGCTGAGAGGTGAAGCTTGTAGCCGATTTCATGTTTGATTCAGTTTAATTCAAGTAATTCTACTTCAAGTTTGGATTTTTATTTAATCTAGTTCTTAAAAGTTGATAGTTTGAGATGTTTTATGAGAGTTCATGTGCTTCGGACATGGATTCCTTGCAATTCTCTGAGATTATCATATTGTGCTTATTTAGATTCGAATTATAGTAATCCTTGAGCAGGCCATAGTCCATAGGCATGGCTGTTACTCCGAAGGCTATGATTTTGAATTCTACATTGTTGAATGGGACTAGAACTTGGAAGTTCAACTTGAGTGGGACTGAGTGTGTTTAATGTTTTATTTTCCAACTAGATGAGAGATAGGACTTCAAATCTAGTTGTGTATTTTGCTTGGATTGATTGGATTGACATGTGATTGCTACAAGTGGATCCTTGAATGCCTTAGTGCCTTTAAACTACTATTTTCATTAAAGTTACTGTTTTAGTGTAATTGCTTCGATTGAATCTCCTATTTATTGCAAAATTGAGTTGCTGGAATAGTTTGGAACTTGTTTTCCAATTCCCTGTGGATCGACCTCGGTCTTACTGAGTTTTATTACTACATTACAGCCTTGCACTTGAGGCGAGCGAACAGGGGTGAGGATGATCCAGGTAAAAATACTTCAATTTTGACTTGTTTTTCTCCTTCCTCCCTTTATTTTTTGGGATCCTTGTTCCTTTGATAACTCGTTTACTAACAAGGACTGGACCTCATTATATGGATGAGACGTGATATTATCGCTGCTCGCCGTATCATTGATGAGGCCGAGGAGAAGAGACTTGCTCTGGAGAAGGCGGTCCAAGGATGAGATCAAGTCATCAAATCTCGTGAGACTCTAATTGCGAAGATGAATGAGGATAGAAAAATACTCATTGAAAGGATCCAGGTCTTGACCGACAGGTATCAAACCTTGGATACAAACTTCTCGAGGCTCATGGAGATGAAGGAGAAGATCGCGAAAGAGATAGATTTTCCGCCAAGATGAAATTTCTCTGGAGGATCAACTTGCTGAGAGCAGGTCGCGACTGAAAGAAGTCAGCGATAGCTTAGAGAAAGAAAGGTCTATTCTCGCACAGCTTAAAGATGATTCCATTCATTGGGAGGAGGAGAGAGTGGCCTTCGTTAAAATGTTATCTAAAGAGGGACCCCAAGCTATCATGGAGTTTCGTACTTCACAGTTGTATGATGACGAGCGGTATGAGTCATACGATGCTAGTCACGACTTTGCATTGAGTGTGGTGCAGCAGATAGCTCCATCATTCAATATGGAGGAATTCGAGAGGGTCACGGTCGTCGAAGCTGCTGAAGAACGAGCAGCCGCTGAAAATGAAGCTACTAAATCTACTCAAGCTGCGGGGGTTCCCGAGGCTGGCCCTAAGGTTGAGAGTAGCGCTCCTCCTCCAAGTGACACTCAGGAATGAACACCTCCTCTCTTTTCTTTTTACTCCTTATGTTGATCTTGGTCGCTTCTTTATTGTAAAAACAATCTTGATGTTTTGCCTTTAAATGACTTATAATAGAAAGAATCATTTTGACATTTTGGCTTCTTCTAGCAATAAATTATTTGTATGTTGAATGAATAGATACTTAACTCATGAAAAATGAGTTAGGCTCAATCCGAAGGTCTTGTGACCATGTCCACGTAGAGATAGACTGATCTATCGATTGAGACTTTGGCTGTCACTCCCCAAACCCGGGGACCGGGCTCACTAAATTTTCGATCGCCGACCTTGGTGCCAACAGCCTCCGTAGTACCCCATTCTAGACTCCTAGCTCTCATATGCCAGGTTCCGATCCTGAGATCCCACCAGGAGGATTTTCAAGGTAAATTTTTTTTGTAAAGGAGCATAATCAAAACAATAAAACATCATCAGATATCCACTAATAAGTTGTTGATTACAGTGCTGGAAAGGGAAATACAAAATGTAGCAAAAGCCCAAAATACCAGGTACATGAACCGCGCTCAATGCTGCTGATGTGCTCTAGTACCTGCAGTGTAAACAAATGCGCATAAGCTTCCTAAGAAGCTCAGTAGAGTGCATGTGTGCGCGTGTGTTGCATATGACAAGTATACAGATATCAGAGTAAGCGAAAGTGATAGAGAGCTAAGTTACCAAGTTCATGAATGCTATTAGCTATCCCAAGGCTATGCGATGCAAGGGCCTACATGGTCGAGTGTTACATGATCGAGATGCAATGTAAACACGTCAATCCTCAACTAATCCACATATGAAAATGTTTCTCATCTGGGACATCACCGGGGTCTAGTACACTCTGATACTGGCCGCCGCACATCGCGCGCATAACCAAGCGAGTAGAAAAGACCACACTATCCGCCTCGTTAGTGGTATGCCAATGCCCAACCTGCTCGCCGATAGCAGACCCATTTCATGAGCTGGTCAGACTCGACCTAGCTTATAGCCCACTGTGTCACGCCCCAAATTCGGTTCTCGACGTCCATTCGCTGTAACCCGAATTCAGAGGTGGCAGCCTCCGTAGTACCCCGATCTCGGATCCTAACCCCACACGCCAGGTTCCGATCCTGGGATACCACAAGGAGGATTTTAGGGTCTGAAATTTTTTTTTGAAAACATGAGCATCACAATATGAGTACCATCAAAGACAAACACAATAATTCCACTAAATCATTTCGTTTATATACAGTACTGGAAAGTAAATATACAATGCGTAAATATAAAAACTGTGCACACTTCGACACCTCCTGCTACTGCACTACAAACTCCAACTCAAGTTGCTGATATACTCTGGTAGAACCTGCAGCGTAACAAACGCGCATAAGCTTCGAACGAAGCTTCGTGAGTGCGTGTGTGCGTGCACAATGCGTATGACAAGCATGATAAATATCAGAGTAAGCAGTAAAGCATGATGAGAACTTTAAACCAAGACTTCGCCCAATTAGGCTACACGATCATGTGATATGAATAACTAGCCTATCACGGCTGTGCAAACATGCAATACATATAACTAGCCTACCATCGCTATGCAAGCATGCAATACAGGTAACCAGCCTACCAAGGCTATAAACTCATACTATGCAATGGCCTACAGGGCCTAATGTCACATACAATGATCCAATGCATGTATGCAAATCACCACCTCTCAGTACAGTGGTCCAGATACGAACAGTCATAACGCGATCACGTAAGCAATGCAGGACTCGGAACTGGTAGCTCGCCAGTGTGGTAGCTCGCCCAGGCTTACAGCCTCGCCCACATCACACCCGCCCACATCAGGTCCGTCCCACACCATACAGAACATCAGTCACATCACTGATACCAATACCATCTCTGAAACGGAACATCACCGGGGTCTCACAGACCTCACTACTCACCAGTAGAATGCCAAAGCCTATCTGGTGCAATAGCGGACCTACTCACAGCTGGTCAAACTCAACCCCCTTTGCCAACACTCTTCCGGCAGGTTAGGTCAGACCTCCTTCCAAACTGACCACGTGCAGTGGAAAACACCGCCGTTTGGTATTCGGCATACTGGTGTATGATTAAACCACCCGGTCCTTGAATGGAGCACCCACCTTGGTACCAACGGGATCAGGGACTTTCACCCAGGGACATCTTTGGCATCCAGTTTAAAGATCACATATTTCCGGTGTTCTGCAAACCACGATGGAGCTGTGGTTGCAACGTAGTAACCATGCTATATGCGGCACAAGCAGACGGTGCGAAATGCAACCATGCATACAAACGTGGGACGACATGCCCGTGCAAGTCTCCAAAGAGCACCATAAAACTATAAGGTCTCAAACACAATGTCACCGTCAGCTGGTAATGAACTGCACGACAATCACGACCGATATGGCCGGTTGATACAAGACAATCAGATGAGCCAAGCATTCATGATGCATGAGTCAAGTATACAGTATGAGTGCCAACAAGTAGTTCATCTACCACGATGGCTATAAATCAATCTAGTCCAACCTATTTGAGATATGATTAAGATGAGGGGACACATATGAATGATCGAGTCATAGTGCGGGATGTCGCTAGCCAGGGAATCTCGCACCAAGGGCTACAAGGTATGCTAAGCTATTCCTACCATACAGTGTAAGTCAGGATGATAGATTCCTGTCCTCGAATAGTCCCATACCTATTGGAGAGGTTTGCGATAGAGAGCACATGAATTACATTTGCGCGACTACATCTCGAATGCTTTATGAATGCGTTTATGCCCTAGTGGTCCCCAACTAACAATGGTGATTCGGGATGCATACTCATTACACATGCATAGTGGTCGTCGAAGCATATAGTATAAAGATCACATATGAGTATTCCAAATAACACTACGTGTGGCAACAGACATACTAAAAATAGCATAAAAGATAGTTCACTTATAATACAAAGAAACATAAAGAGATAAGACTCTAAATGGATGGTATACAACAACACAGATGGTCCAACAACTGAACGGTGTGGATTAACCTTCAATATTTAGATAACCCAAATGGAAGGAAAATGATTGAATACACTACCGACACATCAAAGGTAGAACATACTTGAGCGGCAAGAGTGGAATACTCAAAATCATGCCGAGACCCATAATCCTGTAGTACAGTAGAGATGAACACAATAATGGTCCGTAAAAGGAATGTCATAGAAGGGGGGTTGCAAGATAGACATGTCATGACAGAGGATTATAAATAGTAGGGTAATCTACGATAGATGGTCAATACAATGAGGTCCAAAAAGGGACAACAGGTCTAACCTCATACTACAAGATAGGCTCCATATAATGGATGGCCCAGATGACATTCGAACGTCGAGGATGAGCCCCACACTCGTCGTAAAGGTAAACGGACGGTGTGGATGAGATATACACGATATGGTAGTCTTTAATAGTTGGGTACAAGGGTAGAAGGGGTGAGTCATACGAGTATACAAGCTGAGTTACCAAGATCAATCAACATGCTGAGTCAACAAGGTGAGTCAACAAGGCGGGTCAACAAGGCGAGTCAACAAGGCGGGTCAACAAGGCGGGTCAACATGGTGAGTTAACAAGGTGAATTGACAAGACGGTTCCACAGGGTGAGTTTAAGAAGGTAGCCCTGTGACTTGGATCAAGCAAACTCTAAGGATGACCTTTCAATAAGGATTAACACAACTAATCATCAAGGTGGATCCACGGGATGGACAACGCAGTCATTCGAACACGTACACTAAGGTGGTCCTAAGGGCCATCCTGTACATAACATGCTAGGGTTCATTCATTTGGATGGTTTGGATTAAGCACAAAATTAAGGCGGTCCTAATGGATGGCCAACATACATGTCGCACCATGGAGGCCAATGGCTGACGTGGATAGAACACATGCCTAACAAGGTGGACCCGGGGTTGGGTATAACCGCACGAAGGAGTGGGGAAGCCACATACATTAATGGGCTACAAAAGTTTGGGATCAACCCGATATTTGTGCTTTCCCACTAATCAAGTGAGATGGCAATCAAACACCACGGTGGGGCCCGCACACCACACGTGTGGAACCCCACCCATGGCTGGGTGACTTATTAACAAGAAGAATGGCAAATAAATATAACAGATGGGTCCTGTAAAGTTTCCAATGGTAAGCATTCAATCACCCTTATTTTCTACGTGTGGCCCACCTAAAACTGGGCCCACACCCCTGCCAAGACGAACGACACAATATACTCAACATTCATCAAGGTGGGACCCAAAGTTGGGCCCCATCACCTTTGATTAGATGGATAAATAAACATTACAATGGCCCCAAGGAAGGTTTCAAAGGTGGGCATCAATGGCCACGGCTTCCCTACAATGTGGTCCACTTGAGGTTTGTATTTACCTCATTATGAGGGCCCCCGGCCCTAAAATAATATGGAAAAAACAGATGGGCGGCATACATAAAACAGATACATCGAGGTGGGACCCATAGAGCGTCGCACCCAAATGGGCCCCAAGCATTTTGAATCAAACTAATATTTTTATTTCCCCCTTCACCCATATCCATGTGATCTTGTGAACAGGTTAAATGACAAATAAACATCATTGTAGATCCTGGGAAGGTTTCAACGGTGGAGATCATAATTCCCACTGTTTCCGTGGCATGGTCCACTTGACATTTGGATATACTTAGATTTTGGGCTCAGCCACTAAAATGAGCTGGAAAAACATATGGACAGAATAGATAAAGCAAATACATTCTAGGTGGGTCTCACGAGTGTGCCACTGGCTTGGCAGACCCCATATTTATTTAGTTATTTATTCATTATGTGCATATATATATTTATATATTTTATTTCTACCAAGTGGGGCCCACAGAAGCTTGGATCAAGCTGATATTGCTGCTTTCCCTTCTTCACACGCATGTGTGAACTTATGAACAGGTTGGATCTCAATTAAACATCATGGTGGGCATTGGAAGGTTTCAATGGTAGGGTCATTGTCCCTGCTGTTTCCTGTGGTGGGGTCCACTGGAGATTTGGATCTGTCTCATTCTTGGAGTCAAGCCCTAAAATAGTCTCCCCAAACGGATGAACGGTGTGGATTACAGCACATGCATCATGGTGGGACCCACAACTGGGCCACCAGCTGGGACGAGCCAGCGTCCAAGGACGCTGGTACGCCCAGCGCGTCAGAGTCTCTTATCTTTTTCTTTTTCTCTTTTTTTTTTGTTTTTGTTTTTGTGAGGTTTTGATCGAGTGGGGCCCACATAAGAGTGATCTACTCCGTTCATCAGCTGGGCCATCTCATGGTGGGTCCAATGAGTCCAATATTGAGTATGTTACGGGGTCTATAAACACCAGTGTGGGCCGAGGCAAGTCTCGACAGTGGACATCATATTCTCCACTGTTTCATGTGGTGCGGCCCACTTAAGAATGCAATCTGCTTCATATTTGAGCCTTAGCCCTAAACTGATATGGGAAAGCAGATAGACGGTGTGGATGGAACACAAACATCAAGGTGGGTCCCACGAGTGGGGACCCCATTCAACCTTCCAGGAGACGCTGGACTGTTCCAGCGTTCTGACGCTGTGAACGTCCAGCGTCCCAACCCCTTTTTTTTTTGTTTTTCTTTTTGTTTTTTTTTGTTTATTTCCGGTGGGGCCCACTTAGGGAAGATCCAATCCGTCTATCAGGTTTCCCAGCTCGCTGGGGACCTAATAAGCCCAATATTGGGCAGGTAATTCCTTCTACAAACATCACGGTGGGCCAAAGAGGTTTCGACAGTAGGCATCCTTGCCTTTACTGTTTTCTATGGTGTGGTCCACCTGAGATCTGGATTTACTTAATTTTTGGTGTCCAGCCCTAAAATGGGCTGGAGAAACAAATGGACGGCGTGGATCACATACATACATCAAGGTGGGTCCCACGAGTGGGGACCCACGGTCAGCGGCCAAGCCCCAGCGCTGCTGGGCAGCAGCGTCCTCTGGACGCTGGCTGTCCAGCGGCCACCTCCTTCACCCTCTTTTTTTTTTTTTTTTTTTTTTTTATATATTAATTTAAAGTGGGGCCCACATGTGTAAGATCCGCTCCATCCACCAGCTGGGCCATCACATGGTGGGCCCACATGGTGGACAGCGTGGATGAACTACATACATCATGGTGGCTGTTGGCCACACTAAATATGCCACACAATGGGTCCCAAAGTGGGATCCACACCATCAAAGGGTGGGACCCATTCATGGACGATCCAGCCCATCCATCTCATTGCCCATCACAAGGTGGGACCAAGGAAAGAAAATGAAAAGTAAACGAGAAAAAGGGGGGAAAGGTATGCACTCACAATGATGGTTGGACGGTTGGATTGCCGATCGGACGGTCCGGATGATGATCGGGGTCCTCCAAGCTTGATCTTCACCTTCAATCTCTCTCTTTCTCTCTTGATCTCCCTCTAAATCTTCTCTAAACTCACTCAATCTCTCAAATCTCTCTACTTCTCTCTACTTCTCTCTCTTCTTTCTCTTCTCTCTCTCTCTCTCCCTCTCTCTCTCTCTCTCTCTCTAACCTTGCAATTGAGATGGCCAACCCCCCCCCCCACGTATGGCTCTTGTATGGGAAGAGGGGGGGTGCATGATGTCATGATGATGATGATGATGATGATGAGAGAGGACATGGGGGAATGGGTTAGAGTTGACTTTTGGAAGTGAGAGGATGGGGTGGGTATGGTGATGATGGCTAGATAATGATGGGGGTATGGGTAAGGGTGATGTTGATTGATTTGACATGTTGTTGGAATTTGTGCAAGTGGGGCCCACGCCACACGCGCGTTGCGTGGCCCACCTCGAATTGCACGAACGTATGCATCTTACACACCGGGTATCGCAATGGGGCATGCCGCGCGGCGTTGGAATCGTGGCGCCCGCGCGGTCGCAAGGGTACAAGTCTTGGGGTCGTTGCGGTACTAAATCAGGGTCGCGATCAAGGCTCTCTAATCTGGTCCGTCCGGGACGTACCGGTACCGGAAACTAAACGTACGGAGGGCAATTCAGGGTACGGGTCTTACAACTCTCCCCTCCTTATAAAAATTTCGTCCTCGAAATTCACAACGAAACGAAGTCAAAGCAAACCACACAGATATATAGATAAAAACAAAAAAACATACAAAAAATCAATGAAAGTTTGCAACATCGCTAAGTCCACATAGCATGCGTACAGCTCTTGATGGTGTCAATCTCCTCTGGTGTCTACCGCAAAATGTCGGGGTTGAGGGAACAACGCTCTAGTACTGCTACTGACGGGATGGGCAGTCCCTAACTCGGTGTCCAATCTCGCCACACTTGAAACAAGTGCCCTTGAATGGCTTTTGGAGGTCGGGTGCTCCTGGTGTCGTAGGCGGCTTCCGCGGATGAACCTTCCTTTGACGCCTAGTTCTTCGAGGACCTACGATCGGAGGGATTGGTGCAATCGGTGCTCTGCGCCATGGTTGTTGTTTAGGTGCTCTTGGTCGCTGAGGGCATTCCTTCCTTCGATGGCCAGCTTCACCGCACTCGAAACAGTGACCTGAGATCCGCGATGGGGTCTTCTCTGAAAACTGTGTCGTCTGGGAACTGCTAGGGGAGAACTTCCTCTTCCTGCTGTCACTCGAGGGTGCTTGTTGTCGCTCGAACAAAGCGGTCATCAACCGGAGCATCCCTTGGAATTGCACTGCGCTTACTAGGGTGACAGGTGCTAACTCTGGCTGGGACGTACCAGCCTCAACTTCAGCTACTGGTGTCGCGTCCATCTTTTAAAAAAAGAAGGGACAAGAAACCCTTAGCCTCAGAAAACTACAAACATATTACGATTAAAGAACTATACCATTGGGAATTCTAGTGATTCTAAGTTCGCAAACATCAACAAGTGAGGGGTGATCTAATCCTAAAACACTAAGTAGAAACATTGTGTTGTTCACAGGTAGCTCCCAAATCATGCTCTGATACCAACTCCTGTCACGCCCCAAATTCGGTTCTCGACGTCCATTCGCTGTAACCCGAATTCAGAGGTGGCAGCCTCCGTAGTACCCCGATCTCGGATCCTAACCCCACACGCCAGGTTCCGATCCTGGGATACCACAAGGAGGATTTTAGGGTCTGAAATTTTTTTTTGAAAACATGAGCATCACAATATGAGTACCATCAAAGACAAACACAATAATTCCACTAAATCATTTCGTTTATATACAGTACTGGAAAGTAAATATACAATGCGTAAATATAAAAACTGTGCACACTTCGACACCTCCTGCTACTGCACTACAAACTCCAACTCAAGTTGCTGATATACTCTGGTAGAACCTGCAGCGTAACAAACGCGCATAAGCTTCGAACGAAGCTTCGTGAGTGCGTGTGTGCGTGCACAATGCGTATGACAAGCATGATAAATATCAGAGTAAGCAGTAAAGCATGATGAGAACTTTAAACCAAGACTTCGCCCAATTAGGCTACACGATCATGTGATATGAATAACTAGCCTATCACGGCTGTGCAAACATGCAATACATATAACTAGCCTACCATGGCTATGCAAGCATGCAATACAGGTAACCAGCCTACCAAGGCTATAAACTCATACTATGCAATGGCCTACAGGGCCTAATGTCACATACAATGATCCAATGCATGTATGCAAATCACCACCTCTCAGTACAGTGGTCCAGATACGAACAGTCATAACGCGATCACGTAAGCAATGCAGGACTCGGAACTGGTAGCTCGCCAGTGTGGTAGCTCGCCCAGGCTTACAGCCTCGCCCACATCACACCCGCCCACATCAGGTCCGTCCCACACCATACAGAACATCAGTCACATCACTGATACCAATACCATCTCTGAAACGGAACATCACCGGGGTCTCACAGACCTCACTACTCACCAGTAGAATGCCAAAGCCTATCTGGTGCAATAGCGGACCTACTCACAGCTGGTCAAACTCAACCCCCTTTGCCAACACTCTTCCGGCAGGTTAGGTCAGACCTCCTTCCAAACTGACCACGTGCAGTGGAAAACACCGCCGTTTGGTATTCGGCATACTGGTGTATGATTAAACCACCCGGTCCTTGAATGGAGCACCCACCTTGGTACCAACGGGATCAGGGACTTTCACCCAGGGACATCTTTGGCATCCAGTTTAAAGATCACATATTTCCGGTGTTCTGCAAACCACGATGGAGCTGTGGTTGCAACGTAGTAACCATGCTATATGCGGCACAAGCAGACGGTGCGAAATGCAACCATGCATACAAACGTGGGACGACATGCCCGTGCAAGTCTCCAAAGAGCACCATAAAACTATAAGGTCTCAAACACAATGTCACCGTCAGCTGGTAATGAACTGCACGACAATCACGACCGATATGGCCGGTTGATACAAGACAATCAGATGAGCCAAGCATTCATGATGCATGAGTCAAGTATACAGTATGAGTGCCAACAAGTAGTTCATCTACCACGATGGCTATAAATCAATCTAGTCCAACCTATTTGAGATATGATTAAGATGAGGGGACACATATGAATGATCGAGTCATAGTGCGGGATGTCGCTAGCCAGGGAATCTCGCACCAAGGGCTACAAGGTATGCTAAGCTATTCCTACCATACAGTGTAAGTCAGGATGATAGATTCCTGTCCTCGAATAGTCCCATACCTATTGGAGAGGTTTGCGATAGAGAGCACATGAATTACATTTGCGCGACTACATCTCGAATGCTTTATGAATGCGTTTATGCCCTAGTGGTCCCCAACTAACAATGGTGATTCGGGATGCATACTCATTACACATGCATAGTGGTCGTCGAAGCATATAGTATAAAGATCACATATGAGTATTCCAAATAACACTACGTGTGGCAACAGACATACTAAAAATAGCATAAAAGATAGTTCACTTATAATACAAAGAAACATAAAGAGATAAGACTCTAAATGGATGGTATACAACAACACAGATGGTCCAACAACTGAACGGTGTGGATTAACCTTCAATATTTAGATAACCCAAATGGAAGGAAAATGATTGAATACACTACCGACACATCAAAGGTAGAACATACTTGAGCGGCAAGAGTGGAATACTCAAAATCATGCCGAGACCCATAATCCTGTAGTACAGTAGAGATGAACACAATAATGGTCCGTAAAAGGAATGTCATAGAAGGGGGGTTGCAAGATAGACATGTCATGACAGAGGATTATAAATAGTAGGGTAATCTACGATAGATGGTCAATACAATGAGGTCCAAAAAGGGACAACAGGTCTAACCTCATACTACAAGATAGGCTCCATATAATGGATGGCCCAGATGACATTCGAACGTCGAGGATGAGCCCCACACTCGTCGTAAAGGTAAACGGACGGTGTGGATGAGATATACACGATATGGTAGTCTTTAATAGTTGGGTACAAGGGTAGAAGGGGTGAGTCATACGAGTATACAAGCTGAGTTACCAAGATCAATCAACATGCTGAGTCAACAAGGTGAGTCAACAAGGCGGGTCAACAAGGCGAGTCAACAAGGCGGGTCAACAAGGCGGGTCAACATGGTGAGTTAACAAGGTGAATTGACAAGACGGTTCCACAGGGTGAGTTTAAGAAGGTAGCCCTGTGACTTGGATCAAGCAAACTCTAAGGATGACCTTTCAATAAGGATTAACACAACTAATCATCAAGGTGGATCCACGGGATGGACAACGCAGTCATTCGAACACGTACACTAAGGTGGTCCTAAGGGCCATCCTGTACATAACATGCTAGGGTTCATTCATTTGGATGGTTTGGATTAAGCACAAAATTAAGGCGGTCCTAATGGATGGCCAACATACATGTCGCACCATGGAGGCCAATGGCTGACGTGGATAGAACACATGCCTAACAAGGTGGACCCGGGGTTGGGTATAACCGCACGAAGGAGTGGGGAAGCCACATACATTAATGGGCTACAAAAGTTTGGGATCAACCCGATATTTGTGCTTTCCCACTAATCAAGTGAGATGGCAATCAAACACCACGGTGGGGCCCGCACACCACACGTGTGGAACCCCACCCATGGCTGGGTGACTTATTAACAAGAAGAATGGCAAATAAATATAACAGATGGGTCCTGTAAAGTTTCCAATGGTAAGCATTCAATCACCCTTATTTTCTACGTGTGGCCCACCTAAAACTGGGCCCACACCCCTGCCAAGACGAACGACACAATATACTCAACATTCATCAAGGTGGGACCCAAAGTTGGGCCCCATCACCTTTGATTAGATGGATAAATAAACATTACAATGGCCCCAAGGAAGGTTTCAAAGGTGGGCATCAATGGCCACGGCTTCCCTACAATGTGGTCCACTTGAGGTTTGTATTTACCTCATTATGAGGGCCCCCGGCCCTAAAATAATATGGAAAAAACAGATGGGCGGCATACATAAAACAGATACATCGAGGTGGGACCCATAGAGCGTCGCACCCAAATGGGCCCCAAGCATTTTGAATCAAACTAATATTTTTATTTCCCCCTTCACCCATATCCATGTGATCTTGTGAACAGGTTAAATGACAAATAAACATCATTGTAGATCCTGGGAAGGTTTCAACGGTGGAGATCATAATTCCCACTGTTTCCGTGGCATGGTCCACTTGACATTTGGATATACTTAGATTTTGGGCTCAGCCACTAAAATGAGCTGGAAAAACATATGGACAGAATAGATAAAGCAAATACATTCTAGGTGGGTCTCACGAGTGTGCCACTGGCTTGGCAGACCCCATATTTATTTAGTTATTTATTCATTATGTGCATATATATATTTATATATTTTATTTCTACCAAGTGGGGCCCACAGAAGCTTGGATCAAGCTGATATTGCTGCTTTCCCTTCTTCACACGCATGTGTGAACTTATGAACAGGTTGGATCTCAATTAAACATCATGGTGGGCATTGGAAGGTTTCAATGGTAGGGTCATTGTCCCTGCTGTTTCCTGTGGTGGGGTCCACTGGAGATTTGGATCTGTCTCATTCTTGGAGTCAAGCCCTAAAATAGTCTCCCCAAACGGATGAACGGTGTGGATTACAGCACATGCATCATGGTGGGACCCACAACTGGGCCACCAGCTGGGACGAGCCAGCGTCCAAGGACGCTGGTACGCCCAGCGCGTCAGAGTCTCTTATCTTTTTCTTTTTCTCTTTTTTTTTTGTTTTTGTTTTTGTGAGGTTTTGATCGAGTGGGGCCCACATAAGAGTGATCTACTCCGTTCATCAGCTGGGCCATCTCATGGTGGGTCCAATGAGTCCAATATTGAGTATGTTACGGGGTCTATAAACACCAGTGTGGGCCGAGGCAGTCTCGACAGTGGACATCATATTCTCCACTGTTTCATGTGGTGCGGCCCACTTAAGAATGCAATCTGCTTCATATTTGAGCCTTAGCCCTAAACTGATATGGGAAAGCAGATAGACGGTGTGGATGGAACACAAACATCAAGGTGGGTCCCACGAGTGGGGACCCCATTCAACCTTCCAGGAGACGCTGGACTGTTCCAGCGTTCTGACGCTGTGAACGTCCAGCGTCCCAACCCCTTTTTTTTTTGTTTTTCTTTTTGTTTTTTTTTGTTTATTTCCGGTGGGGCCCACTTAGGGAAGATCCAATCCGTCTATCAGGTTTCCCAGCTCGCTGGGGACCTAATAAGCCCAATATTGGGCAGGTAATTCCTTCTACAAACATCACGGTGGGCCAAAGAGGTTTCGACAGTAGGCATCCTTGCCTTTACTGTTTTCTATGGTGTGGTCCACCTGAGATCTGGATTTACTTAATTTTTGGTGTCCAGCCCTAAAATGGGCTGGAGAAACAAATGGACGGCGTGGATCACATACATACATCAAGGTGGGTCCCACGAGTGGGGACCCACGGTCAGCGGCCAAGCCCCAGCGCTGCTGGGCAGCAGCGTCCTCTGGACGCTGGCTGTCCAGCGGCCACCTCCTTCACCCTCTTTTTTTTTTTTTTTTTTTTTTTTTATATATTAATTTAAAGTGGGGCCCACATGTGTAAGATCCGCTCCATCCACCAGCTGGGCCATCACATGGTGGGCCCACATGGTGGACAGCGTGGATGAACTACATACATCATGGTGGCTGTTGGCCACACTAAATATGCCACACAATGGGTCCCAAAGTGGGATCCACACCATCAAAGGGTGGGACCCATTCATGGACGATCCAGCCCATCCGTCTCATTGCCCATCACAAGGTGGGACCAAGGAAAGAAAACTGAAAAGTAAACGAGAAAAAGGGGGGAAAGGTATGCACTCACAATGATGGTTGGACGGTTGGATTGCCGATCGGACGGTCCGGATGATGATCGGGGTCCTCCAAGCTTGATCTTCACCTTCAATCTCTCTCTTTCTCTCTTGATCTCCCTCTAAATCTTCTCTAAACTCACTCAATCTCTCAAATCTCTCTACTTCTCTCTACTTCTCTCTCTTCTTTCTCTTCTCTCTCTCTCTCTCCCTCTCTCTCTCTCTCTCTCTCTAACCTTGCAATTGAGATGGCCAACCCCCCCCCCCCACGTATGGCTCTTGTATGGGAAGAGGGGGGGTGCATGATGTCATGATGATGATGATGATGATGATGAGAGGACATGGGGGAATGGGTTAGAGTTGACTTTTGGAAGTGAGAGGATGGGGTGGGTATGGTGATGATGGCTAGATAATGATGGGGGTATGGGTAAGGGTGATGTTGATTGATTTGACATGTTGTTGGAATTTGTGCAAGTGGGGCCCACGCCACACGCGCGTTGCGTGGCCCACCTCGAATTGCACGAACGTATGCATCTTACACACCGGGTATCGCAATGGGGCATGCCGCGCGGCGTTGGAATCGTGGCGCCCGCGCGGTCGCAAGGGTACAAGTCTTGGGGTCGTTGCGGTACTAAATCAGGGTCGCGATCAAGGCTCTCTAATCTGGTCCGTCCGGGACGTACCGGTACCGGAAACTAAACGTACGGAGGGCAATTCAGGGTACGGGTCTTACAACTCTCCCCTCCTTATAAAAATTTCGTCCTCGAAATTCACAACGAAACGAAGTCAAAGCAAACCACACAGATATATAGATAAAAACAAAAAAACATACAAAAAATCAATGAAAGTTTGCAACATCGCTAAGTCCACATAGCATGCGTACAGCTCTTGATGGTGTCAATCTCCTCTGGTGTCTACCGCAAAATGTCGGGGTTGAGGGAACAACGCTCTAGTACTGCTACTGACGGGATGGGCAGTCCCTAACTCGGTGTCCAATCTCGCCACACTTGAAACAAGTGCCCTTGAATGGCTTTTGGAGGTCGGGTGCTCCTGGTGTCGTAGGCGGCTTCCGCGGATGAACCTTCCTTTGACGCCTAGTTCTTCGAGGACCTACGATCGGAGGGATTGGTGCAATCGGTGCTCTGCGCCATGGTTGTTGTTTAGGTGCTCTTGGTCGCTGAGGGCATTCCTTCCTTCGATGGCCAGCTTCACCGCACTCGAAACAGTGACCTGAGATCCGCGATGGGGTCTTCTCTGAAAACTGTGTCGTCTGGGAACTGCTAGGGGAGAACTTCCTCTTCCTGCTGTCACTCGAGGGTGCTTGTTGTCGCTCGAACAAAGCGGTCATCAACCGGAGCATCCCTTGGAATTGCACTGCGCTTACTAGGGTGACAGGTGCTAACTCTGGCTGGGACGTACCAGCCTCAACTTCAGCTACTGGTGTCGCGTCCATCTTTTAAAAAAAGAAGGGACAAGAAACCCTTAGCCTCAGAAAACTACAAACATATTACGATTAAAAAAACTATACCATTGGGAATTCTAGTGATTCTAAGTTCGCAAACATCAACAAGTGAGGGGTGATCTAATCCTAAAACACTAAGTAGAAACATTGTGTTGTTCACAGGTAGCTCCCAAATCATGCTCTGATACCAACTCCTGTCACGCCCCAAATTCGGTTCTCGACGTCCATTCGCTGTAACCCGAATTCAGAGGTGGCAGCCTCCGTAGTACCCCGATCTCGGATCCTAACCCCACACGCCAGGTTCCGATCCTGGGATACCACAAGGAGGATTTTAGGGTCTGAAATTTTTTTTTGAAAACATGAGCATCACAATATGAGTACCATCAAAGACAAACACAATAATTCCACTAAATCATTTCGTTTATATACAGTACTGGAAAGTAAATATACAATGCGTAAATATAAAAACTGTGCACACTTCGACACCTCCTGCTACTGCACTACAAACTCCAACTCAAGTTGCTGATATACTCTGGTAGAACCTGCAGCGTAACAAACGCGCATAAGCTTCGAACGAAGCTTCGTGAGTGCGTGTGTGCGTGCACAATGCGTATGACAAGCATGATAAATATCAGAGTAAGCAGTAAAGCATGATGAGAACTTTAAACCAAGACTTCGCCCAATTAGGCTACACGATCATGTGATATGAATAACTAGCCTATCACGGCTGTGCAAACATGCAATACATATAACTAGCCTACCATGGCTATGCAAGCATGCAATACAGGTAACCAGCCTACCAAGGCTATAAACTCATACTATGCAATGGCCTACAGGGCCTAATGTCACATACAATGATCCAATGCATGTATGCAAATCACCACCTCTCAGTACAGTGGTCCAGATACGAACAGTCATAACGCGATCACGTAAGCAATGCAGGACTCGGAACTGGTAGCTCGCCAGTGTGGTAGCTCGCCCAGGCTTACAGCCTCGCCCACATCACACCCGCCCACATCAGGTCCGTCCCACACCATACAGAACATCAGTCACATCACTGATACCAATACCATCTCTGAAACGGAACATCACCGGGGTCTCACAGACCTCACTACTCACCAGTAGAATGCCAAAGCCTATCTGGTGCAATAGCGGACCTACTCACAGCTGGTCAAACTCAACCCCCTTTGCCAACACTCTTCCGGCAGGTTAGGTCAGACCTCCTTCCAAACTGACCACGTGCAGTGGAAAACACCGCCGTTTGGTATTCGGCATACTGGTGTATGATTAAACCACCCGGTCCTTGAATGGAGCACCCACCTTGGTACCAACGGGATCAGGGACTTTCACCCAGGGACATCTTTGGCATCCAGTTTAAAGATCACATATTTCCGGTGTTCTGCAAACCACGATGGAGCTGTGGTTGCAACGTAGTAACCATGCTATATGCGGCACAAGCAGACGGTGCGAAATGCAACCATGCATACAAACGTGGGACGACATGCCCGTGCAAGTCTCCAAAGAGCACCATAAAACTATAAGGTCTCAAACACAATGTCACCGTCAGCTGGTAATGAACTGCACGACAATCACGACCGATATGGCCGGTTGATACAAGACAATCAGATGAGCCAAGCATTCATGATGCATGAGTCAAGTATACAGTATGAGTGCCAACAAGTAGTTCATCTACCACGATGGCTATAAATCAATCTAGTCCAACCTATTTGAGATATGATTAAGATGAGGGGACACATATGAATGATCGAGTCATAGTGCGGGATGTCGCTAGCCAGGGAATCTCGCACCAAGGGCTACAAGGTATGCTAAGCTATTCCTACCATACAGTGTAAGTCAGGATGATAGATTCCTGTCCTCGAATAGTCCCATACCTATTGGAGAGGTTTGCGATAGAGAGCACATGAATTACATTTGCGCGACTACATCTCGAATGCTTTATGAATGCGTTTATGCCCTAGTGGTCCCCAACTAACAATGGTGATTCGGGATGCATACTCATTACACATGCATAGTGGTCGTCGAAGCATATAGTATAAAGATCACATATGAGTATTCCAAATAACACTACGTGTGGCAACAGACATACTAAAAATAGCATAAAAGATAGTTCACTTATAATACAAAGAAACATAAAGAGATAAGACTCTAAATGGATGGTATACAACAACACAGATGGTCCAACAACTGAACGGTGTGGATTAACCTTCAATATTTAGATAACCCAAATGGAAGGAAAATGATTGAATACACTACCGACACATCAAAGGTAGAACATACTTGAGCGGCAAGAGTGGAATACTCAAAATCATGCCGAGACCCATAATCCTGTAGTACAGTAGAGATGAACACAATAATGGTCCGTAAAAGGAATGTCATAGAAGGGGGGTTGCAAGATAGACATGTCATGACAGAGGATTATAAATAGTAGGGTAATCTACGATAGATGGTCAATACAATGAGGTCCAAAAAGGGACAACAGGTCTAACCTCATACTACAAGATAGGCTCCATATAATGGATGGCCCAGATGACATTCGAACGTCGAGGATGAGCCCCACACTCGTCGTAAAGGTAAACGGACGGTGTGGATGAGATATACACGATATGGTAGTCTTTAATAGTTGGGTACAAGGGTAGAAGGGGTGAGTCATACGAGTATACAAGCTGAGTTACCAAGATCAATCAACATGCTGAGTCAACAAGGTGAGTCAACAAGGCGGGTCAACAAGGCGAGTCAACAAGGCGGGTCAACAAGGCGGGTCAACATGGTGAGTTAACAAGGTGAATTGACAAGACGGTTCCACAGGGTGAGTTTAAGAAGGTAGCCCTGTGACTTGGATCAAGCAAACTCTAAGGATGACCTTTCAATAAGGATTAACACAACTAATCATCAAGGTGGATCCACGGGATGGACAACGCAGTCATTCGAACACGTACACTAAGGTGGTCCTAAGGGCCATCCTGTACATAACATGCTAGGGTTCATTCATTTGGATGGTTTGGATTAAGCACAAAATTAAGGCGGTCCTAATGGATGGCCAACATACATGTCGCACCATGGAGGCCAATGGCTGACGTGGATAGAACACATGCCTAACAAGGTGGACCCGGGGTTGGGTATAACCGCACGAAGGAGTGGGGAAGCCACATACATTAATGGGCTACAAAAGTTTGGGATCAACCCGATATTTGTGCTTTCCCACTAATCAAGTGAGATGGCAATCAAACACCACGGTGGGGCCCGCACACCACACGTGTGGAACCCCACCCATGGCTGGGTGACTTATTAACAAGAAGAATGGCAAATAAATATAACAGATGGGTCCTGTAAAGTTTCCAATGGTAAGCATTCAATCACCCTTATTTTCTACGTGTGGCCCACCTAAAACTGGGCCCACACCCCTGCCAAGACGAACGACACAATATACTCAACATTCATCAAGGTGGGACCCAAAGTTGGGCCCCATCACCTTTGATTAGATGGATAAATAAACATTACAATGGCCCCAAGGAAGGTTTCAAAGGTGGGCATCAATGGCCACGGCTTCCCTACAATGTGGTCCACTTGAGGTTTGTATTTACCTCATTATGAGGGCCCCCGGCCCTAAAATAATATGGAAAAAACAGATGGGCGGCATACATAAAACAGATACATCGAGGTGGGACCCATAGAGCGTCGCACCCAAATGGGCCCCAAGCATTTTGAATCAAACTAATATTTTTATTTCCCCCTTCACCCATATCCATGTGATCTTGTGAACAGGTTAAATGACAAATAAACATCATTGTAGATCCTGGGAAGGTTTCAACGGTGGAGATCATAATTCCCACTGTTTCCGTGGCATGGTCCACTTGACATTTGGATATACTTAGATTTTGGGCTCAGCCACTAAAATGAGCTGGAAAAACATATGGACAGAATAGATAAAGCAAATACATTCTAGGTGGGTCTCACGAGTGTGCCACTGGCTTGGCAGACCCCATATTTATTTAGTTATTTATTCATTATGTGCATATATATATTTATATATTTTATTTCTACCAAGTGGGGCCCACAGAAGCTTGGATCAAGCTGATATTGCTGCTTTCCCTTCTTCACACGCATGTGTGAACTTATGAACAGGTTGGATCTCAATTAAACATCATGGTGGGCATTGGAAGGTTTCAATGGTAGGGTCATTGTCCCTGCTGTTTCCTGTGGTGGGGTCCACTGGAGATTTGGATCTGTCTCATTCTTGGAGTCAAGCCCTAAAATAGTCTCCCCAAACGGATGAACGGTGTGGATTACAGCACATGCATCATGGTGGGACCCACAACTGGGCCACCAGCTGGGACGAGCCAGCGTCCAAGGACGCTGGTACGCCCAGCGCGTCAGAGTCTCTTATCTTTTTCTTTTTCTCTTTTTTTTTTTGTTTTTGTTTTTGTGAGGTTTTGATCGAGTGGGGCCCACATAAGAGTGATCTACTCCGTTCATCAGCTGGGCCATCTCATGGTGGGTCCAATGAGTCCAATATTGAGTATGTTACGGGGTCTATAAACACCAGTGTGGGCCGAGGCAAGTCTCGACAGTGGACATCATATTCTCCACTGTTTCATGTGGTGCGGCCCACTTAAGAATGCAATCTGCTTCATATTTGAGCCTTAGCCCTAAACTGATATGGGAAAGCAGATAGACGGTGTGGATGGAACACAAACATCAAGGTGGGTCCCACGAGTGGGGACCCCATTCAACCTTCCAGGAGACGCTGGACTGTTCCAGCGTTCTGACGCTGTGAACGTCCAGCGTCCCAACCCCTTTTTTTTTTGTTTTTCTTTTTGTTTTTTTTTGTTTATTTCCGGTGGGGCCCACTTAGGGAAGATCCAATCCGTCTATCAGGTTTCCCAGCTCGCTGGGGACCTAATAAGCCCAATATTGGGCAGGTAATTCCTTCTACAAACATCACGGTGGGCCAAAGAGGTTTCGACAGTAGGCATCCTTGCCTTTACTGTTTTCTATGGTGTGGTCCACCTGAGATCTGGATTTACTTAATTTTTGGTGTCCAGCCCTAAAATGGGCTGGAGAAACAAATGGACGGCGTGGATCACATACATACATCAAGGTGGGTCCCACGAGTGGGGACCCACGGTCAGCGGCCAAGCCCCAGCGCTGCTGGGCAGCAGCGTCCTCTGGACGCTGGCTGTCCAGCGGCCACCTCCTTCACCCTCTTTTTTTTTTTTTTTTTTTTTTTTTTTATATATTAATTTAAAGTGGGGCCCACATGTGTAAGATCCGCTCCATCCACCAGCTGGGCCATCACATGGTGGGCCCACATGGTGGACAGCGTGGATGAACTACATACATCATGGTGGCTGTTGGCCACACTAAATATGCCACACAATGGGTCCCAAAGTGGGATCCACACCATCAAAGGGTGGGACCCATTCATGGACGATCCAGCCCATCCATCTCATTGCCCATCACAAGGTGGGACCAAGGAAAGAAAACGAAAAGTAAACGAGAAAAAGGGGGGAAAGGTATGCACTCACAATGATGGTTGGACGGTTGGATTGCCGATCGGACGGTCCGGATGATGATCGGGGTCCTCCAAGCTTGATCTTCACCTTCAATCTCTCTCTTTCTCTCTTGATCTCCCTCTAAATCTTCTCTAAACTCACTCAATCTCTCAAATCTCTCTACTTCTCTCTACTTCTCTCTCTTCTTTCTCTTCTCTCTCTCTCTCTCCCCTCTCTCTCTCTCTCTCTCTCTAACCTTGCAATTGAGATGGCCAACCCCCCCCCCCCCACGTATGGCTCTTGTATGGGAAGAGGGGGGGTGCATGATGTCATGATGATGATGATGATGATGAGAGAGGACATGGGGGAATGGGTTAGAGTTGACTTTTGGAAGTGAGAGGATGGGGTGGGTATGGTGATGATGGCTAGATAATGATGGGGGTATGGGTAAGGGTGATGTTGATTGATTTGACATGTTGTTGGAATTTGTGCAAGTGGGGCCCACGCCACACGCGCGTTGCGTGGCCCACCTCGAATTGCACGAACGTATGCATCTTACACACCGGGTATCGCAATGGGGCATGCCGCGCGGCGTTGGAATCGTGGCGCCCGCGCGGTCGCAAGGGTACAAGTCTTGGGGTCGTTGCGGTACTAAATCAGGGTCGCGATCAAGGCTCTCTAATCTGGTCCGTCCGGGACGTACCGGTACCGGAAACTAAACGTACGGAGGGCAATTCAGGGTACGGGTCTTACAACTCTCCCCTCCTTATAAAAATTTCGTCCTCGAAATTCACAACGAAACGAAGTCAAAGCAAACCACACAGATATATAGATAAAACAAAAAAACATACAAAAAATCAATGAAAGTTTGCAACATCGCTAAGTCCACATAGCATGCGTACAGCTCTTGATGGTGTCAATCTCCTCTGGTGTCTACCGCAAAATGTCGGGGTTGAGGGAACAACGCTCTAGTACTGCTACTGACGGGATGGGCAGTCCCTAACTCGGTGTCCAATCTCGCCACACTTGAAACAAGTGCCCTTGAATGGCTTTTGGAGGTCGGGTGCTCCTGGTGTCGTAGGCGGCTTCCGCGGATGAACCTTCCTTTGACGCCTAGTTCTTCGAGGACCTACGATCGGAGGGATTGGTGCAATCGGTGCTCTGCGCCATGGTTGTTGTTTAGGTGCTCTTGGTCGCTGAGGGCATTCCTTCCTTCGATGGCCAGCTTCACCGCACTCGAAACAGTGACCTGAGATCCGCGATGGGGTCTTCTCTGAAAACTGTGTCGTCTGGGAACTGCTAGGGGAGAACTTCCTCTTCCTGCTGTCACTCGAGGGTGCTTGTTGTCGCTCGAACAAAGCGGTCATCAACCGGAGCATCCCTTGGAATTGCACTGCGCTTACTAGGGTGACAGGTGCTAACTCTGGCTGGGACGTACCAGCCTCAACTTCAGCTACTGGTGTCGCGTCCATCTTTTAAAAAAAGAAGGGACAAGAAACCCTTAGCCTCAGAAAACTACAAACATATTACGATTAAAGAACTATACCATTGGGAATTCTAGTGATTCTAAGTTCGCAAACATCAACAAGTGAGGGGTGATCTAATCCTAAAACACTAAGTAGAAACATTGTGTTGTTCACAGGTAGCTCCCAAATCATGCTCTGATACCAACTCCTGTCACGCCCCAAATTCGGTTCTCGACGTCCATTCGCTGTAACCCGAATTCAGAGGTGGCAGCCTCCGTAGTACCCCGATCTCGGATCCTAACCCCACACGCCAGGTTCCGATCCTGGGATACCACAAGGAGGATTTTAGGGTCTGAAATTTTTTTTTGAAAACATGAGCATCACAATATGAGTACCATCAAAGACAAACACAATAATTCCACTAAATCATTTCGTTTATATACAGTACTGGAAAGTAAATATACAATGCGTAAATATAAAAACTGTGCACACTTCGACACCTCCTGCTACTGCACTACAAACTCCAACTCAAGTTGCTGATATACTCTGGTAGAACCTGCAGCGTAACAAACGCGCATAAGCTTCGAACGAAGCTTCGTGAGTGCGTGTGTGCGTGCACAATGCGTATGACAAGCATGATAAATATCAGAGTAAGCAGTAAAGCATGATGAGAACTTTAAACCAAGACTTCGCCCAATTAGGCTACACGATCATGTGATATGAATAACTAGCCTATCACGGCTGTGCAAACATGCAATACATATAACTAGCCTACCATGGCTATGCAAGCATGCAATACAGGTAACCAGCCTACCAAGGCTATAAACTCATACTATGCAATGGCCTACAGGGCCTAATGTCACATACAATGATCCAATGCATGTATGCAAATCACCACCTCTCAGTACAGTGGTCCAGATACGAACAGTCATAACGCGATCACGTAAGCAATGCAGGACTCGGAACTGGTAGCTCGCCAGTGTGGTAGCTCGCCCAGGCTTACAGCCTCGCCCACATCACACCCGCCCACATCAGGTCCGTCCCACACCATACAGAACATCAGTCACATCACTGATACCAATACCATCTCTGAAACGGAACATCACCGGGGTCTCACAGACCTCACTACTCACCAGTAGAATGCCAAAGCCTATCTGGTGCAATAGCGGACCTACTCACAGCTGGTCAAACTCAACCCCCTTTGCCAACACTCTTCCGGCAGGTTAGGTCAGACCTCCTTCCAAACTGACCACGTGCAGTGGAAAACACCGCCGTTTGGTATTCGGCATACTGGTGTATGATTAAACCACCCGGTCCTTGAATGGAGCACCCACCTTGGTACCAACGGGATCAGGGACTTTCACCCAGGGACATCTTTGGCATCCAGTTTAAAGATCACATATTTCCGGTGTTCTGCAAACCACGATGGAGCTGTGGTTGCAACGTAGTAACCATGCTATATGCGGCACAAGCAGACGGTGCGAAATGCAACCATGCATACAAACGTGGGACGACATGCCCGTGCAAGTCTCCAAAGAGCACCATAAAACTATAAGGTCTCAAACACAATGTCACCGTCAGCTGGTAATGAACTGCACGACAATCACGACCGATATGGCCGGTTGATACAAGACAATCAGATGAGCCAAGCATTCATGATGCATGAGTCAAGTATACAGTATGAGTGCCAACAAGTAGTTCATCTACCACGATGGCTATAAATCAATCTAGTCCAACCTATTTGAGATATGATTAAGATGAGGGGACACATATGAATGATCGAGTCATAGTGCGGGATGTCGCTAGCCAGGGAATCTCGCACCAAGGGCTACAAGGTATGCTAAGCTATTCCTACCATACAGTGTAAGTCAGGATGATAGATTCCTGTCCTCGAATAGTCCCATACCTATTGGAGAGGTTTGCGATAGAGAGCACATGAATTACATTTGCGCGACTACATCTCGAATGCTTTATGAATGCGTTTATGCCCTAGTGGTCCCCAACTAACAATGGTGATTCGGGATGCATACTCATTACACATGCATAGTGGTCGTCGAAGCATATAGTATAAAGATCACATATGAGTATTCCAAATAACACTACGTGTGGCAACAGACATACTAAAAATAGCATAAAAGATAGTTCACTTATAATACAAAGAAACATAAAGAGATAAGACTCTAAATGGATGGTATACAACAACACAGATGGTCCAACAACTGAACGGTGTGGATTAACCTTCAATATTTAGATAACCCAAATGGAAGGAAAATGATTGAATACACTACCGACACATCAAAGGTAGAACATACTTGAGCGGCAAGAGTGGAATACTCAAAATCATGCCGAGACCCATAATCCTGTAGTACAGTAGAGATGAACACAATAATGGTCCGTAAAAGGAATGTCATAGAAGGGGGGTTGCAAGATAGACATGTCATGACAGAGGATTATAAATAGTAGGGTAATCTACGATAGATGGTCAATACAATGAGGTCCAAAAAGGGACAACAGGTCTAACCTCATACTACAAGATAGGCTCCATATAATGGATGGCCCAGATGACATTCGAACGTCGAGGATGAGCCCCACACTCGTCGTAAAGGTAAACGGACGGTGTGGATGAGATATACACGATATGGTAGTCTTTAATAGTTGGGTACAAGGGTAGAAGGGGTGAGTCATACGAGTATACAAGCTGAGTTACCAAGATCAATCAACATGCTGAGTCAACAAGGTGAGTCAACAAGGCGGGTCAACAAGGCGAGTCAACAAGGCGGGTCAACAAGGCGGGTCAACATGGTGAGTTAACAAGGTGAATTGACAAGACGGTTCCACAGGGTGAGTTTAAGAAGGTAGCCCTGTGACTTGGATCAAGCAAACTCTAAGGATGACCTTTCAATAAGGATTAACACAACTAATCATCAAGGTGGATCCACGGGATGGACAACGCAGTCATTCGAACACGTACACTAAGGTGGTCCTAAGGGCCATCCTGTACATAACATGCTAGGGTTCATTCATTTGGATGGTTTGGATTAAGCACAAAATTAAGGCGGTCCTAATGGATGGCCAACATACATGTCGCACCATGGAGGCCAATGGCTGACGTGGATAGAACACATGCCTAACAAGGTGGACCCGGGGTTGGGTATAACCGCACGAAGGAGTGGGGAAGCCACATACATTAATGGGCTACAAAAGTTTGGGATCAACCCGATATTTGTGCTTTCCCACTAATCAAGTGAGATGGCAATCAAACACCACGGTGGGGCCCGCACACCACACGTGTGGAACCCCACCCATGGCTGGGTGACTTATTAACAAGAAGAATGGCAAATAAATATAACAGATGGGTCCTGTAAAGTTTCCAATGGTAAGCATTCAATCACCCTTATTTTCTACGTGTGGCCCACCTAAAACTGGGCCCACACCCCTGCCAAGACGAACGACACAATATACTCAACATTCATCAAGGTGGGACCCAAAGTTGGGCCCCATCACCTTTGATTAGATGGATAAATAAACATTACAATGGCCCCAAGGAAGGTTTCAAAGGTGGGCATCAATGGCCACGGCTTCCCTACAATGTGGTCCACTTGAGGTTTGTATTTACCTCATTATGAGGGCCCCCGGCCCTAAAATAATATGGAAAAAACAGATGGGCGGCATACATAAAACAGATACATCGAGGTGGGACCCATAGAGCGTCGCACCCAAATGGGCCCCAAGCATTTTGAATCAAACTAATATTTTTATTTCCCCCTTCACCCATATCCATGTGATCTTGTGAACAGGTTAAATGACAAATAAACATCATTGTAGATCCTGGGAAGGTTTCAACGGTGGAGATCATAATTCCCATTGTTTCCGTGGCATGGTCCACTTGACATTTGGATATACTTAGATTTTGGGCTCAGCCACTAAAATGAGCTGGAAAAACATATGGACAGAATAGATAAAGCAAATACATTCTAGGTGGGTCTCACGAGTGTGCCACTGGCTTGGCAGACCCCATATTTATTTAGTTATTTATTCATTATGTGCATATATATATTTATATATTTTATTTCTACCAAGTGGGGCCCACAGAAGCTTGGATCAAGCTGATATTGCTGCTTTCCCTTCTTCACACGCATGTGTGAACTTATGAACAGGTTGGATCTCAATTAAACATCATGGTGGGCATTGGAAGGTTTCAATGGTAGGGTCATTGTCCCTGCTGTTTCCTGTGGTGGGGTCCACTGGAGATTTGGATCTGTCTCATTCTTGGAGTCAAGCCCTAAAATAGTCTCCCCAAACGGATGAACGGTGTGGATTACAGCACATGCATCATGGTGGGACCCACAACTGGGCCACCAGCTGGGACGAGCCAGCGTCCAAGGACGCTGGTACGCCCAGCGCGTCAGAGTCTCTTATCTTTTTCTTTTTCTCTTTTTTTTTTTGTTTTTGTTTTTGTGAGGTTTTGATCGAGTGGGGCCCACATAAGAGTGATCTACTCCGTTCATCAGCTGGGCCATCTCATGGTGGGTCCAATGAGTCCAATATTGAGTATGTTACGGGGTCTATAAACACCAGTGTGGGCCGAGGCAAGTCTCGACAGTGGACATCATATTCTCCACTGTTTCATGTGGTGCGGCCCACTTAAGAATGCAATCTGCTTCATATTTGAGCCTTAGCCCTAAACTGATATGGGAAAGCAGATAGACGGTGTGGATGGAACACAAACATCAAGGTGGGTCCCACGAGTGGGGACCCCATTCAACCTTCCAGGAGACGCTGGACTGTTCCAGCGTTCTGACGCTGTGAACGTCCAGCGTCCCAACCCCTTTTTTTTTTTTTTTTTCTTTTTGTTTTTTTTTGTTTATTTCCGGTGGGGCCCACTTAGGGAAGATCCAATCCGTCTATCAGGTTTCCCAGCTCGCTGGGGACCTAATAAGCCCAATATTGGGCAGGTAATTCCTTCTACAAACATCACGGTGGGCCAAAGAGGTTTCGACAGTAGGCATCCTTGCCTTTACTGTTTTCTATGGTGTGGTCCACCTGAGATCTGGATTTACTTAATTTTTGGTGTCCAGCCCTAAAATGGGCTGGAGAAACAAATGGACGGCGTGGATCACATACATACATCAAGGTGGGTCCCACGAGTGGGGACCCACGGTCAGCGGCCAAGCCCCAGCGCTGCTGGGCAGCAGCGTCCTCTGGACGCTGGCTGTCCAGCGGCCACCTCCTTCACCCTCTTTTTTTTTTTTTTTTTTTTTTTATATATTAATTTAAAGTGGGGCCCACATGTGTAAGATCCGCTCCATCCACCAGCTGGGCCATCACATGGTGGGCCCACATGGTGGACAGCGTGGATGAACTACATACATCATGGTGGCTGTTGGCCACACTAAATATGCCACACAATGGGTCCCAAAGTGGGATCCACACCATCAAAGGGTGGGACCCATTCATGGACGATCCAGCCCATCCATCTCATTGCCCATCACAAGGTGGGACCAAGGAAAGAAAACGAAAAGTAAACGAGAAAAAGGGGGGAAAGGTATGCACTCACAATGATGGTTGGACGGTTGGATTGCCGATCGGACGGTCCGGATGATGATCGGGGTCCTCCAAGCTTGATCTTCACCTTCAATCTCTCTCTTTCTCTCTTGATCTCCCTCTAAATCTTCTCTAAACTCACTCAATCTCTCAAATCTCTCTACTTCTCTCTACTTCTCTCTCTTCTTTCTCTTCTCTCTCTCTCTCTCTCCCTCTCTCTCTCTCTCTCTCTCTAACCTTGCAATTGAGATGGCCAACCCCCCCCCCCCCACGTATGGCTCTTGTATGGGAAGAGGGGGGGTGCATGATGTCATGATGATGATGATGATGATGAGAGAGGACATGGGGGAATGGGTTAGAGTTGACTTTTGGAAGTGAGAGGATGGGGTGGGTATGGTGATGATGGCTAGATAATGATGGGGGTATGGGTAAGGGTGATGTTGATTGATTTGACATGTTGTTGGAATTTGTGCAAGTGGGGCCCACGCCACACGCGCGTTGCGTGGCCCACCTCGAATTGCACGAACGTATGCATCTTACACACCGGGTATCGCAATGGGGCATGCCGCGCGGCGTTGGAATCGTGGCGCCCGCGCGGTCGCAAGGGTACAAGTCTTGGGGTCATTGCGGTACTAAATCAGGGTCGCGATCAAGGCTCTCTAATCTGGTCCGTCCGGGACGTACCGGTACCGGAAACTAAACGTACGGAGGGCAATTCAGGGTACGGGTCTTACACACTGCACCCGGGCGGATAAGGTCACACCCCTTTCACCAACCTCGACACAGTGGGAGACGCAACCTACTGGTATTCGGCACTCGGGCGCTCGTGTTATCCACTCGGTCTTGACGTTGGAGCATCCTACTGGTACCATAGGGTTTAGGGACTTTCACTCAAGGACATCCATAGCGCCCACGTACTAGAACAAGTTTCCGGTGTCCATTACTGCCAACCACGATGTGACTATGGTGGCCACCACCCCGATGCAGTTAGGGTGTGAAAGCAATCATGACATACATAATGCGAAATGCATGAGTCACACAATCCAAGTCATGCACCAAACTTACGCATACTGCGCAATCATGTGGGGCGACCCTGTCTCGCACGGGTCCCCTAAGTATAACAAGCCAACTAGCATATGCTATGGTTAATCGTGATCCATAACAGGCATACAAATGATGGGTATGGGCATATGAATGAGCATGGTATTCATTATACTAGGCATATTATCAGTGTGAAGTATCAAGCTAAGTATACTAGCATGTTACCAAACATATCATGTAATGTTGGCCTTAAATGGCCCAATATATATATAGAGAGTGGGACTCGGACTGTGGGCCCCATTGGAAATGTAAAGGTCTTCGTGGCATAGCCCACTTAAGACCACATCGGCCCCATACTTGGGCCTGCACATACAAAATAGGCTGACAAAATAGGTGTATGGCATGGATAAAACATATATATCAAAGGAAGGACCATGGCGGGCTCCGCCCACTGGTCGGATAACAAATATACATCATCGGTCTAAGGAAGTTTCAGTGGTAGGTATTTAATCACCACGATTTTCTAAGTGAAGCCCATTCAAATCGGGCCCCACGCGTCAATCAAGACGGGTGGCATGATACACAATACATCCATCAAGGTGAAACCCAAAGATGGGCCCACAACCTCTATTTAGATGAAAAATAAACACTAAAGTGGCCCCAAGGAAGTTTTCAATGGTGGGCATCAATGACCACTATTCCCTGCGGGTGTGGTCCATCTGACGTTTGGATCTGCCTCATTGTTGGGGGGCATATCCTAAAATGGCATGGAAAATAGATGGGCAGCATGAAATAAACAGATACATCATGGTGGGACTAAACAGATACATCACGTTGGAACCCATAGGGTAAGCCACCTGCTGGGCTGCGTGGTACCCAGCTGGGTCTCAGGAAGTTATGAAATCAAGCAAATATTTGTGTTTTCCCCTCCATCCATATCCATGTGATCTTATGAATAGGTTGGATAACAAATAAACATCACTGTAGGGCCTGGGAAGGTTTCAACGGTGGAAAATCATTATTCCCACTGTTTCCCGTGGCATGGTCCACTTGACATTTGGATATGCTTAAATTTTGGGCTCAGCCACTAAAATGAGCTGGAAAAACATATGGACGGAATAGATAAAGCACGTACATTCTAGGTGGGCCCAACTGAGTTTTCGATCAAGCCAATATTTTTGTTTTCCCTTCCTCCACACGTGTGTGGACTTATGAACAGGTTGGATCTCAAATAAACATCATGGTGGGCCGTAGGAAGGTTTCAACGGTAGGGTCACTGTCCTCACTGTTTTCTTTCAAGTGGGGTCCTCTTGAGATTTGGATATGTCTCGTTCTTCGGATCATGCCCTAAAATGATCTCTCCAAATGGATGGACGGTGTAGATATAGCACACGCATCATGGTGGGACCCACAGAGTGGGCCACCAGCTAGGCACCACGAGCCCAGCGCGCCTCTCCTTCTTCTTTCCTTTTTTTTTATTTCTTTTTTGTTTGTCTTGGTTTTCGTCGAGTGGGGCCCACATGAGGATGATCCACTCCGTTCATCAGGTTCCCCAGCTCATTGGGGGATGGGTCCAATATTGGGTAGGTAAATTGGTCTACAAACATTAAGGTGGGTCGAGGAAGTTTCGACAGTGGACATCATTTTCTCCACTGTTTCATGTGTTGCGGTCCGCTTAAGATTTGGATCTGGTCCATACTTGGGCCCTGGCCCTAAAATGGACTGGAGAAACAGATGGATGACGTGGATTGAACACGAACATCAAGGTGGGTCCCACAAGTGGGGACCCCACTCAGGCCATTCTGACGCTGGACGGTTCCAGCGTCCTTGACGCTGTGAACGTCCAGCGTCTGGATGTTGTGTTTGTTTTTTTTGTTTTGGTTTTTTTTCTTCTTTTGTTTATTTTAAGTGGGGCCCACATTAGTATGATCCCCGCCATTCATCATGTTCCCCAACTCATGAGGAACCCTTAAAGTCCAATATTGGACAGGTTACGGGGTCTACAAACATCACGGTGGGCCCAAGAAGTTTCGACAGTGGGCTTCATTATCTCCACTATTTCATGTGGTGTGGTCCACCTGAGATCTGGATCTACTTCATTTTTGGTGTCGAGCCCTAAAATGGGCTGGAGAAACAGACGGACGGTGTGGATAATACAAAAGCATGAAGGTGGGTCCCATTTGTGGGCCCCATGGTTAACGCCCAAATCGGGCTTAGCCCGTGCGCTGCTGGACGCTGTCTGTCCAGCGGCCAAGCTTTTCCTTTTTTTCTTTATTATTATTATTATTATTATTATTATTACAGGTATGTGGGGCCCATTCATGGATGATCCAACCCATCCATCTGATTGCCCATCACAAGATGGGCCCAAAAAAAAAAGGAAAATGAAAGGAAATTAAGAAGATGGGGAGTTTGTGTCCCCCTTGCACTCACAATGATGGTTGGATTGGGTTGGGTGGACGATCGGACGGTCCGGATGGTGGTTGGGGCCCTCAAAGCTTGGTTCCTCCCTTAATCTCCTCTACTTCTCACACAACTCCCTCTAATCTTTCTTTTCTCTCTTCTAATCTCACTCAAACCTCTCTCCAAATCCTCTCAAATCTCTCAAATCTCTTTCTTCTCTCTCTCTCTCTCAAATCTCTTTCTCTTTCTCTCTCCTTTCTTTGCAAATGGAAAGGAATGAGAAGCCCTCCTCTCCCCTACGTAAGCACTTGTATGGGTAGAGAGGAGGGAGCATGGGGTGATTATGGCTAGCATGGGAGAGGGCATGGGAGGCATGGTTAGTGTTGACTTTGTGGTGAGAGAAGTATGGGGTGGGTATGGCTTGTGTAGACTAGGGTGATGAGAGGGGTATGGGTGAGGGTGATTGATTGATTTGACCTTTTCTTGGAATTTGTGCAAGTGGGGCCCGCGCCACATGCCCGTTGCGCGACCCGCCTCGGATTGGGCAAAAGATTACAACTTTCACACTAGGTATCGCAATGGGGCATGCCGTGCGGCGTTGGAATCGCAGCGCCTACGCGATCGCCGGGTATAGGTCTTGGGTCGATGTGGTACTAAAATAGGGTCGCGATCAAGGCTCACTAATTTGGTCCATCCGGGACTTACCGGTACTGGAAACTAAGCGTATGGAGGGTAATTCAGGGTACGGGTCTTACATTAGCTCTGCAGTAAGTAGAAGATTTGATTAAGAGAACATTTATCTTCTCTTCAGGGCTGTTCTGATCAAAGCGGAGCAATGACCAAATTATGAGATTCATAGTGATTAGCCGAAAGAGATGATTTTTATTCAAACGTGATTCATGTACTTAATACATGAATGTTTTATGGATAATATTGAAGTAGATGCTCCACGTGCCAAGGGCGACGTAGTGGTCTTCCTCGCATGTCTTCTAAATAATACGTACCTGGTCGTACAATTTTGATAACTCGATAGGGGCCTTCCCAATTCGGATCCAACGAACGAGCAGGTGTTCCAAGATTTTATCTAAGCACCAAATCACCGAGCTGACAAGCTCTGGGTTTGACCTTTGCTTTGTGGTAGCGAGCAATACGCTGTTGCTCGAAGTCAGGATACGTCCCTTCTTTCTTCCAAAAGGTCAAGATGTAGCCTCAGACCCTTTTCATTGCTTGCTGGGTCGTATTACTCCATTTGATACGAGGGTGTTGGGGTCCCAAAAGGTAGGGACTCTCAAAATAAGCAAAATAGCTAAAGGAATCACACAAAACGCCTTCCGGTGCACGTAAAAACGAAGAATTACGGGATTTCCTTAGCCAATTTTCCAGTGGGCCCCGCCAATCACCGTGATCGGAACCGCCCGGAAGTGGACCTGCAACCTCATTACCACTCATGATGAACAGTGCAAGTGATTGCGCAACCAAACGGGCCCCACAAACCCTCCAAAATTCAAAACCCAACTGGTGGAGTTCACATTTACGTGTCCACGCACCCATAAATTCAGGTGCCCCACGCGCCCGAAGAATCACTAAAAATAGGAATTCATTTGAAGGGATTCGGCGTCCCACGCACCCCAAAAATGGGCCCACGCACCCTTAAATTTAACACATTTTATGATTCTCATTCGAAGGCATTTTGGAGGCCCACGCACCCGACAAATGCCCCACGCATCCACAAATTTGACTACAATTCAGGGACTTAATTAACGGGTGCGTTGAGTCCCACGCACCTGTTTAATAAGTCTCATGCACCCGACAAATCAGATATTTTCAGAGGTCATTACCAGGTGCGTCGACGGTATTTAAAGGGTGCGTGGCACATGGCGCTCTCCTATTGGCCGACTTCACCTATTAATACCCCATCCACCGATTCACTTAGACAGTTCTGAAAAACGAGAGAGCTGCCTCCCTCTGGGATTCCGAAATCGCCGCCGGAAACCCTCGCCGGAATACTTTTTCGACCGCTAGAAACCCTCTCCGGTCGCTAGAATACCCTTTCCAATCGTCGATATTCCACCGCAGGTCTGAATCCTAAATCATAAGTTTGCCCACGCATCCTGAAAATGGTCCCACGCACCCGAATAATTGCCCACGCGTCCAATAATTCGACGTGAATCAGACAAGTGCATCGGACTCCCACGCACCCAAAAAGTGGCCCACGCGTCCATAAATCTGGGTCCCATGCGTCCATAAATTCATCAAAATCAGATTTGCAAATTTGGTCCTACGCATCCTGAATATGGATCCATGCATCCCTAAACAAATAAAAAATTCGGTACTTAATTTTTAGGTGCGTGGAGCCCCACGCACCCGTTTATTAAGTCCCACGCACCTAAAAAATCAGCCAATTGCAGAACATGTTTGCAGGTGCACCGGACTCAATTTTAAGTGTTTTCAAGGTCCGTTTGAGCCTATCTTGGGTATTTCGAGCATTCTGGACGTAATGGAATGGTCGAACGAATGTTCTGGGAACTCTAAACGAGTAAAATCATGCGTCTTCGAGGTTTGACCCGATTCAACGCGATGAACGAAGTGCCTTCCGGGAAAGGAGCCGCCAGCATCCAGAACTATGCAAATATGTCATCATTATGTTTACTATAAAGGCATGATCCGATTTGGGTCAAAATCTAGACAAGCAGGGCTATGGTTACCATGATAAATCATGCCAAAGAGTTTTGATTCCCTACAAACCAATTGCTCTCAACTGCCACAACACAACAGTCAATGCCCTACCCATCCAAACGGTATCCGTTGGTTGGGCTACGCAGGTATGCACAACTGTAGAATGGACTTCCCGAGGTCACCTGTCCCTACATTGACAGGCGCGGGCCCAGAGTCTTCCTTCTCAGTAATAAACCCTGATAGTCTCAGCCCGGATCTCCGGCCAAAATATGGGACATAGACATCTGACTAATACAAAGGTGGTTGAGTACATAGCAAAATAAATACAAGTCTCTACGACCACCAACTCTAAGACCATAGTCCTCGCTGACTAGTCTTTTGCCTTCTAATCAAGGGTCATCGATCTTTCGATGTAATTAAGGGCTCGTGCCAGATCACGGCCTGGAATGTAAAAGATCTCAGAATCTCTGGAATAAAATTCACCTTACGATATCTCTTCTTGTGTGCCTTTTGTGAATGCTTGTGATTGTCTATGAATGTTTCTATTACTCAGAACCCAGAGCAACAATACACAATAAACATCATCCAGAAAATGGCCCCGCTGCATTTTCAGTTCCAACAAACTGGTGACTCGGCTGGGGATCGAACCCAGAATCTCTGGTTATATCTGGGTATAGAAACATTCTAAGACCAATCATTCGCAGACATGAATGTATACATAAGAAAGCTATCGCGAGGCATAATGTTTCGGCGCCCTCAGGCGCCAAACTGGCGACTCTCAACAGGACCGTTCTTCCCTTCATCTTTAAGGCAGTAAACGGTAAATCAAAGGTTTTCAAAAAACCACAAACTTCCACAATTACGCATGTTTGTCTTCTCCTTGCTTATTCCTACTAGTTTATGTACCACGATCGATGGATTCACGTTCCCGGCCACGTTTATGAACTGTTCTAATGATTTTCTGACACCGCAGAATTAGCAAGATAAGAGGACAGACAAAAGAAATGGCAGGCCCGATGACCGGTTCATGCACCTTCCTTGCCACCGGAGGCTTCAGCTTCCCCCGTTTCACCGCAATGGTAAATTCAAGATCAGAGTGGCAGTTGGTTGGACCCGAAGGCAGAAGAAGGAACAGAAGAAAGCTGCCATCTTAGCATCATACAGGAAGGCAAACATTACAAGACCTCGCCCCGTGATCAGGAAATAGTGGCAGCCAAAGCAGGGGCAGAAGACCATTATTGACAGGCGGGTTGCGTCAGCCGAGCCCGCAGTGCCCGCGATGACGGTTGAGCAGTTCCCGCCGTTATCCAAAACCACTCACACCGCACAAAAGACTACTAGGCCCGTGAATGTAAAGTCCAAGCCCGCGACAACCCTTGTACAAAAATAAAGCCCGGCTCAAAAAATCCAGTTGGCGCAAGTGGTAATGGTCCAAGTGGCCACAGAGGCAGAAGAAGAACCTTATGAGACAGAAGAATTACCTCCGTTACAAGATCAGATCGACAGATTGGTTGAGGCTAACCGCGAGACAAACGAGCGAATGAAGGCTATCCAGGAGGCCTTGACCACTCTGATAGCGCAGAATGCCACCAGAAGTATCGCGCCTCCCACCCGTCAGTCGGCGAAGGAATCTCAAGGCGCGGCAGAAGGTCCGGTTGAGCCTGAACCACCCATCCAACCCAGAATCGTGCCAATACGACGTGCGCCGCTTGCCACATCTCATGTATCACGAGAAGAGTTGTCTCAAACAATAGCCCATATGATACAGCAAGAAAAAGAAAAAGAAAGGAGAGGCAGCTATAAATATTGGGTCCCATACCCGCTAGAGGTAGAGGAGGTACCATTCCCGACCAATTTTAAATGCCCGGACTTCGGAAAGTTTGACAGCAGAGGGTCTCCGGAGGAGCACATCACCCACTTCTTAACTACATTGGGAAACTGGTCCGCAGTACCGCAGTATTGCATGCGGCTATTCGGATCTACCTTGACAGGGAAAGCCTTTCAATGGTACATGTCGCTACCGGCCGTATCTATAAGAACATGGGAGCAGAGGCAGGACGCCCTCACCTCAAAGTTTTTCGCGACAGAGAGGGAGATCTCGCTGACGGACCTTGTAATGGTCAGACAGAGAAATGGTGAACCAGTTGAGAAGTTCATCGACCGATAGGGAACCACAGCAGCTCAATGTCGTGAATTACCCAGCGAAAGCGACCAGATGAAGATGTGTCTAAGGGCCCTAGACCCGATGATCTCGTATGGCTTGTCAGGCAATACCTTCAACTCCTTTCACAAACTGGCAACGAAAGCACATTTGGTAGAGGAAGCAGCATCTCGGGTAAACTTCAGACCCGAGAGACAAAAGAGAGAAATAGGAAGAGTAGTGGAGACTCACCAGGTTGACAGATATAGGGACCAGAAAGACCGAAAATGTCCCGCTACCGATCATGGGCCAGAGTTGAAGGCGACAGTTATACAAGATAAGAGTAAAAAGCCCTATGTACCCAAACGTGTATCTATAGCCGAAAGAGAGAGGGCGAACGGCCCATACACGTTCGACATGGCCGATCTGGTTCCGATCATGGAACAGTTGATCGAAGAAGGCTTGATACACCTACCAGAACCAATTCGTCCACATGAAATGGGACGAACAAATGACCCTAAATACTGCAAATATCACCGGTGCATCAGCCACCAGATAGAAGATTGCTTCTCCTTAAAAGGAAGAATATAGAGGTTGATCAATCAAGGGGTCATCAGCATGAAGGTACCTGAGACAGTGAAGGAGATAGCCGGGACAATTTCAACAGTCCCAATAAAAGGTGAAACTAGCCGATCAACCTCGTTCCCCAAGCCGAAGGAACCATGGACTCTAGTCAGTAGCAAGAAAAGACTTGAGAACAGACGAAGACTCGTAAAACGAAAGAAGAGCAGAGGAAAAGGAAGAAGAGAGATGTCGCAGGGGTAGGAACAACCCATGACAAGCATGGCCCACTGCGAAATGGTGTCGTTCGCCGAGCAAGCATCGCCTGAACAGACCCCACAAGTAGTGGAGAGGGAAGTTGACGCAGTCATCCTACGGTCAGGAAAGAAAATGCCTGACCGTACTCCCCCAAGACCAGACAACCCGATGCCAGAAGACGGTACCCCTAACAAATCACAGGAAAGACCTCGCATGCAAAAGTCGAAAGAAAAGGTCGTCGAAGCTATGACCAGCCAGCCAAACCTAAGACCAGTGGCATACGACATCGTGTAGCACCTACGGAAGGTTCCCGCCAGCCTAAGCGTATACAATGCTTTATGTCTCTCAAAAGTGTACAGGGAAATGTTAATCAATGCCTTACTTGACAATGAAGTCAGGGAGGTCACAATGATAGAGATAGAAGAAGAAATGAATAATTAAGATAAATTTTGGGAAGGGTATATGCCAGTGTCACAAGTCATGCCTGTCAACCATCCTTCGACCATCACTTTCTCAGAAGAAGACCGCACGATAGAATCAATGGACCACAATCGCCCATTAATGGTCACAAGAATAATCAGGGATACAGAGATTAAGAGGTGCATGCTGGACGATGGGTCTGCCGTGAATATTATGCCATTGAAAACATTGTAGAGACTGGGTTACAGGCAATCGGTGTTACGCCCGAGTTTCATGATGATTCAAGGTTTCAATCAAGACAGTCAGTGTACGCTCGGATCAATCACAGTAATGTTAGAGATTGAAGAACTGACAACGAAAGTGACATGTCAGGTAATCGATCCAGTGACAACATACAACCTCCTTCTAGGAAGGCCTTGGCTCCATCAGAATCGCATAATCCCCTCGACGTATCACCAGTGCTTCAAATATAACAGAGATGGGGTTCAATGCAGGATAGCGGCGGATCCAAAGCCATACACAATAGCCGAGTCATTTTTGGCCGATGCAAAGTACTACAACTCGGCCGACAGCAGTAAAACTAGCGAAAGGTTTGAGGCATCGAAGAGGGGGCAAGGGATAAAGCCTCGAATAGAGAACTTCGTGTAGAGAAGTAAGCCTCAAACCGTCACCCAGGGGAGACCCCGACATCAGCTGGAAAATCACTCTCAGCCGATTACAAAGAAGTTCTATGTGGTACCGCAACATCTGCGTCAACTAGGGCAGTCTGTGTTAAAACTGATCTCAGATCAAGACATGAGCGTGCTCAAGTCCAGCTTCAATATGCCGGTACCCAAGATAGGAAGAACCAAACCATTTCCAAAAGCTCCAAACCAATTCATCGTGCCGTCAAGAGACGTCACCCAGAAAGACATCAAGTTTCACTCAGGGCCAAGCCAACCAGTACCATCAGAAGAAAGAGAGGAGGGAAGGGGACTCGCCCAACCGCGACCGATAGAAGAGAAGAGATATAGCAGAGCCAGCCGAAAGATCATGAAGAATATGGGATTCTCTGGCCAAGGGACAGACACAAAGAAGAGGTTACTAGCTCCATTCGAAGAACATAAGCGAGTGTACCGAAACGGAGAAGGTCTAGGAGTTAGGGCAAGCATAAACATGGTAACCATCGGCCCGGCAGAAGAGATTCAGTCGCAGGAGCCTATCGATATTATCTAGCCAAGTGTCGCACCCGTGCAACTAGAAGATGGTGGGCAACCGACGATTAATGAACTCGAAGAGATAAATCTGGGCACCCCCAAAGAACCTAGGAATACATACATGAGCAGAAACGTCCCGAAAAATGAAAGAGAGAGATACCTGCAACTATTAAAGGAGAATAAGGATGTCTTTGCTTGGACATATTCAGAAATGCCCGGGCTCAGCCCGACGATCGCCATGCACAAGCTAAGTATCATGAAGGAGAAGAAGCCGTGAAGCAACCGCAGCGACGATTTCATCCGGACATTATACCCAAGATTGAAGAAGAAGTCAAGAGACTGATTTAGGCCGGGTTCATTCGAGAGGTGAAATACCCCCGATGGATCTCAAACATCGTGCCGGTTAAGAAGAAGAGCGAACAAATCTGAGTCTGCGTTGATTTACGAAATCTAAATGAAGCCTGCCCTAAAGATGACTTTCCCCTTCAAATTCCAGAGCTGTTGATTGATAGCACAACAGGGTATGCGGTGATGTCCTTCATGGACGGGTATTCGGAATACAATCAAATTCGTATGGCCCCAGAAGATGAAAAAGCCACGGCTTTCCGCACAACTCTCGGCATCTACTGTTATCGTGTAATGCCCTTCGGATTGAAGAACGCGGGAGCAACGTATCAGCGCGCAATGCATGTTATATTCCAAGATATGATGCACAAACACGTCGAATGCTATGTGGATGATTTTTTTGTGAGGTCAACCGGTCATGAACAGCACAGAGAACACTTAAGGCAGGTATTCCAGCGTTTGCGCAAGAAGAGCCTCCGTATGAACCCTCTGAAGTGCGCGTTTGGGGTTGCATCCGGCAAATTCTTGGGCTTTGTCGTCAGGCACAGGGGTATAGAGATCGATCCTGCCAAGATTAAGGCCATCAGAGAAATGCCGCCGCCCAAGAATCTAAAACAGTTGAAGAGTTTCCAAGGCCGCGTGGCATATCTAAGAAGATTTATTTCGAATCTGGCCGGTCGCTGTCAACCGTTCTCCGGCCTTAACAAGAAAGACGTTAAGTTTGAATGGGACGACGCTTGTCAGAAAGATTTCAATTCATTAAAGGATATGCTCGAAAATTCTCCAGTCCTCGCTGCCCCGATCAAGGGTAAGCCGTTGATTCTATACATTGCAGTAGGTGATAACTCGCTAGGGGCGCTCCTGAAAGTACGTCGGGTGGTCTAACACGACACCCACGTATGTGCGGAAGCGTAAGAGCAACTATAATTATGGCTAAACCTATAGGAGGGGGTGATTAGGACCTTTTATGAAATTCTTTTCGCCTACTTATATAATTCAACAAATCAAACTAAGCAAGCAAGAACACTTCGGCTTCCAAGCCTAAGTGGGTCCAATCACAAGACTAGCATATGATAAAGCAATAAACAACCTAGTCTAAAGCATGCATAGGTAATCAAAAGATTTAACTAATCAAGCTCCTAACCTACGCAACCTATGTAGACTTATGAGAGTGGATCAATGAGCTTAAGTCTACACAACTAGTGAAAGTACATCTTGTGTGTGGATGTGCCTGATAAGTGCCTAGCATACATTCCTATCAAGCATTCATAATTAGACAATTAAACTAACAACGCTAAGATATCAATGTGCTCAATTCAATCACAAACACGAGCATGTATAGTGGTTCGACTACTTGTCTACTCCACTCTCGGTTCAAGTACTCAACACCTTTGAGCACATTGGCATTCACTATCGGAGGTTTTAAATGAGGTTCACCTCTCAACCTTTACACGGAGGTTTTACCGGTTCACCTCTCAACCATGACCGGAGTTTTGGACAAAGGGCTAACTCTCAACCCAAACGGAGTTTTGGACATAGGCTAACTCTCAACCCGACTCACGTTCACTCCCGTGACGGAGGTTCCCCCTTAGAGACTTAGTTTAGGCCCGACAAACGGGCCAAGGAACGGCTAACGTCCCTAAATCGAGTTTGACAAACAAACTCTAAATGGACTCTCAAAAAGGACAACCTTACTTGTCGGATGAGCCCCTTGTTTAGCGCCGGTTCGGGTTGCTTGATCTCCGCTCTCCCGTGCTTCAATCAGCTTCCCTAGCTCCCACGATCGTGTTGCCGTTGCGTCGCCAATGCCTCAGCCACACTCGATCAAACACCTTGCATGTGATGCCTATGAGATGCCCAAGGTGATAGGAGGATGGTTGAATCTCCTACATGGGATATGTAGCTTGTTCTAACTAGGAGATTCACCTAGAGGGTCTTCTAAAGGTCTTTGACAAGGGATATGCCTATATGGAATAGTGTCTCACCTCTAGATTTGAGAGAGGAATCACGTCATCTCTAGATTGCATTTGAATGCCCACACTTGTGTTTAAAACACAAGGGATATAACTTGAAACCCTCCTCTTTAAGGCCTCATATGATGTACAAAAGGTGTGGGGAATAGGCTCTCAAAACCCTCTTAGCTATGCCCAAAAACTGAGCTCCTTATATAGAAAAAATGAGCTCCAACGGTCATAAAACGGGAAAAAATGGCTCCTTCCGACCTGTCCCAGCCGGTCCTGACCGGTCGGCCAAAAGCCAAGCAAGACAGAGTGCAATCTATCAAAAAAGTGGGTCTGTCCGACCGGTCGCAACCGGTCGGGCCAGCCCAGCCGACCGGTACGACCGGTCGGTCCTTAGTCTGCACAACACAGCAACCTTGCTGTTTAGTTGGGGACCTAGTCCGACCGGTCAAGACCGGTCGGTCCAGTCCATCCGACCGGTCGGTCAGGCTTAGGTTTAGCCTGTAGTTTGCAGACCCAATATTATCTCAACCCTCGTGCATTGGCCAAGTTTTGGGTGTACTTTTGGGACACCAAGGGCCATTCTATGATGACAAAAGGTTTCCTAATCATGGTCAAGGTCATCAAACAATCAAGGGGTTGGGTTTTGGTCAGGGTTAAGGCACATCAAGGCATCACTATTACCTGTATCTTCTTCCTTGATGTAGCGGGGCCACTGAGTCTTCGGTCTTCGTCTTCATTAGGCTCAACCGACACTAGACTCACTGATGTAAGTGATTGACAAACAAGGTGCACTAGTATGCCACGAAAAAGTGCACTAACAGCTCCTGGCACAGAAAAATGAGGAAAGCAAGGAAAATGCGCTATATTATTTGAGTCGCACGTTAGTGGGGGCCGAATTTAACTACTCAGCGATCGAGAAGATATGTCTGGCTCTCATCTTCGCCGTGAAGAAACTTAGACATTACTGCCTCTCGCACCAAATAACGTTGATATCCAAGGCCGACCCTATCAAATTCCTCATGAATCGGCCTATGCTGTCTGGACGCTTAGAGAAATGGGCCCTTCTCCTCTCTAAATTCGATATCACTCACGTCCCGGCCCGAGCTATTAAAGGACAAGCGATTGCGGATTTTCTCGCTGCGCATCCAGTCCCAAGCAGCGAAGAAATGGAGTGTGACCTCCCAGATGATCAGGTTATGATAATTGAAGAACCACGACTCTGGCAGATGTACTTTGACGGAGCCTCTAGGTCAACAGGGGCAGGAGTAGGAGTTATATTTATTAGCCCGCAAGGAAATCTACTACCCTATTCATTTACGATCGTGCCAGCCTATACCAACAATGAAGCATAATATCAAGCCCTCATTATCGGACTACAGTTCGCCCTCGAGATGCGTATCAAGGCAATACAGATCTACGGTGACTCCAGGCTAGTCATCGGACAGCTGACGACAGAATATGAGGTTCGCAAACCCGAGTTGTCGCCCTTTTGCCACCAAGCACAATCGTTGTTCGACCAATTTCGCAATGGTAGAGTTTCACATATACCAAGGCAAGACAATGTATAGGCCGATGCATTGGCCAGCCTAGCCGCTGCTCTGGCTAATCCCGGAGGCAGCCCACTCCAAGTAACGATCGAAGAAAGAAGGATCTTACCAACAACCGCATTGTGCGGCGATGAATCGAGCGTGAATCCCATCTGCTGCTTCGAAATCACAGAAGAGAACGACTGGAGAAGGCCATTTGTCGACTACTTGAAATACGGATTTTTATCGAAAGAGTCCAAGATGCACACACAAGTCAGGAGACGCGCCGGTTCATTTATAATACAGAATGACGTCCTTTACAAGTGCTCGTATGAGGGAGTGTTGCTGCGCTGCCTGGACCAGGATGAAGCATACGCCACACTAAAAGAAGCTCACGGAGGAGAGTGCGGTGCTCACCAGGGGGGCAAGAACTTACATCACCGTGTCCGACACATGGGGTATTATTGGCCCACAATGACAAAAGACGCGATGGAATACGTCAAGAAGTGTCATCAATGCCAGATACATGCAGATATAATACACTCGCCACCAGAAGAGTTACATTAATCAGTAATATGTTGGCCTTTCGCCGCCTAGGGCATGGACGTGATAGGGCCGATCAATCCGCCATCCTCTCAGGGGCACCAGTACATTCTTGCTGCGACCGATTATTTCTCTAAATGGGCTGAAGCCATTGCCCCGAGAAATGTGAAAGCCAGACACGTTGAAAGTTTCATCCGTCACTCCATATTATACCGGCATGGTATCCCCGAAAGAATCACCACCGACAATGGAACTCCCTTCAAAAATGCCACTATCGATAAGCTGTGCGCAAAGTTCAAAATTAAGCATTGCTATTCATCGCCTTACTACCCTCCCGCGAATGGATTGGCTGAGGCATTCAACAAGACTATCGTGAAGATCCTGAAGAAGACGGTGGCGGTGAATAAGAAGGACTGGGACAGACGATTGCCCGAAGCGTTATGGGCACGTACCGCACAGCCACTCGAGCCGCACCCTACTCGTTGGTGTACGGTACGAAAGCTGTGATCCCGATGGAGATACAGGTGGAGTCGCTACGGGTCGCGCTCCGACACTCCTTGACGACCGAGTACAATGCTAAAATCAGAATGGTCGAGCTGGATGATCTGGACGAAAAGAGGCTCGCCGCTCAACAAAGGCTCGAAATGTATCAGAAACAAATCTCAGCCTCATACGATAAACGAGTCCGTGGTAGGTCATTCAAAAGAGGCGACTTGGTACTAATGATGAAACGTCCGGCACTGGCTCAAGGTCCCAAGAGTAAATTCGATCCGAAATGGGATCCGGTGTGTATCATCGATGAAGTTTATTCTAATGGAGCCTATCGGGTGATGGATTGCAAAGGATAGGGCATCGGTTCACTGGTGAACGGTCGATTCTTGAAAAGATATTATACTCGACGCAAGCCTATCATTATAGTTTGAAAACACCCCATTAGAGGGAGAATGTAATGAAGGAGATACCAAAAGAAATGATACCGCATAGGGCTTGAAGCGAAGTACTAATTATCTACTTTTTGCTTCCACAGGTGTCAGAAAGTCGTTAAGACTCAAGACACGTCAAGTATGGCACCCCACCCTTCAAGACCATCAAGAAAGGGGAAAAGCCCTTAACAAAGGCTCGGTCGCATCCTTGCTCATACAAGCACAGGTTTAGGTCCTAACAGGAGGACGTTTTTTCCCAAATAGCTCAATAGTTTACATTCTCGCAAATAAACTAGAAACCCAGCATGAATCCAAAATTGCGATAGTATACATATTGATACATTAATTGCGATAGTATACATATTGATACAATATCCGTTACAAACGTGTTTAAAGTTACAAACAAAAACCATCACTGTTCAACCATCTAAGTTCTTCATACATTGTTCTAACATATCGATCGCAGAACTTTGGATACCCCTTTGTGCCGCCTCTACTTCAGCCAAAACTTGTGCAGGGTCAGGGACGTTCTGAAGAAGCTGCTGCAGTTCTGTGACCTGGGCCTCTATGTCATTGCACTTCGCCTCATGTTGATCAATAGACGACTGCAAGCGAGCCTTTTGACTGGTAAACTTGGAAAAGTTCAGGTGAACAATCAAACGCTCGGCCTGCAGCCGTGCTATTTCACTATTAATCTCTTCTAGACGATCTGCGGCCCCCTAACATCCAGTGCTAGCGACTTACCAAGCTTGCCTCGCCTCGGCCACGTCTGCCCTGTGAAGTTCTAGCTTTGGAAGAAGAGACTGCAACTGGCTACGCTTCTCCTCAGTAGAGGGATCAGGTCTGAGACACTTTGCGCCAACGACACGAGCCATCCCCTCTTTGAACCAGACCACGTGATCGACCATCGAAGAGACGTCAACCCCGAGCCATGTAGCGTTATGCTCAAGCGCTTGTAGCCCTTCATCCAGAATACACCATTCATCCTCGTTCTTCAAAGAATCGGTGATAGTCATCAAAAGACTCTTCAAGAGGTTCGCCTTTATCTTCGACAAACCTCGAAGAGAAGAAGTGAGTGCTTCGGGCAAAACCACAGGGGCAGGGGCACAGGTCGAAACTACTGCTGACAAAACAAACGATAAACGTCAATGCAGGAAAATCACCATAAGAAAGAAAGTAGTCGAGGCAGTAAGAGCAAGTGATATACCAGTAATTTCAGGAATGTCGACGGCAAGCGTACCGGATGAAGCAGTGGGCACGGGAGACACTAGGGCCGGTTCCGTTGCTCCCTCAGTCAATGGTTCGGGTAATTCTGGAGAAGATTGCACCACGACCTCGGGAATATTGGCATCAGATGCTGTCCCAACGATAGGAGGAACTTCAGTGGCAGGCCCGGCTGATAATGATATGACGGCAGGAGGAACTTCAGTAACGGGTTCAGTTGATGACGGCTGTTGAGCTCTTAATTGTGCATATTCTAACCCCAATTCATCACTCATTGTGCGAGATTTTTATGATTTAAAGACTAATTGAATGCATGTTTTGTGATTGTAGGATTGAGAGTGGACTCCGCCTAATTGAAGATGAAAAGAGCTTATTTGGAACTACTTAGATGAAGATCTAAGGAGGACCAAAGAAAGAAGGAAGCAAGGAAAGAAGAAAAGAATGGAAGAAAGAAGCCAGAGAAATGAAAGAAAGAATGCAGAAGAAGGTGCCCACGACCGGTCGTCCGACCGGTCGTCCAAGGCCAAGGACCGGTCGTCCGACCGGTCCGTACATGCATAGAGGAGGCACAGAGGCCATAGCTCTCTGGATTGTTCACGACCGGTCCTTAAATTAATTTTCCAAGCCAAAACTCTCTGGACTATTTTTGGTCGTTTTGAGACCGGTCGTTCAGCATCCACGACCGGTCGTCCAGCCACTGCGACTGGTCGTGCGACCCGTCGTCTGCGTAAGTTTTAAACTTCTAATTCTGGCGCCGATTTTCTCTGCGCAGTGCATAAGTGTTACGCAGATTCTCGAATCTTCTGAAGTTGCAGAGCCTCCCCACTATAAAAGGACACCTAGGGATCGTTCCTAGGGTATCTTAGAAGGGTTTAAGCAAGGTTAGAGGCGGCGAAAGTAGATTTCGGAGTTCCACAACTCCTTCTAGTTTGTTTTACTATTTTATGCCTTTCTTAAGTTGTTTCATGTTTTCTTAGATCATGAGCAGCTAAACCTCTTAGCTAGGGCTAAGAGGTGAGGCTTGTAGTGAATCTAAGATGTTTCATTTCGTATTTAGTTGGTTTTAAGTTTGGAATTCATGTTTATGAACAATGGTTTGAAGTTTATACAAGTTTTAAGTAGTTTTTCTTAGTCTTATGATGACTCATGGATGTTTGGGAGAATTACTTAAGTTCTTAACTGCTTTGTATTATTCTAGACCTGTATGATCCGAGGAATTGGAGTACGCTCTAGTACTATGATCTTCATGTGGGGACTTCCTACCAAAGTTCTACCTTTCTGAATTTCTGTAATGTGTATGAATATGATTTGAATCAAGTTGAAATCATGATCTAGCCTTGTCTTGTGACAGGACTTGAGGATGGTTGTGATTGTGATCTGAGCCTATTGGAATTGGGACTGACCTATGCAATTGAGCATGCTTAGCCTAGCTTACATTGAGTGAATCATATGCATTGGACTTACATATGACAGATTGTCTGTTTTAACAGCTCTATCATCCGGCTAGATAGATCTTAATATCGATTCTAGTTGAGAAAGTGAGAAACCACAGCGGATTGAACATCAAGGATTGCTACAAGTGGATCCTTGAACCCCTAGTGCCTTTTTTTAATTGTTTACCTTCAAATTAGTTTAAAATTGTTACTCACATCAATCTCATAAAAAAATCCGGTTGTTAGCTTTTAATAGATATTATTGGATGTGTTTGTGAATTCCTACACAAGTCCCTGTGGATCGATCTCGGTCTTACCGAGATTATTACTACATCGCAACCCTACACTTGGGGAAGCGAACAAGTTTTTGGCGCCGTTGCCGGGGACTTTGACGGTTTTCACAAATTTCTGAAATAAGTATCTATTTAGGATTTTTAGGATTTTAGGACTAACTTAGTTTGTTTTATTTGATTTTTCCTTTTCAGGGATTTCTAGGAAACTGAAGAAGATATAAGGATTTCAAGTGCCGAATCAGGTTCTATCTTTCTAAACCTTAGTCTTCTCCTTCTCCTATTCATTCCTATCATATTCATCTCTTGTAGAGTGGGTGGAGACTCCTTTTGGATCTCTGAAAGGTAGGCCTTGTGCCACCTAGATTCCTATTGGTCGGCTCTGCCGTCTTGGATTACCTTGTGCTCAGAGATTTCTTTTCTCACCTCTACTCCTCTTTGTCCTTTTTCTGCACTTTTTCTCAAAAGATTCAAAGAGTGGGTGGGGAGTTCTCTGAACCCCTATTGACCAGGAGAAATCGGTCTCTATCCTTACTTCTGGCTTAGCCATTGCAAGACACCTTGTGCTTCGGTCTTAGAGAAAAGTAAAGAAAGGGAGGAAGAATTCTTCTTTCTCTTTGTTTCCTATTTTTTGGTTTTGCATGCCACACTGGGCTCGGGATTCCAATAACCGACTCATAAGTGAAGGGGGGATAGTAGAAGGAATTGACAGAGAACCACGTGCTAGGAGACATCTAACTTATCCAATTTTGTCTGAAAGTATAGCTGTGAATCAACCTAATCCAATGGCCAATCCTAATCTGAGCCAAAACCAAACTGAAACAGGGGAGAATGTGGTTGAGAATGTTCCCCGACCTAGAACTTTACGTGATTTCTTGCAACCAGCAAAAGCGAGCACTCCCTCATGCATAATTTTTCCACAAAATGCAGGGAATGTGGATTTAAAACCGGGAGTGATCCAACTTCTTCCTAAATTCCATGGATTAGACAGTGAAGGTGCCTATCAACACCTTAAGGAGTTTGATAAGGTAATAACCACCATGCACTTTGCTAATGTGACTGATGATGTGGTGAGACTTAAATTCTTCCCTTTTACTCTTAAAGATAAAGCTAAAGGTTGGCTTCATGCATTAAGGCCAAGATGAATTGTTGCATGGACTGATATGCACAGGGAATTCATAAAAAAATTCTTCCCTACTCACAAAACAAACATGTTGAAGTGCCTTATCATGAACTTTGCCCAAAAGGAAGATGAAACCTTCTTCCAATGTTGGGAGAGGTTTAAAGACCTATTAAACGCATGCCCACATCATGGCTATGAAATTTGGCGGGTTATAAACTTTTTCTATGAAGGATTGACTTCACCCATGCTCCAATTCGTAGAGATGATGTGTAATGGGGAGTTCATGAATAAGGAGGCTGATGAAGCATGGGATTATTTGGAAGAATTGGCTGAGAATGCACAGTCTTGGGATACATCAAAACCAACAAATTCCAAGACTGGCCAACAAAAGGAAAGAGGAGGAATGTATGTCTTATCGGAAGAGGATAGCATAAGTGCACGAGTGGCTAGCCTCACAAGAAAGGTTGAAGCCATGGAATTGAGGAAAGGAGAGACGATTAACTCCAATGACGTTGAAACTGTTTGTGGAATTTGTGCCGGAAATCAACATGCAACACAAGATTGTCCCACAATTTCAGCCGTTCAGGACATTTTACAAGAACAATCAAATGTCATAAACAGTTATCAACGGCAATTTGGTGCTCCAACCTCAAACACGTTTAATGCTAGTTGGAAGAACCATCCCAACTTCAGTTAGAGGAATGGACCCACTGCGAATGCAACCCCTATCCCTCAAGCTCAACCTATACTAGGTCCATCTCTAGTCATTACTCCAAAAGTGACGCTAGAGGAGATGTTGGATGCATTCGTATCGGTCCAAGCTGAGTATAACAAGACAAATTCTCTCAAAATAGATGGGTTCATGCAAGAGCAATTGAAATTCAATCAAAATTCAACTCAAGCCATCAATGAATTGAAAACATCAATGGCTAGAGTTGAATCTCATCTTAGTGTTAGAGAGAAGGGCACACTTCCTGCCCAACCTCTTCCTAACCCAAGAACCCAGTTTGAGATACAAGATGCAAGCTCATCTTCCATCATATGGAGCATGTTCAAGCTATCACCACTATGAGAAGTGGGAAAGAAATTGATAAATCTAATTCGGTGAAGGCCCCAAAGCCTAAGGATCCGAAAATTTCCAAAGAGGATGATAGCTCAAACAACACTCCACAAGAGAAAGAACCGGAAAGGCAATACAAGCCGGTTGCCCCATTTCCACAAAGGTTGATTTCACCTAAACCTTTAGATAAAAATCTGGAAATTTTAGAAGTTTTCAAGCAGGTGAAGATCAACATCCCGTTGTTGGATGCCATTAAACAAATACCATCTTATGCTAAATTTCTAAAGGAATTGTGTACAGTCAAAAGGAAACGCAATGTTCACAACAAAGTACTTTTGACTGAGAATTTGAGCGCCATCATCAAACAAGAGGTGCCCCAAAAATACAAGGATCCGGGTAGTCCAACCATCTCATGCATCATAGGAGATTACCGGATTAAACAAGCCTTACTCGATTTGGGGGCAAGTGTGAACCTCATTCCTTACTCCGTTTACGAACAACTTGGGTTAGGTGAATTGAAACCCACCAAAACCACACTCCAACTTGCTGATAGATCCATTCGTATACCGAGAGGAATGATTGAGGATGTTCTAGTCCAAGTTGATAAATTCTACTACCCAGTAGACTTTATTGTCTTGGATACACATCCTGTGATAGGCACCGGTGCTCAAATTCCCGTCATACTTGGCCGACCGTTTCTAGCTACTTCAAATGCAATTATCAAAGAAACGGACTTGTACAAATGTCCTTTGGAAATATGACCCTTGAGCTTAACATATTTGATTTATACAAACAACCACGGGAGGTTGATGATGATATCCACGAACTAAACATGATTGAATCATTCGTGAAAGATACATTCCCCTTGTCACTATCTTCCAACCCTTTGGAGGCATGTGTGGCCCATTCTCACGAGATAAATGATGACACAATACAAGAGATGGATGCCATTTTAGATGTGATGACGGTGCTTGATAATAAAAGATGGAGGGCCCTATTTGAGCCTTTGCCTGTAAACGAGAACAAGGCCCTCCCATCCAACATCAAGGCACCAACACTCGACCTAAAACCATTATCAAGTGAGCTGAAATATGTTTATTTAGGTCAAGATGAGACATACCCAGTGGTGATTTCTTCCCACTTGGATGAGGAACAAGAGAGTAGGCTAATGGCCACTCTATTAGAGCACAAGAGTGCCATTGGATGGTCAATTGCGGATCTCAAAGGCATAGACCCACTGATTTGTACTCATCGCATACACCTTGAGGAGAATGCGAAGACATCCCGGCAACCACAAAGACGACTAAATCCAAACATAAAGGATGTGGTTAAGGCCGAAGTGGTGAAACTATTGGATGTGGGTATTATTTACCCAATATCTGATAGTCAATGGGTGAGCCCAACTCAGGTGGTGCCTAAGAAATCCGGAATAACCATCGTAGCCAATGCCAATAATGAACTCGTGCCAACTAGAGTCACTGCCGCCTCAAGGATTGCTTACTCTTCCAAGAGGGAAGAATCGCCGATGAAGTCAAAGATGACCTCCTTATGTTCATCAGAAATGGAGGCCATCAGGGAGACGTTCTGAATAGATTGAAGAATAGGGTGAGAGTCTGCGCCCAGTCGGGTCAAGGCCTCGGCCACCTCGTCATGCCGAGCAGCGAGAGATGACCAAGTCTCAGAGAGATTCAGAGAGCCCAGAAGCCGCCTTAGACAGTCTCGGGCCACGCGTAGAGAAGCACGAGTTATGGCCATTGTCTGCTAAGAAACAAGACTGATGAACCGATATGGCAGTCCGACAAGAGAGAAGAAAGAGAAAGCACGTGAAGTTAGTCGCGTAAAGTCAGAAAGGCTAAGAGGAGACATGCAAAGGTATGTTCGAAACATCACTTAAATTAGCCACTAGAATTGCCCATTAAGCTGATGCGATCTAGAAATCTTTTAAGTGTATGAGACCCTACGCCTCCTTAGAACAACTGACACGTATACGCAAATATGAAGCAGAGGTATAGGGGCTCATACCCTTTAGAGACTTAGTAAATCGCCAGAATAAAGTTCGCAAAAAACCCAGATTCCACTAAGTCCTATGGGCTGGGTGCGTGAGGCCCCACGCACCTCAAAATACCAAGTATAAATTCCGGGTTCGTGAGGCTTCACGCACCCCAATAATGTTCAAAGGCTGTCAGGTTGAATTTGAGGGTGCATAAGGCCCCACGCACCCCGAAATATGCCCAAAATACACCAAGTCCGAAAAGCAGGGTGCGTGAAGCCCCATGCACCTTGAAACACTTGAAAATTTCCCAAAGTTACAAATTGGGGTGCGTGAACCCCCACGCACCCTTATAAAACCCAATTCTCAGGTGTGTGACAAGGTTAAAACCCTCCATGATTTGACGAAGGGTGCGTGGGCCACCACGCACCCCAAAAATCCAAAAATTCCACCGAAGTCCAACAATTTTCTGGGTGCGTGGGATGCCACGCACCCCTATAAAGGGTTTAAAATTCGAACTCAGGATTCCTGGGTGCGTGAGCCTCCACGCACCCGAAATATCATTTTTACCTCGAATAAACCGGTACGTGCAGATTAAAAGGGTGCGTTGGAGACAATTGTTGGGTGCGTTGGAGAATAAAAGGGTGCGTGGGCTTGATCCGAGATATCTAGCAAGGAATAGTGAAATGACGAGAATAGGCCGTCTTCTCTATTTATAGTGGGACCCAAAAGGTCCGGTGCGTCTCACCAGACGATCGTGCGTCTGTTGCGACCCACCGGAGGGGCATCTGTTGGGGTCCCAAAAGGTAGGGACTCTTAAAATAAGCAAAATAGCCAAAGGAATCACGCAAAACGCCTTCCGGTGCACGTAAAAATGAAGAATTATGGGATTTCCTTACTTAGCCAATTCTTCAGTGGGCCCCGCCAATCACCGTGATCGGAACCGCCCGAAAGTGGACCTACAACCTCATTACCACTCATGATGAACAGTGCAAGTAATTACGCAACCAAACGGGCCCCACAAACCCTCTAAAATTCAAAACCCAACTGGTGGAGTTCACATTTACGTGTCCACGCACCCATAAATTCAGGTGCCCCAGGCGTCGGAAAAATCACTAAAAATAGGAATTCATTTGAAGGCATTCGGCGTCCCACGTACCCCAAAAATGGGCCCACGCACCCTTAAATTTAACACATTTTATGATTCTCATTCGAAGGCATTTTGGAGTCCCACGCACTCGACAAATGCCCCATGCATCCACAAATTTAACTACAATTCAGGGACTTAATTAACGGGTGCGTTGAGTCCCACGCACCTGTTTAATAAGTCCCACGCACCCGACAAATCAGATATTTTCAGAGGTCATTACCGGATGCGTCGACGGTATTTAAAGGGTGCGTGGCACGTGACGCTCTCCTATTGGCCGACTTCACCTATAAATACCCCATCCACCAATTCATTTAGACAATTCTGAAAAATGAGAGAGCTGCCGCCCTCTGGGATTCCGAAATCGCCGCCGGAAACCCTCGCCGGAATACTTTTCTGACCGCCAGAAATCCTCTTCGGTCACCAGAATACCCTTTCCAATCGTCGATATTCCACCACAGGTCTGAATCCTAAATCATAAGTTTGCCCACCCATCCTAAAAATGGTCCCACGCACCTGAATAATTGCCCACGCGTCCAATAATTCGACGTGAATCGGACAAGTGCATCGGACTCCCACACACCCAAAAAGTGGCCCACGCTTCCATAAATCCGGGTCCCAGGAATTTATAAATTCATCAAAATCAGATTTGCAAATTTGGTCCCTCACATCCTGAATATGGACCCACGCATCCCTAAACAAATCAGAAATTCGGTACTTAATTTTTAGGTGCGTGGAACCCCACGCACCCGTTTATTAAGTCCCACGCACCTAAAAAATCAGCCAATTGCAGAACATGTTTGTAGGTGCACCGGGCTCAATTTTAAGTGTTTTCAAGGTCCGTTTAAGCCTATCTTGGGTATTTTGAGCATTCCGGACGTAATGAAATGGTCGAACGAATGTTCCGGGAACTCTAAACAAGTAAAATCGCGCGTCTTCGAGGTTTGACCCGATTCAACGCGATGAACGAAGTGCCTTCCCGGAAAGGAGCCGCCAGCATCCAGAACTATGCAAATATGTCATCATTATGTTTACTATAAAGGCATGATCCGATTTGGGTCAAAAGCTAGACAAGCAATGCTATGGTTACCACGATAAACCATGCCAAAGATTTTTGATTCCCTACAAACCAATTGCTCTCAACTGCCACAACACAACAGTCGATGCCCTACCCACCCAAATGGTATCCGTTGGTTGGGCTACGCAGGTACGCACAACTGTAGAATGGACTTCCCGAGGTCACCTGTCCTTACATTAATAGGCGCGAGCCCAGATTCGTCCTTCTCAATAATAAACCCTGATAGTCTTAGCCCGGATCTCCGGCCAAAATATGGGACATAGACATCTGACTAATATAAAGGTGGTTCAGTACATAGCAAAACAAATACAGGTCTCTACGACCACCAACTCTAAGACCATAGTCCTCGCTGACTAGTCTTTTGCCTTCTAATCAAGGGTCATCGATCGTTCGATGTAATTAAGGGCTCGTGCCAGATCACGGCCTGGAATGTAAAAGATCTCAGAATCTCTGGAATAAAATTCGCCTTGCGATATCTCTTCTTGTGTGCCTTTTGTGAATGCTTGTGATTTTCTATGAATGTTTCTATTACCCAGAACCCCAGAGCAACAATACAAAATAAACACCATCCAGAAAATGGCCCTGCTACATTTTCAGTTCCAACAGAGGGTACTTTAACTTCGACTGGAACAACTACTTCGGTACCGAATGCCAAAGAGAAAGGGGTTTCTCCAATTGACGTACGAGTCGTCGTTCTATAAGCCTATACGATTTGAGGTAGAAGTTCAGGCCACATACCTTTACGTTCATCAAGTATAGTTTTCAGATGATGTTTGATAATTTTATTGACTGCCTCAACTTGTCCATTAGCCTGAGGATGATATGGGGAGGTTCGAATATTTTGTATCCTCCATTTTTCGCAAAACGCGAAGAACACACCGTTGTCAAACTGTTTTCTCTTGTCAGTGATTATAGCATGGGGGAGCCCATAACAGCATATGATGTTTCTCCATATGAATTTAGTAGTCTGTTTTTCAGTGATTGTGGTTAAAGGTTCTGCCTCGACCCATTTGGTGAAGTAATCGATTACTACAATTGCGAACCTATTTTGGCCTTTTTCGGTTAGTAATGGTCCGATTATATCGATTCCCCACTGGGTGAAAGGCCAAGGGCCATTCATTGGTGTCATTTGCTCAGATGGCACGTGAGGGATTGGAGAATATCACTGGCATTCGTCACATTTCTTGAAAAATTCAATTACGTCCGCCTTCATGATGGGCCAATAGTACCTTTGCCTCATTGCTTTATATGCTAAAGATCGTCCCCTGGGATGATTACCGCATGCCCCTTGGTGTATTTCATCGAGAACACAGTGTGCCTCTTCTGGATGGAGGCACTTTAAATATCGTAAAGTAAAAATTTTACGTAATAATATTCCATTTTATGAGGTGTATCTGGCAGCACGGTAACTAATTTATCGCGCAGATTTTCTATTGTCTGGGAGTTGTCCATTTTTTAGGTAAAGGACGATGGGATCCATCCAGCATGGAGATGAATGCAATGTGACCACTTGCTTTGGAGCGACTTGATCAGTACTCGAAGCATGAAGATGCTCGACAAGAAACAGATTGCGTTAAATCAGACTCTGGTGCGGAAGCTAACTTTATTAGAGAATCTGCGAGCTTATTCTTATCGCGAGGAATGTGAATTATTTCATATTTGCTTAGCTTTGTGAGCAGGATTAGTACTCGAGATTTGTACAAAGCCATTCGCTCTTCTTTTCCCTCGAATTCGCCTAGCTCTTGGTTAACTACGAGTTGAGAGTCATTGTGAATAAGTAAATTCTGTATTACGAGCACGTTTGCTAATTCGAGGCTGACGATTAAGGCCTCATATTCTGGTTCATTGTTCGAGATATGAATATCGAAGCGTAAAGCATATTGGAATTGTGATCTGTTAGGAGCGATTAGGATCAAGCCGGCTCCACTGCCAGTGGCGCATGAAGACCCATCTACAAAAAGCGACCAGGGTGCCTGGTCACTGGTCGCAGAGTCATTGCTGGAGGTGGAATCAGTGGGGGTCGAGTATGTAAATTCAGCAATGAAATCGGCTATGAGTTGGGCCTTAGTGGCGGTTCTTGAGAAGAATGTAATGTCATGTTCGCTGAGCTCAATTCCCATTTAGTCAACTGCCCAGATACCTCGGGCTTTTGGAGGACTTGCCTTAATGGATGATTCATAGGTACTAATATAGAATGGGCTTGGAAATAAGGTCGTAGTTTTCGGACTGCAGTCACTAAGGCCAGAGCTAATTTTTCCATATCAGAGTATCGAGTTTCAGCATCCACCATTGCTCGACTGACATAATAAACGGGCCTTTGGACCCCATAATCTTCTCTTATTAAGGTAGCGCTAACAGTCGTGGAAGATACAGATAAATAAAGAAAAAGCTTCTCGTGTGGAACAGGTTTGGATAAGATAGGAAGCGTGCTCATATATTGCTTCAGTTGCTGAAATGCCTCCTCACACTATTGGGTCCATACCTAGTTGGTTTTTGCAGTAGTGTGGAGAAGCTTAAAGAAGGGAAGGCATTTATCAGAGGCACGCGAAATAAACCTATTCAACGATGCAATGCGACTAGCCAATTGTTGGACATCTTTAAGAGTGGATGGAGACTTCATTTCAATCAAGGCTTTTATCTTCTCGGGGTTTGCTTCGATTCCCCATTGACCAACCATGAATCCAAGAAATTTTTCGGCAGAGACCCTAAAAGCACATTTTTCTGGATTTAACTTCATCTGGTACTTCCTCATCAGATCGAAGGCTTCTCGGAGATCCACGAGATGATCATTGGCCACGACGCTTTTTACGAGCATGTCGTTGACGTAAACCTCCATATTCTTGTCGATTTGTGCAGCAAACTGTAGACACCCACCTTCGGCTACAATGTTGGTAGAGATAGCTGAATGAATGGAGGACCGTACCCCCAAATCCCATGTCCAAACTCACCCTGGTAAGCCCCAATCCATAGCCCAACTCAAGCCTGAGCCCAGTCAACTCACCCCTAAACATCAGCCCAAAAAACCCCCCATAAGAAAAACTAGTCAAAAAATCCTAAAAGAAGTCAAACTCGGTGAGTCAACCCACTGAGTCAAATCACCGAGTCAACCCGCTGAGTCAACCCATCGAATCGACTCACCATGTCAACCCATCTCTTAAACCCAGTCAACTCACCGAGTTCCAAACTGCAGCCTTGGAGCAAGTCTGAACCTAAACCTAAGAAATTTCTGCTTCAGGTTCGGAGGTCGTACACTTCGAACCCGAAGCAAAACGACCATACGAGCGGCCCCCTGGGTGCCGCCCAAAATTATTTACGGGGTCTGCCACTCTCCGCTGCTATAAATACCCTCCTCCCCTTCTCATTCAAGCATCCCTCAAGCCTGAGTGCGATCCCATTAGTTCTGAGCCCTTCTCCACCCTTTTAGCCCACTTTTCCACCAAGGAGAGCCCGAGTGAGAAGAGCCTAGCCTTGGTCCAGCCCAACCTGACCCTGGTCTAAGTCTCCCAAACCACCCAAGTCTTGATCTAGCCACTCGAAGCAAACCCTTGCGTCATCTCCGTCCATCCAGCTACTCTTTTACCAGCATCATCTCATTCGCATCTAGCATAAGTGCAACATTTACTTTTCTTCCAACCCCCCTGCTTATCATATCACTGCCAACACTTTGATTATTCAAGCACACAACATGCATCCTACATAAAGCACCTGTCAGTTCGAGCGTATGCTCTGGGCTTGCCTGTTAATGGAAACCTGCCCATCAGAAACTCTTACTGTTCAGACCTGCATTCATGCATCAGTCACTACAAACACTTTGATTATTCAAACACACCGCATGCATCTGGCATAAAATACCTGTCAGTTCTAGTGTATGCTCTGGGCTTGCCTGTTAATGGAAACCTACCCATCAGAAACTCTTACTATTCAGACCTACATTCATGCATCATGTCATCCATGAGAATATACGAGGATTAAATTAGACTTTCAAGTATTAGTTCGATTCTGTGAAGTAGAGACCGTACTTCGCTACGGGCAGTGTGTGGGGTGCTTAACCTCTTCCCACCTTGTAACCGTGACCCCTTACCTCGAATCTCTGGTCGCAGATCAAAAGGAGTCATTTTAGAGGAAGGAATCTTTGGATGCCCTTCTTTAACGTTTCTACGGGGTCTAGCCGACTGTAGATTCGAAGTAACTGGCTAATGGTGACTCTGGTCTCATACAAACTCATTTAAACACATCCAGCTTAACACGACAATTGAACAAAGCTCTCGAGAACTAGGCAAGCTAGTGGCACAAACGGCGATTCGCGCGCACGTACCCCTCTTCTTTTCCGGAAGGGAAGGGAGAATGTCCGGGAGCGCGGAACGGCGAGCGTCCACAAAATGGCGACTCTGCTGGGGACATGCTAGTCCCACTAGTCATGATCCAACTTGAAAAACGGAATCCCTCCTATATTTGAAAGTCATTAGTCCTCATACAATCTCATCTGCATAGCATTCTACCCAAAAAAAAAAAAATCTCAAAACCCAAAAAAGAGTAGAGTATAGTCCTCACCATTGCGCCTCCTTGGGCTCAACGTGTTCGGAAACAACTTCCCTTCTGCAGCATAATCCGCACTCGGGTTCAGCAAGCCATGTCCAACCACGAAGAGGAAGCAACCTCCAATGCAACAACCAATTGAGAATACGCCAATCATGCAAGAATTGGCGCAAGGAATGAGAGCAATGCAAGAAATGCTCTTGCAATTCATACAAGCACAAGCTACCGCAATAGTCAACAACCAAGCTGGCCTAGTTCAGCAATCTCAGCAGCCATGCCGGTTCCCTCCGGCCTCCAGTTCTAATCAAGTACAACCATCGGAGTCTGCTCAAGACTACTGACAACAACCATCTCAGCCCTTCGCTATGGGGCATCCTCCTCAATACCTTCCTGCGGCGACGAGACCGTCTCAGATCATCCCTGTCGCAAGAACTTCCAGTCAACTTATGGTCAATCTTACAAACAACAATCTCAGTAGATTTCAGCATGTCCCCGCGGATGGGACCCCTTTCCTTTCTCAGCATGTCCCCGCCGATGGGACTTTTACTCAATTTCAGCACATCCCCGCCGATGGGATTTCAATTCAATTTTCGGCAACGGGGACAACACTGGCGAATGCCCACAATGGGGGTCAGTGTCAAGCCCACATCAGTCAGTGGACAGTGGCGAATACCCAACAAGGGGGTCACTTCCCAGCATCTCAGCCTCCTACAAACAGGAGAACTTTTCAATTCTAGCACATCCCCGCCGATGGGATTCCAATTAATTTCCAGCAATCTTCAATTCAACAAACTCCAGTTAATTTCCAGCAATCTTCAATTCAGCAAACTTCAGTTAATTTCCAACAATCTTCAATTCAGCAATCTCTGGTTAATTTCCAGCAAGTTCCAGTTCAACCTTCAGTACAGTCTCCAATTCAATTACAGTCATCTCAAGCACAAGTTCATCATAATCCAGTTCAATCATCAAATCAATTTCAGCAAACCGCGGTTGCCTTCCAGCAAGCCCATTTGGTCGAAGACATCGACCACTATGCCGAAGAAGAACGTGCCTTACTCCGAGAGGCATCAATCGCTCAAACAGATCATGTAAGACTAGACGAGTTGCGGGACCAATTCCAGATCTTGCAAAATCAGCTTCAGTGAAGACAAGGAATCGATCTACCTTTGACCAAGTTCAGAGACTTGTGTCCTTTCCCAGATGCTCAGATACCTCAAAACTTTGAGGTACTAAAATTTAAAAGATACGACGGCAGCGGTTGTCCCACAGCACATCTCAAGGCTTTCTGTGGAGAGCTGAGTGCAATCTCAGGAAATGAAGGGGCCCGCATTCACTTATTCCAAAAATCTTTGAAGGGCGATGCCCTAGATTGGTACACATAATTGGACTGCCACCGTATCAGGACTTGGGAACAACTTTCCCAGGCTTTCATCGACAGATTCGCGTACAATCTCAACATGACACCCAGAAGAGCCGACCTCACGGCTCTCAGGCAAAGGGGTGATGAAACGCTATCAGCTTATATGGGACGTTGGCGAGCTATGGCAGCCAGAATGCGGACACCCATCGACGACGAAGAACAAATCTCCATGATTGTTCATTCAACATATCCCAGCATATCTGGATATCTCATCTCGCATCCATATGGAAATTTCTCACAGTTGATCCGTGCTGGAGAGCAAGTCAAAGCAGGAATCTGTGCCAGAACAATCTCCCCATGGCCTCATCAAGCCACTCCAGTCAAAAGGAACAGAGTTGAAGGAAGACCTATCGGGTATGGGAATGAAAACTGCAGCGGTTCTCCTCCTCACTTGACAGAGGTAAACAACATCAGCACCACTGCTCAGGGTAATCAATATGCTCCCCCACAAGGACGTCAACAGTATCAGCAGAATCAGGTTCAGCATCAACCTCAGCAGTATCAGCCACAACCAAATCCTCAACGACAGCCACAACCACCTCGACAACAGCAGCAGTTCAGGGGGAACGGCCACTACTCATATCAGAATAGGCAGAATTACAAGGAGCTCTAGAAATTCACTCCTCTCACTCAGCCACTCAGTCAGGTCATGGCTATGCAGGTGCAAAAGCAGTTACTCACTCTAATTGCACCCAGGCCTCCTCCAAATCCTCTACCTCCAACCTACAGAGAAAATGAGTATTGTGCCTACCATCAAGGGCATGGCCACACGACTGATTGATGCATGACTCTAAAGAATGCCATACAAGATCTGATTGACGACCGAAAGATCGTCATCTCGATCCCCAGAACTCCTCCAGCAGCTTCCACCAATATCCTTCAAAATCCTCTGCCTCAGCATCCGATGGACCTAGCTCATCTCGTGGCCCTGTTGTCAACAGCATAGAAGAGGGAGAGCGTCTCGACCACTTCTTCTCCCCTGTCCAGTTCATTCATGCCTACACTTATGGGCCAATAGATCCTCCTCCGATCCTGCAAGGGGCAAGTCTCTTTCCTCCTTCAGTCTCCGAGCCCTTAGTACTCGAAGGAGCACCTCCATATGATGTACCAGTTGTTCAAGGGGCATCTTACAGCCATTCATGTTGGGAGCCAGTCGTCCTGGAAGGAGCACAGTCATACATCGAGCCCACATACGAACCTGTCATCTTACAAGGGGCAATTTCAGCACAGGAACAATCCAATCCACCATGGAGGGATCATACTCATTAGCAGCCAGAACCCATTATCTTGGAAGGAGCTCCTCCGATCAAGCAAGTCGTATTACAAGGGGCAAGTCCCGGAGGCATGTCAATCACACTATGATAGCTGGGACGAACAGAGAAACCCCCTGCCATATGTTCGCTTCCCCAAGTGTAGGGTTGCGATGTAGTAATAAACTCGGTAAGACCGAGGTCGATCCACAGGGAAGGAAGTAAACAATTCCAATTATCCTAATAACTAGAATCAAAGAGGTTTGTGAAATTGATTTTTAACATAAAATAGAAAATCTAATAATGAAAAGATAACTAGAGCATCAAGGATCCACTTATAGCTCTTCTTAGATGCATAATTCGCTATGGTTTCTTACTTTCTCAACTAGAATCGACATTCCTGTCTATCTAGTTGGATGATAGAGCTGTTAAACCAAACAGTCTGTCATATGTAAGTTCTATGCATAGGATTCACTCAATGAAGGCTGAGCTGAGCATGCTCAATTGCATAGGTCATTCCCCTTTCCAAAAGGTCCAGTTCACAATCATAACCATCCTCAAGTCCTCTCAAAAGACAAGGCTAGATCATGATTTGAACTAGATTCAAATCACATGCACAATCCATACATATTCAAAAAAGACAGAAAATAGAACTTTGGTAGGAAGTCCCTTCATGAAGAGCTTAGTACTAGAGCGCACTCCGATTCCTCGGATCATACAGGTCTAGACTGTTGCAAACGAATTAAGAAGATAAGTAATTCATCCAAACATCCATGAGTCATCACAAGACTAAGAAAAATTACTTAAAAACTTGTATAAACTTCAAACCTTAGTTCATAATCATGAATTCCAAACTAAAAACCAATAAAACGAATTAAACAATCTAAGAAAACTATAAGGTTCACCTCTTAGCTCTAGCTAAGCGATTAGCTAATAAAAAGCATATTAAAAACTAGAACTAGAACTAAGAAAAGGAAGAAAAACTAGCTGGAGGAGGCTAGGAAGCCTCCTATGACTTGAACTCCTTGCTCCCCACGTCCTTGGTTGCCCTGGAATAGAAGAGAGCACCTCCTTTTATAGTGCAGCACTAGTACAACAACATAGCAGAATTTGTTTCGCTTGGTACGGCTTAACCAATGGTCGGATTGCCTTCAAATTTGATTTGTAGATTCCTTGTAATGTGATGTTCCTCATAGATGATTTAGATTTTCAAGATTATCCTCTTAATGGGCCCACCAATCACATCACCGACCGCCTCTCAAAATCGCGCACTTCGGGTACCTTCAGAACCAGTCATCTTGCTTTCAACGCTCCGGAGTGTACAGAGGTCGGATTGATCTCAAATTTTGAACATGAGTAGAAAACTTCCTCCTCTACATGATATATGGATTAGATTGTCCAAAACGATCTCAGAATGTGGTCCGAAAATTAGAACAATTAGGGCTTTTATAAACTCTGCGCAGTTGGAGCTTTCTGGATGGTCCATCTTTCTTCAACCGGTACGATCAAACCACACACCCTTTTGATCTGAAACTTTTGTGGTTATTCATATATGGATGTGGTCTAAAAGATGGTCAAAGTAGATTTTTCATATCCTCAATGATGGGCCACCTGGACCGGCCCAGAGTGGAACAGCGAAATCTGGAACTTTCTGGACAGTTCGTATTGTTTTGGTCACCACGATCAATCCGTAACTCCGATCGACACGAAACCACTTGGGTTAGTTCGGCGTCGAGTTCCTCTTCAACATGGATGTGTTGGATTTCCAAATATCATCAAGATCGGCCTAGAAAACTGGTCTGAAAAACTAGGTGCGGGAATACATTGCTGTTTTAGAATCTGGAATCTGAAACTTGCATGGCCGACCGGTCACGACCGGTCGGACAGGGCTGGCCGACTGGTCACGACCGGTCAGGCCCTCTTTGGCATTACTCCAGCAAGCATGGCCGACCGGTCAAGACCGGTCGGGCTTCCTTGGCAGACCGGTCAAGACCGGTCGGTCTCTTTTTCTTCTTGTTTTCTTCCTTTCTTTCTTCTATTTTCTTCTTTCTTTGCTTCTTTCTTTGCTTCCTTCTTCCTTCAGCCCTCCTTGGGTCTTCATCCAAGGTTCTAAATCAGCTCTTTTGGTCATCAATTGGGCAAAGTAACTCTCATTCCTACAACCACAAAACATGTATTTGATTAGTCTTTAAATTATGAAAACCATGCATAATGAGTGATGAATTGGGGTTAAAATATGCACAATTAAGAGCTCAACACACCCCCCAACCAGCATTTTGCTAGTCCCGAGCAAAACATGCGTGAAACAAGTTTCATTCTCTAAATCCAACTCTCCTCTAGAAACTATTCTTCTATACATTCCAAGACACACAAGCATAAAAATCAGAGAAATTAGGTGATAGAAGTTGAAACCTTAAACTCTTAGAACATAATAAGTATTTATATGAAATTCCCACTGATTGATTGATAAATAGAAGAACTTGAACAAATTCACCCTAGTGTGCATAGTGAAAGTTCATCTCATGAGTTTCTGGGCTCATCTTCATCATAGATCAACTAAACTATGGATTTCAAGGTGCACAGAGCAACAACAAGCCTATGACAGGAATTTGTCTTACCGTCCTTCCGACGACTTTCACACTACGTCCCATTTCCGGCTTTGGTTACGGGGGACCATCCCCCGGTTGGTAGTAGGTAGCCCTAATTGGAATTTTCCACCATTTTTCCATCATTCCCAATTTCATCCTTCCTTTTCCTTTTTCTTTTTAAATTAGATAGGATTTTTAGAAATCCATATCTTTCGTTATTTTCCCATGGACAAGGATGGACAAAGTACCCCGGCTTGGTTTCTTAACACCTTAAATCAAAGTATAGTTAATCCACAAATCACATAATCCTTTCAACCCATGAAAATCGTGTAATGTGAACTAGGTGTAAAAGTGTTCAAATTTTCTATCAATCACATAAATAGGGGAATTCACATATAAAACCATTATATTAAAAGAAATTCAAAGCTTACAACATCACTCACTTCGTATCTCCTCTTCTTATACTCGTATCATCTTGAATGCATAGAAACAACGTTTTCCAAAAGAGTTTTGAATTTTAGAAAAATCGAAAATTTTCTACATAATTGCTCGAAATGTCACAAAAGCTAGTAGATTCATCTACAAAAGCTAGTAGAATCATCTAAGGAATCTCACCCCCCAACCAAAATCTTACATTGTCCTCAATGTAATAAGATATGCAATATGCATGACATGAGAGCAATGACACAAAACAAAGGAGAGTGAGAACGAGAGTACCTGAGGTAGCAAGTTGATCAATTCTAGCATCTTCCATTGTCTCAATGAGACTTATTCAATCCTAAATGCAGAAAGAAATCCTAACCTACCTACCTACCTTTGATTAGTCTGATCGACTACATGATCAAATTTGAGCAGGATCTTCATGAATTTCAATAGGTTTCTCATGAGGACCATCCAAAGTCCTGCTCGAATGTATACATGTGTGCGTTTCTTCATGAAAGTTCAATCATAGTATGCACCACACGCATGTAAGGAGGAGATAAGAGCAGCAAAAAGATATCTCCTCAAGTTCTGAATTGGGTTGTAATTGATTAAAAACGGGTCCTCCCAATCAGAATTTTCAATGGGTTGAAGAACCCATGATGGTGGAGAGACATTCATTAAGTATTTTTTAGTTTGGATTGTCTCCTCCACAAATTCAGATTTGCATGGTGCTTCCACAAACCATGGTAAAGAGTGTAAATCAGTGGAATGGTGTTCTTCAGGCACCGATACCATGTCTAACAAACTATCCAACTCCTTAATCATCTCATCATCCAGATCATAGGGGTGGGTCATGCATTCCTCTAGGAAATCGAGAGAGTCGAATGAAGGGTCCTCGTTCTCCCTAAGTGATTGAGAAAATTCTGTTTCAAGGGTAAGAAATTCCTCCTCTATAGAGGGGAGGTCTTCCAAAGAAAAATTTTCAGATTTAGTGGTAAGCACATCATCTAGCATTGGTTGATCTTTTGAAATTTCAGATTGTGCCACCCCATCATCCAAAGAAGCAGAATTTTCAACCCAAGGGAGTTCTTCCACAATAGAATCCGCCATGTGTTGTTGGTGGAAGGACTTAAAAATATCGACTTCGGCCATCTCTCTAGCAAGAATATCTTTCGGTGATTCAAAAACATTCAGCCCTTTGGAAGAACAAATCATGGATTCACAATCATCCTTTAAATCCTCATTGTAGGCAATAAAACTATCACTTTCAGATTTTGTAGATTCCTCGGGTTCGTCAACCGTCCTTGAAATCTCTTCATCATTCAAATCGAAATAGCTAAAAGAGATAGTTGATTTACCATAATCGATGGTAATGGTGGGATCACTGAGATCAATATCCTCTAGAATTTTAGTCATTAAATCTAGAGAAGGTTGGGTTTGGATAGCCTCATCCTCCTCATTGTTGGGGATTAATTCGGTATTCCCAATGTTGGGTTCAATATTTTGAGATGGCGAGAGATTTTGTATGCATTGCTCAGTTATTTCCATAGACTCTCGCAGTGTATCCTCAAGAGTTCGTGTCGGTTGAGGATCATGAGAAAGAAACTCTTGAGGATAATTGTTGGCATCCATGGTTGGCTCATCCTCCATTGGACTAGAGGTGTGAGGACTCTCTCGATGAAGACCATACGTGTTATATGACGAAGACTGATAAGATGGTTGATAGGCATAACCATACAAGTGATCACGCAATGTCTTTACCGGTTGGTCATTACTCCCCCGGTCCTTTTTCTTATTCCTACCTCCTGTTAAACTTGGTGGTATACTCATGTTATTTTCAACCCAGTAATCACGTAGCGTCTTACGTTGGGGGGTAGCGGAGGTTGATTTACTCTCAGAATAATACTTATGCTTAAATTGGTTCCAATCATAAAGAGTTTTGATTCCATGGTCTGTCATCTCATCTTCCAAAAGGTATGCATAAGCACCACACTTCCAATCAGCCATAATGAGATTTTAAAGAGTTGGAACTACCCTAATCTAGAAAAAAGAACAAAAAGAAGGGAGATGGAGAGATGTTACCCAATAGAGCGAGATATATGTCAGCAACAATGTCCTACAAAATCCAACAAAAAATTGTTAGTAATCTAGAAAAAAAAATCAGAAAATCTTCTTCTATAAAAACTGAAAATCCTACCTAACTAAGACTACTCTATAGTTACTAGAACAATTAGAACCGTTTAACCTCTTCCCCGGCAACGGCGCCAAAAACTTGTTCGCTTCCCCAAGTGTAGGGTTGCGATGTAGTAATAAAATCGGTAAGACCGAGGTCGATCCACAGGGAAGGAAGTAAACAATTCCAATTATCCTAATAACTAGAATCAAAGAGGTTTGTGAAATTGATTTTTAACATAAAATAGAAAATCTAATAATGAAAAGATAACTAGAGCATCAAGGATCCACTTATAGCTCTTCTTAGATGCATAATTCGCTATGGTTTCTTACTTTCTCAACTAGAATCGACATTCCTGTCTATCTAGTTGGATGATAGAGCTGTTAAACCAAACAGTCTGTCATATGTAAGTTCTATGCATAGGATTCACTCAATGAAGGCTGAGCTGAGCATGCTCAATTGCATAGGTCATTCCCCTTTCCAAAAGGTCCAGTTCACAATCATAACCATCCTCAAGTCCTCTCAAAAGACAAGGCTAGATCATGATTTGAACTAGATTCAAATCACATGCACAATCCATACATATTCAAAAAAAACAGAAAATAGAACTTTGGTAGGAAGTCCCTTCATGAAGAGCTTAGTACTAGAGCGCACTCCGATTCCTCGGATCATACAGGTCTAGACTGTTGCAAACGAATTAAGAAGATAAGTAATTCATCCAAACATCCATGAGTCATCACAAGACTAAGAAAAATTACTTAAAAACTTGTATAAACTTCAAACCTTAGTTCATAATCATGAATTCCAAACTAAAAACCAATAAAACGAATTAAACAATCTAAGAAAACTATAAGGTTCACCTCTTAGCTCTAGCTAAGCGATTAGCTAATAAAAAGCATATTAAAAACTAGAACTAGAACTAAGAAAAGGAAGAAAAACTAGCTGGAGGAGGCTAGGAAGCCTCCTATGACTTGAACTCCTTGCTCCCCACGTCCTTGGTTGCCCTGGAATAGAAGAGAGCACCTCCTTTTATAGTGCAGCACTAGTACAACAACATAGCAGAATTTGTTTCGCTTGGTACGGCTTAACCAATGGTCGGATTGCCTTCAAATTTGATTTGTAGATTCCTTGTAATGTGATGTTCCTCATAGATGATTTAGATTTTCAAGATTATCCTCTTAATGGGCCCACCAATCACATCACCGACCGCCTCTCAAAATCGCGCACTTCGGGTACCTTCAGAACCAGTCATCTTGCTTTCAACGCTCCGGAGTGTACAGAGGTCGGATTGATCTCAAATTTTGAACATGAGTAGAAAACTTCCTCCTCTACATGATATATGGATTAGATTGTCCAAAACGATCTCAGAATGTGGTCCGAAAATTAGAACAATTAGGGCTTTTATAAACTCTGCGCAGTTGGAGCTTTCTGGATGGTCCATCTTTCTTCAACCGGTACGATCAAACCACACACCCTTTTGATCTGAAACTTTTGTGGTTATTCATATATGGATATGGTCTAAAAGATGGTCAAAGTAGATTTTTCATATCCTCAATGATGGGCCACCTGGACCGGCCCAGAGTGGAACAGCGAAATCTGGAACTTTCTGGACAGTTCGTATTGTTTTGGTCACCACGATCAATCCGTAACTCCGATCGACACGAAACCACTTGGGTTAGTTCGGCGTCGAGTTCCTCTTCGACATGGATGTGTTGGATTTCCAAATATCATCAAGATCGGCCTAGAAAACTGGTCTGAAAAACTAGGTGCGGGAATACATTGCTGTTTTAGAATCTGGAATCTGAAACTTGCATGGCCGACCGGTCACGACCGGTCGGACAGGGCTGGCCGACTGGTCACGACCGGTCAGGCCCTCTTTGGCATTACTCCAGCAAGCATGGCCGACCGGTCAAGACCGGTCGGGCTTCCTTGGCAGACCGGTCAAGACCGGTCGGTCTCTTTTTCTTCTTGTTTTCTTCCTTTCTTTCTTCTATTTTCTTCTTTCTTTGCTTCTTTCTTTGCTTCCTTCTTCCTTCAGCCCTCCTTGGGTCTTCATCCAAGGTTCTAAATCAGCTCTTTTGGTCATCAATTGGGCAAAGTAACTCTCATTCCTACAACCACAAAACATGTATTTGATTAGTCTTTAAATTATGAAAACCATGCATAATGAGTGATGAATTGGGGTTAAAATATGCACAATTAAGAGCTCAACACACCCCCCAACCAGCATTTTGCTAGTCCCGAGCAAAACATGCGTGAAACAAGTTTCATTCTCTAAATCCAACTCTCCTCTAGAAACTATTCTTCTATACATTCCAAGACACACAAGCATAAAAATCAGAGAAATTAGGTGATAGAAGTTGAAACCTTAAACTCTTAGAACATAATAAGTATTTATATGAAATTCCCACTGATTGATTGATAAATAGAAGAACTTGAACAAATTCACCCTAGTGTGCATAGTGAAAGTTCATCTCATGAGTTTCTGGGCTCATCTTCATCATAGATCAACTAAACTATGGATTTCAAGGTGCACAGAGCAACAACAAGCCTATGACAGGAATTTGTCTTACCGTCCTTCCGACGACTTTCACACTACGTCCCATTTCCGGCTTTGGTTACGGGGGACCATCCCCCGGTTGGTAGTAGGTAGCCCTAATTGGAATTTTCCACCATTTTTCCATCATTCCCAATTTCATCCTTCCTTTTCCTTTTTCTTTTTAAATTAGATAGGATTTTTAGAAATCCATATCTTTCGTTATTTTCCCATGGACAAGGATGGACAAAGTACCCCGGCTTGGTTTCTTAACACCTTAAATCAAAGTATAGTTAATCCACAAATCACATAATCCTTTCAACCCATGAAAATCGTGTAATGTGAACTAGGTGTAAAAGTGTTCAAATTTTCTATCAATCACATAAATAGGGGAATTCACATATAAAACCATTATATTAAAAGAAATTCAAAGCTTACAACATCACTCACTTCGTATCTCCTCTTCTTATACTCGTATCATCTTGAATGCATAGAAACAACGTTTTCCAAAAGAGTTTTGAATTTTAGAAAAATCGAAAATTTTCTACATAATTGCTCGAAATGTCACAAAAGCTAGTAGATTCATCTACAAAAGCTAGTAGAATCATCTAAGGAATCTCACCCCCCAACCAAAATCTTACATTGTCCTCAATGTAATAAGATATGCAATATGCATGACATGAGAGCAATGACACAAAACAAAGGAGAGTGAGAACGAGAGTACCTGAGGTAGCAAGTTGATCAATTCTAGCATCTTCCATTGTCTCAATGAGACTTATTCAATCCTAAATGCAGAAAGAAATCCTAACCTACCTACCTACCTTTGATTAGTCTGATCGACTACATGATCAAATTTGAGCAGGATCTTCATGAATTTCAATAGGTTTCTCATGAGGACCATCCAAAGTCCTGCTCGAATGTATACATGTGTGCGTTTCTTCATGAAAGTTCAATCATAGTATGCACCACACGCATGTAAGGAGGAGATAAGAGCAGCAAAAAGATATCTCCTCAAGTTCTGAATTGGGTTGTAATTGATTAAAAACGGGTCCTCCCAATCAGAATTTTCAATGGGTTGAAGAACCCATGATGGTGGAGAGACATTCATTAAGTATTTTTTAGTTTGGATTGTCTCCTCCACAAATTCAGATTTGCATGGTGCTTCCACAAACCATGGTAAAGAGTGTAAATCAGTGGAATGGTGTTCTTCAGGCACCGATACCATGTCTAACAAACTATCCAACTCCTTAATCATCTCATCATCCAGATCATAGGGGTGGGTCATGCATTCCTCTAGGAAATCGAGAGAGTCGAATGAAGGGTCCTCGTTCTCCCTAAGTGATTGAGAAAATTCTGTTTCAAGGGTAAGAAATTCCTCCTCTATAGAGGGGAGGTCTTCCAAAGAAAAATTTTCAGATTTAGTGGTAAGCACATCATCTAGCATTGGTTGATCTTTTGAAATTTCAGATTGTGCCACCCCATCATCCAAAGAAGCAGAATTTTCAACCCAAGGGAGTTCTTCCACAATAGAATCCGCCATGTGTTGTTGGTGGAAGGACTTAAAAATATCGACTTCGGCCATCTCTCTAGCAAGAATATCTTTCGGTGATTCAAAAACATTCAGCCCTTTGGAAGAACAAATCATGGATTCACAATCATCCTTTAAATCCTCATTGTAGGCAATAAAACTATCACTTTCAGATTTTGTAGATTCCTCGGGTTCGTCAACCGTCCTTGAAATCTCTTCATCATTCAAATCGAAATAGCTAAAAGAGATAGTTGATTTACCATAATCGATGGTAATGGTGGGATCACTGAGATCAATATCCTCTAGAATTTTAGTCATTAAATCTAGAGAAGGTTGGGTTTGGATAGCCTCATCCTCCTCATTGTTGGGGATTAATTCGGTATTCCCAATGTTGGGTTCAATATTTTGAGATGGCGAGAGATTTTGTATGCATTGCTCAGTTATTTCCATAGACTCTCGCAGTGTATCCTCAAGAGTTCGTGTCGGTTGAGGATCATGAGAAAGAAACTCTTGAGGATAATTGTTGGCATCCATGGTTGGCTCATCCTCCATTGGACTAGAGGTGTGAGGACTCTCTCGATGAAGACCATACGTGTTATATGACGAAGACTGATAAGATGGTTGATAGGCATAACCATACAAGTGATCACGCAATGTCTTTACCGGTTGGTCATTAATCCCCCGGTCCTTTTTCTTATTCCTACCTCCTGTTAAACTTGGTGGTATACTCATGTTATTTTCAACCCAGTAATCACGTAGCGTCTTACGTTGGGGGGTAGCGGAGGTTGATTTACTCTCAGAATAATACTTATGCTTAAATTGGTTCCAATCATAAAGAGTTTTGATTCCATGGTCTGTCATCTCATCTTCCAAAAGGTATGCATAAGCACCACACTTCCAATCAGCCATAATGAGATTTTAAAGAGTTGGAACTACCCTAATCTAGAAAAAAGAACAAAAAGAAGGGAGATGGAGAGATGTTACCCAATAGAGCGAGATATATGTCAGCAACAATGTCCTACAAAATCCAACAAAAAATTGTTAGTAATCTAGAAAAAAAAATCAGAAAATCTTCTTCTATAAAAACTGAAAATCCTACCTAACTAAGACTACTCTATAGTTACTAGAACAATTAGAACCGTTTAACCTCTTCCCCGGCAACGGCGCCAAAAACTTGTTCGCTTCCCCAAGTGTAGGGTTGCGATGTAGTAATAAAATCGGTAAGACCGAGGTCGATCCACAGGGAAGGAAGTAAACAATTCCAATTATCCTAATAACTAGAATCAAAGAGGTTTGTGAAATTGATTTTTAACATAAAATAGAAAATCTAATAATGAAAAGATAACTAGAGCATCAAGGATCCACTTATAGCTCTTCTTAGATGCATAATTCGCTATGGTTTCTTACTTTCTCAACTAGAATCGACATTCCTATCTATCTAGTCGGATGATAGAGCTGTTAAACCAAACAGTCTATCATATGTAAGTTCTATGCATAGGATTCACTCAATGAAGGCTGAGCTGAGCATGCTCAATTCCACAGGTCATTCCCCTTTCCAAAAGGTCCAGTTCACAATCATAACCATCCTTAAGTCCTCTCACAAGACAAGGCTAGATCATGATTTGAACTAGATTCAAATCACATGCACAATCCATACATATTCAGAAAAACAGAAAAATAGAACTTTGGTAGGAAGTCCCTTCATGAAGAGCTTAGTACTAGAGCGCACTCCGATTCCTCGGATCATACAGGTCTAGACTGTTGCAAACGAATTAAGAAGATAAGTAATTCATCCAAACATCCATGAGTCATCACAAGACTAAGAAAAATTACTTAAAAACTTGTATAAACTTCAAACCTTAGTTCATAATCATGAATTCCAAACTAAAAACCAATAAAACGAATTAAACAATCTAAGAAAACTATAAGGTTCACCTCTTAGCTCTAGCTAAGCGATTAGCTAATAAAAAGCATATTAAAAACTAGAACTAAAACTAAGAAAAGGAAGAAAAACTAGCTGGAGGAGGCTAGGAAGCCTCCTATGACTTGAACTCCTTGCTCCCCACGTCCTTGGTTGCCCTGGAATAGAAGAGAGCACCTCCTTTTATAGTGCAGCACTAGTACAGCAACATAGCAGAATTTGTTTCACTTGGTACGGCTTAACCAATGGTCGGATTGCCTTCAAATTTGATTTGTAGCTTCCTTGTAATGTGATCTTCCTCATAGATGATTTAGATTTCCAAGATTATCCTCTGAATGGGCCCACCAATCACATCACCGACCGCCTCTCAAAATCGCGCACTTCAGGTACCTTCAGAACCAGTCATCTTGCTTTCAACCCTCCGGAGTGTACAGAGGTCGGATTGATCTCAAATTTTGAACATGAGTAGAAAAATTCCTCCTCTACATGATATACGGATTAGATTGTCCAAAACGATCTCAGAATGTGGTCCGAAAATTAGAACAATTAGGGATTTTATAAACTCTGCGCAGTTGGAGCTTTCTGGATGGTCCATCTTTCTTCAACCGGTACGATCAAACCACACACCCTTTTGATCTGAAAATTTTGTGGTTATTCATATATGGATGTAGTATAAAAGATGGTCAAAGTAGATTTTTCATATCCTCAATGATGGGCCACCTGGACCGGCCCAGAGTGGAACAGCGAAATCTGGAACTTTCTGGACAGTTCGTATTGTTTTGGTCACCACGATCAATCCGTAACTCCGATCGACACGAAACCACTTGGGTTAGTTCGGTGTCGAGTTCCTCTTCGACATGGATGTGTTGGATTTCCAAATATCATCAAGATCGGCCCAAAAAACTGGTCTGAAAAACTAGGTGCGGGAATACATTGCTGTTTTAGAATCTGGAATCTGAAACTTGCATGGCCGACCGGTCACGACCGGTCAGGCCCTCTTTGGCATTACTCCAGCAAGCATGGCCGACCGGTCAAGACCGGTCGGTCTCTTTTTCTTCTTGTTTTCTTCCTTTCTTTCTTCTATTTTCTTCTTTCTTTGCTTCTTTCTTTGCTTCCTTCTTCCTTCAGCCCTCCTTGGGTCTTCATCCAAGGTTCTAAATCAGCTCTTTTGGCCATCAATTGGGCAAAGTAACTCTCATTCCTACAACCACAAAACATGTATTTGATTAGTCTTTAAATTATGAAAACCATGCATAATGAGTGATGAATTGGGGTTAAAATATGCACAATTAAGAGCTCAACACCATATCAAGAGGGCCAATATTCATTCCATGGGAACCTCTGCTCTAGAAATAGTCAAGCTAGGACCGCGACCTTATGTGATCTATAAAGACAAGCCTTGATATTATCCCTTCAGCATAGGCAACAATGTAGTCCTCATGGAAAAAGCTCCATACGAGGAAGATCTGGTATCCACACCAACACTGTTGCAAGAACCAGTGGTCTTAGAAGGCAAATGAGAGGAAAATTATAAAGAAGTCCCGTGGCATTATCCGGAATGTGCGGAGGTGGGAAACATAAACCCTAATGGGTGTTGCATCCGAAGAGATAATCAGAACAGAGGAGATCCTAAAGGCGCTCTCTCAGGCCTCGGCAACAAAAATGAAGCTGCATATGATGTGGCGACTCAGGTCAAGTCAATCCCTGCTCAAATCTCAGTATGGGAGCTACTCTGCACATTGCGCATACATAGAAAAATGCTTACTAAAATCCTGAGCGATGCTCACGTCTCCTCCGTACGGCACCAGAAATGATAGCATTGATGATCGGACAACTCCTGGCTCCGCGCGCCATCACCTTCACCGATAATGAATTGCCACCAAAAGGGGGCGCAACCATGGGCGATTCCTCAACATAGCCGTAAGATATAAAGATCTGTGTGTCCTGTTGGTCCTTATTGATAACGGCTCAAGCTTAAATGTCTGCCCGCTCAAGACTGCGAAACGCTTGGGAATCAGTCCCTCTTCATTTCGACCCAGCACCATATGCGTCAGAGCATTCGACAACATCCGTCGATCAGTGGAAGGGGAGGTCGACATAGAGGTACAGATAGGTCCAGAAGTCTCCACCATCACATTCCAAATCCTGGATATATCAGCCTCTTTCAACATGTTGCTCGGACGGCCTTGGCTGCACAAGGTTGGAGCTGTGCCATCAACCCTGCATCAACGAGTGAAGTACATCTGTGGAAATCAAGTGATCTCTATCCATGCAGAGAAGGAGCTCATCATTCCTTCCAATGCTGCTGCCACTGAACTAGACATCCCTGTCATCGATATCCAGCACTTTGAAGAAGATGTCCCATTTCATAGTTTCGAATTTGAGACTGTGAATGCTATCGCCAATCCAGAACCGATAAGTGTGGATCGTGTCTTTTCATCAGCAAACGTCTAAGCCTCAAGTATCAAATGAAGAATCATTTCAAATCCAGAAAGATACCGCTGGTATATAATCAACGAAAATGGGGGCTCGGGTACAGGGCAATCTTCATGGACAAAAGAAAGAAGAAATTCTGTTGCTCTCCCATTCCATTCATCAAGCCAGGAGGACCTTGCAAAGATCCAAGAAGAAACCAACCGACTGCTCTGCACAAAGGCTTTCCGATGAGCCTAGCTTGGGCCACATGGCCCCCCATTCGATGGGACTGGATTCTTGAACCATCTAAGCCTCCGGAAGAAGAAGGAAAGGATGAAGACAAAGAAGAAAGTCAAATACAACAGCTTCAGGACCAAGGTACTCCGATACCTGCTCTCAACCAGGGGCACAACCTGCCCACCTCAATTCCAGCCAACAAGGGGCACAACCTACCCACTTCAGCATCAATCAACAAGGGGCAGGCATGAAATTGAGGTTTTACCGCAAGAGAGATAAGCTTGAAGGTATGCTTACGTCCTAGAGGGGGGGTGAATAGGACTTTTTAATTTTTCTTACAAATTCAAAAACTCAATTGCATTTATACTATAATATACCAATTAAGCACATGTAAATGATAGCAATTGATCACCCAAGATCCAACTTGATTGACAACTTTACTAAGAGAAGTATTTCATCAAACAGTTTATATGTATTCTTGTATTAATCATTCAAGGATGGCATATGAGCATTTTGTCAAACATAAGATGGGCATACAGTTAAGCACTTATAAGATTGATCAACAAAGAACAAAATAGACAAAATGAATTCACAATATTGCACACGATGTATAGTGGTTTGGTTTCCCTACTCCACTCCCGATTCACGATCTCAACCTATGAGACCACCGAATTTCACTATAGTCGTGGTTTTAAATCAGGTTAACCATCAACCTTAACATCCTTTGATCTAGGACCGCGTTTACCATCCGCCGATGGCCCAAACCAGGGACTTGACGAGTTTGGATCTCAAACTCTCACCAATCCTAATCCAAGGATGGTCACGTACACTCCCGCCGGAGATTCCCAATCCAGGGAATAGAGATTCAATAAATGGACTCTCAAATACTAGACATACCTAGACGATTGAGCCCCGATTCGATGCCTTTGATGAGTAGCTTCAGCTCCACGTGCTTCAGCTTCTCTTTGTGCTCCCAAGATCAGCTACCGATGCAAATGATGAGGTTATGTTGATGCCGGGTAGTTGGGAGAGAGTTGGTCTAGTTCCTCTTGCCTATTCAATGCAATGGTAATGATAGGAACTACCAACTTGAGTATTCAATGGCTATTGATGACCAAGAGATTCAACAAGATGGGTTAGGTCAACCATGAATACCTTGCTTAAGTTCATTCTTCAATCCGAGCTTTGAATGCTCATTGAAGTGCCATGAATCACATGGATTGAATGAAGAACTCTAAGCAATAATGAGCAAAAGAAGGATAGATGATGTTCTTAATTGCCCCCTTCAATGCTCTCAATGGGTGTGCAAAGAATGCCATTAAAGCCCTCAAGATATGCCTTTATAGACTCCAAGAATCGGGCTTCAACGGATATAAAATGGCTAGTTGTCGATTGATCTATCAAAGCACCGATTGATCGCAAGAAGTAATTTTCCAGAAAATATGCTTGCTGAACAGAAATGGCCTTGATCGATTGATCGCCCGACCCGATCGATTGTTCACCCAAGCTGATCGATTGATCGCCCGTCTTGGTCGATTGATCGCCCAGGCTGATCGATTGATTGCCCGGCCAGGCGATCAATCGCAAATGTGATTTTTTGCTTGCTGGACAAACTTGCTGAAAGTAGGCCGACCGGTCAAGACGGGTCGGCTATGCTTGCTGGACTGATTGCATATTGCTGGTCGACTAGTCAAGACCGGTCGGCTGTCAATCTGAATGTATTACAGTAATTTTGCTGTCTTGATAATGTCCCTGGACAACCGGTCAAGACCGGTTGGCTGTCCAGCTGATTCCATCACAGCCAGCCTCTGTCCACTTTGTTATTCCTGGCCGACCGGTCTTGACCAGTCGGCTGCCCTGCTGCATTCTTCACAACAAGGTTGCTGTTGTGTTGAGAAGCCTGGCAGACCGGTCAAGACCGGTCGGCTTGTCTAGTTGTTTTCATTTCAGCACAACTGCTGGACACATCTTGTAGTTCGGGTCGACCGGTCAAGACCGGTTGGCTGTCTAGATGGTTTTGTCACAGCGAGCTTGCTGGACCAAGTCCTTCAACACAGCAGCGGATCACATTCATAGATGAAGCATGAAGTGATGAGGTGCATGGGGTCCAATGTATGGACATATCTTCAATTACGTTTTGCACCAGCCATGGACCACAAGTCTGATCAACTTGTGCAAGGGTCGAGAGGGAATGGGATAAGATGTGTGAGTCTTTACGCCATTCTTTGATGTTTTAGGTTTCCTATGGTTGATCTATATACAACTTACCTGAGATCTTGTTTCAGCATGAGCTTGAGCAATGGACGAAGCATAATCTTCAAGTCTTGATCTTCGATTCTTCGACCGGGGCTCACACGACAAGACGCCACCAACCAACACGCCAATTGACGACAAAAGGTGTACTAACAATCTCCCCCTTTGTCAATTGCGTGAAAAAACATCTAACCTAGACAAATCATGACTCCTTATCATGATTGACCCTTAAACAGAAAGAAATATACACCCATTTACATGTCTATACAGATATACAAAATAATCTTTACAAAAGGACATGTACAGACTCGATTTTCTTCAAAATCTCCCCCTCAATGCTTGCACCTACAAAGTCCTGCAAAAAGATATAATCGGACCTTCTAGGTGGGATGATTCTCCCCCTTTTTGTTAGTAATTGACAAGGGTTAGCTAGCAAAACGATATGCCTAATAAAGCTGCAAGGCTAGCGCCGAAAATATGTCAATCACATAAGACAGGGAAGAGATATAGAAATTTAAGCCCTAAGGAGATTCAAAGAACAAATCATGCCAGATATACAAGTAATCATGAAAGCATAGAGGGCTTATAGCCCAATCAACCAACCACCCCTCTAGATGTATATCTAGACAAACACAGAACACAAAGCATGAGCTAAAAAGGGCAAATGTGCCCAAACCATCCAACCACCCACAGATATTCAATAAAAGATCAAAAGCTCATATAAATAGATATAACTATAGCATCCATACATATACCAAAATGGGCAAGCAACCCATTGACTGAATCGGCTTATTGATTCAAGGATCATTAACAAGGATAGCTATGTTTCATAGGGTTGAGCCAACATACAGCAGTTTAAGCAATGGAAAGCTTATGTTAATATGACCTAAATGATATACCAAGAATGCTTAGGAGAAAATGCAGATCATATAACAATTAACTAATATGACAAACAACCATAAAGCAATAGAAGCAACCATATATATATGAAACTGCAGGTTAATGGATATCCAAAATGGGGCATGTAGCCCAGACATGTCTAAAAACAAAAAAGGTAGGGGTGACTAGCCCATCAAGTAAGCACTGAATCGACACTAAGCAGCTGTAGCATCAAATCATCCTGAATCATATGCCAAAATAAAGCAGGGGATAGTCAAAAGATCTATACTCGGTCACTCAAAAAGAAGCTCTCTAACCAAGGTGGCCATCATAGACTCCAAAAGTCAAAACGCTCTAGCTCCATGAACGAGCTGGTCTGGCGGTGTCGTCGCTCCTACAGGATAGGCGAGATGCAATATCATGAACGGTATGCTGAAGAGAGTTGAATATCTGCTCTAACACAGACTGACGTCCCATAATCTGGGCCTAGTCAGCAGCAAGCCGAGACTGCTACTCAAGAATCTGATGTAACAAGTCTGTCTGCGACCGACTGGGAGTCTGGGATCCGCTCGGGTGATCTAACGGAGTCATAGACCTGCGACGAGAAAATGCTCAAATCGGAGTCTGAAATTGACGTGGATGATATCGCGGATCTATCTCAGGCTCTGTCTGCTGAGAAGGACCAGGGGCTGTAGATGAACCTGGAGCAATAGAAGGTCCTGAAGTAGGAGCAGAAGCAGGAGCACGAACTGGAGGTGGTCCTGGAGGTGGAGCCTGTTGCAGTAGTCTCATCTTTTTAATGGTGGTGAGGTTTATGATCCCAGGCATCACAGGAGCAGAGTGTGAGGGTGGAAAACTACATCGTGAAGCGAGACGACAGACAAGATGCCCAAATGGAAGAGCCTTCGTTCTTCCGCTCCCGACTGCTATAGCAAGTTGCCGTGTGATCAGAGTAGGCAGACACAGCTTGTGACCTTGACTGACATGATATACGATTTCAACCATTTGAGCCTTTAGATCATAATGATTGCTCTTCCTGGGATAAAGGTTGGTCACAAAGATCTGATGAAGCACTCTATAGGCATGTGCCATGTATTTAATTTGAAGTGCGTTCCCCTTATACCATTCAACATTATGACCGTGGCATAGAGCCTCAGTCCAGATGACTTGCTCTTCTTCAGGAGTTTTATTTGTCTCGGGAATCCGGTAGTCTGACATTTCTATACCAAGAACACGAGCAATCACTGCAGCTGTGATGCGAATCCGCCTATCATTGTAAGTCACATAGAAGCTTGGCGGATATTCCACTGGATCCGAACAATGAGCGAAGAATGATCGCACCAATTCCTCATGGACAGGCCCAGCAAGTTCCAGCACCTTTTTCCAGCCAATATTGGTCAACATTTCAGAAATGCCATAGTCTCGGAGGCTGTGAACATCCACATTTCTTTCACATATCACAGACCGGCTAGCAAATCTCACCACATTCTGAGCCCTGGTTACTACTTCAGGTTCTAATGGAGATCTCGAGGACTCAGAGGCTGAGGATATGTCGTCTAGAGAGGGAGGGGCACGATATTGAGCTTGGGAGCACCCCCCACGCACTATCGTCCTCTTGGAGCGAGAAGGCCGGGATGGTCCTTCATCCATGGGGGCTTTGCCTTTCTTTCCCCTTTGGGAGGAAACATTTCTAGGAGGCATTAGAGTCTGAGAGAGTGCAATGTGATCACCAATAATGAGGCTCAAGATGCTCAAGAGAGTGAAAATCAATTCTAAGAAACTCTAGACCAATGCCAAGATAAAAAATGAGCACATACCTGAAGAAATCTACCAATCTGAAGAATGGAATGTAATGGAGATGCCTTTGAACTCACCGATTGAAGATTGAAAGAGAGAAAATGGGGCTTTGATGCGTGTAGGAGAGCTGGAGGAACGGGCAATTGAAAAGAAAGAAGGAGAGTGGAAAACCGATTGCAGCAAATAGACACATCGTGCGGCTAATATAAAGCTGCTGGACGTTTATGCGCACCTCCAATTGATCGCTCAGCCCCTTACGATTGATCAGATGGTCCTTCTTTTGGGCATATTCAGTCGCTGGCCCATTTTACGCACTGGCGATTGATCGCCCAGTCCGGGCGATAGATCGGTTGTGACAATTTTTGCATAGATCAATCTCTGATTTGATCGTACCCCTAATTGATGGTGATATGGTCTTTGCTACATTTTACGGATTGATTGTTCAGGATGGGCGATTGATCGTTCAGGATGGGCGATTGATCGTTCAAAATGAGCGATTGATTGGTAGAGCTCCTTGTTGGGTAGATCAGTCTCTGGACCATTTTGCGCATTGCAGATTGATCGCCCAGGTTGGGCGATTGATCGGTGGTGCCTATTTCTGCATAGTTCAACCTCAGGTTAAGCCCAGATTCTTGCAATGACATAAGGACCTCATGGGCTATAATAGTTTTTGGCATGACCCATCCTTGCTACAAATCAGATTAGAATGACTAATTACAATAAATTTTTCTTAGATAAAATGTAAAGAGCCAAAATATTTTGCCTATATAGGCAACAGTGAGCCACCCTGACTCAGTTTCCCTAGCAGATGAAAATAGTGGTTTGGCCAAATGATTTTACGAAATATTGATGCCAAAAATGAACATATTTTAAGCAAACTGTGATGATGGATCTTATATCCAGATATACCTATTTATGCTCATAAATGATGAGGCCAAGAACCTCAGATTTTACTATAAAATGATAAACCACATTTATCTAAAGGCTAACCACCTGTAAAACAGATAATTTGTTAGCCAATCCCCAATGCTCAACCACCAATGAATTTTCATGATATTACAGATTGATCAAGTTCATGGGGCTGGCATAGGGCTATGAGATTACTTGCCATTCATGACCCTCTTGGCAAAAATCTTTGTCTTCATAATTGGAGTATGTTTCTTTAAAACTCAAGGTGTTATGGTCAAGAGCTTTCTCCCAAATGTATAGATATAGGGAGAGAAGGGTGTTGGAGAATGTCAAAGTTTGCATGACATCTCGCTCTTTATCACCCCGGGGTTTAGAATCTAGTTATCCCATTTTTCTACCAGATTAATCCCAATATGTTATAATAAAGTATGAGGAGGAAGCATGACCATAACCATCTAAATGTGGCAAAGATGTTTAATTGAAGAATTTTCATATAATTACACATGCCACCATAAATTCATCAACCCACATCATCTTAGACATAAAGATAAACAAATAATTGCATATGAGATGGCTAACTAAAGAACTCAAGGTTAGTTATGCTCATTATGCATGCAAGGATAAGTTCGATAGATAGAAAATGTTTAAAGATGCTAGATTTCCTCAAGTTTACTTATAAAGCACAATTAACAGAATTTTCTCGGCAAGATTAAACAATTAAGCTTTAATGATATTCAATCAATTCAAGATACACAAACTTAGCCGAGAATGTCACATACTACACATGGAGCATGCAACATATATATGGTCACAAATGAATTTTAACTATCGAGCAAAATTGACCACAATAGGGATTAGCAAAGCACACAATCAATCCAAGCTAATCCAAAAGCAATTAGTTCAACTCAAAATGATCTGAGCATGATACACAGGAGTCAGACTAATCAAAAGATAATGAGGCTTAGTCCTCAAATTTACCAATATGCACATATAACTAACTACCTGACTAGCACACAAGGCTACCCATGGATTTCCTAAAATCCAAAGGTCTAAAGATGTCAACTAGCTATCTCATCTTGGTTGGCGCATAATATTGGTTTTGGGTATATGAATTGCCAATATGATTCTCAAAAACCCTTTGTTGTTTGCCCTTAGCCATATTCTAAATTTTCTGGTTCAAATGGGCAACCTGCTTTAGCATCTCCCCCACATAATCATGTCTTTTAGAAGGGGCGAAACTTTCCTTTTCTTGCTAACCTTGTGAGATTTTTCTTCATTCTCAACTTTGGTTGAGTTCTTCACAATTTTTGGAGCATTCCCATGTTGGCTCTTCTTTTCTTGAGTCACTCTTTCAGTCACAATTGATTTAACTATTTGAGGTCGGACTGAGGTGCATGGCGGTCATTTTGCAATTGGGCATTCAAATTTAAAGTGTCCCGCCTCTCCACAAAAGTGGCATGAGAGAGCCGACTTGGGTTTGCTCTCAAGTGAAGAAGACTCAACCTCCACAAATACCAGAGAAGGGATTTTCTTGACATATTTGTAACCCCATTTTTCTCCCAAATCTTTATCTATAATACAAGATTTACTTATTTGCGCATTTTGGGTCTCTTGGTCTTTATTCTCATTGGTGTAGGTCTTAAGTTGGTTGACCTCGAGTTTTAGAGCTTGATTTGCATATTTAACTGTTTTAAGTTCAAGCTCAAGCTCTTCAATTCTTTTTACTGCCTCTCTCAATTCATTTTGAACATTTTCCTTTTCTTTAGTTAGAGAGACATGGCCAATTTCCAACTTTTGCTTTTGAATCTTTTTTTATTGAGCTCTTTCATAACTTTTAAATTTTCACAATAGAGCTCATTATAGACATCTTGTAATTGGTCATCCTCATCATTATCTTCCTCTTCACTACTAGAGGATGTCTCATCATTGTTCATATTCTCCCTTAAATTGATACTTACAACTCTTTCAGTAGAAGGGATGGGCATGGATGAATCAGTTGTGCAAGAATGTTCATAAATAGATTCCAACTTCTCCCAAGCTTGCTTAGCGGATTCGCAAGTAGATATTCTATTTTGTTCCTCTTGGGAGAGGGCACAACGGCTTACATCAAGGGCTTCAACATTACTCATAGAATTAGCCCTTTCTTCTTTACTCCATTTTGATTCATCTTTTGGAGTGGAAGTGGTCTTACCCTTACTTTTAGTTTGAACAATAGGGACTGACCAACCTTTCTCAATTATGTCACATATAGCTGGATCTAGTGACATTAAAAATATGCTCATTCTAGTCTTCCAATATGTATAATCGGATCCATCAAAGTGTGGAGGACTAGACATCAAACTTGCCTCGGAGTTGGACATATTTACAAGCTTACTTAGGATCTACCTCTAGGCAATTAAGCCCTTAAAGAGGAACCCGCTCTGATACCAATTGAAATTGAGGTTTTACCGCTAGAGAGATAAGCTTGAAGGTATGCTTACGTCCTAGAGGGGGGGTGAATAGGACTTTTTAATTTTTTCTTGCAAATTCAAAAACTCAATTGCATTTATACTATAATATACCAATTAAGCACATGTAAATGATAGCAATTGATCACCCAAGATCCAACTTGATTGACAACTTTACTAAGAGAAGTATTTCATCAAATAGTTTATATGTATTCTTGTATTAATCATTCAAGGATGGCATATGAGCATTTTGTCAAATATAAGATGGGCATACAGTTAAGCACTTATAAGATTGATCAACAAGGAACAAAATAGACAAAATGCATTCACAATATTGCACACAATGTATAGTGGTTCGGTTTCCCTACTCCACTCCCGGTTCACGATCTCAACCTATGAGACCACCGAATTTCACTATAGTCGTGGTTTTAAATCAGGTTAACCATCAACCTTAACATCCTTTGATCTAGGACCGCGTTTACCATCCGTCGATGGCCCAAACCAGGGACTTGACGAGTTTAGATCTCAAACTCTCACCAATCTTAATCCAACGATGGTCACGTACACTCCCGCCGGAGTTTCCCAATCCAGGGAATAGAGATTCAATAAATGGACTCTCAAATACTAGACATACCTAGACGATTGAGCCTTGATTCGATGCCTTTGATGAGTAGCTTCAGCTCCACGTGCTTCATCTTCTCTTTGTGCTCCCAAGATCAGCTACCGATGCAAATGATGAGGTTATGCTGATGCCGAGTAGTTGGGAGAGAGTTGGTCTAGTTCCTCTTGCCTATTCAATGCAATGGTAATGATAGGAACTACCAACTTGAGTATTCAATGGCTATTGATGACCAAGAGATTCAACAAGATGGGTTAGGTCAGTCATGAATACCTTTCTTGAGTTCATTCTTCAATCCGAGCTTTGAATGCTCATTGAAGTGCCATGAATCACATGGATTGAATGAAGAACTCTAAGCAATAATGAGCAAAAGAAGGATAGATGATGTTCTTCATTGCCCCCTTCAATGCTCTCAATGGGTGTGCAAAGAATGCCATTAAAGCCCTCTAGATATGCCTTTATAGACTCCAAGAATCGGGCTTCAACGGATATAAAACGGCTAGTTGTCGATTGATCTATCAAAGCACCGATTGATCGCAAGAAGTAATTTTCCAGAAAATATGCTTGCTGAACAGAAATGGCCTTGATTGATTGATCGCTTGACCCCATCGATTGATCGCCCAGGCTGATCGATTGATCGCCCGTCCTGGTCGATTGATCGCCCAGGTTGATCGATTGATCGCCCGGCCAGCCGATCAATCGCAAATGCGATTTTTTGCTTGCTTTGCTTGCTGGACAAACTTGCTGAAAGTAGGTCGACCGGTCAAGACCGGTCAGTTTTGCTTGCTGGACATATTGTATATTGCTGGCCGACCGGTCAAGACCGGTCGGCTGTCAATTTGAACGTATTACAGCAATTTTGCTGTCTTGATAATGTCCTTGGCCGACCGGTCAAGACCAGTCGGCTGTCCAGCTGATTCCATCACAGCCAACCTCTGTCCACTTTGCTATTCCTGGCCGACCGGTCTTGACCGGTCGGCTGCCCTGCTGCATTCTTCACAGCAAGGTTGCTGTTGTGTTGAGAAGCCTGGCAGACCGGTCAAGACCGGTCGGCTTGTCTAGTTGTTTTCATTTCAGCACAACTGCTGGACACATCTTGTAGTTCGGGCCGACCGGTCAAGACCGGTTGGCTGTCTAGATGGTTTTGTCACAGCAAGCTTGCTAGACCAAGTCCTTCAACACAGCAGCGGATCACATTCATAGATGAAGCATGAAGTGATGAGGTGCATGGGGTCCAATGTATGGACATATCTTCACTTACGTTTTGCACCAACCATGGACCACAAGTCTAATCAACTTGTGCAAGGGTCGAGAGGGAATGGGATAAGATGTGTGAGTCTTTACGCCATTCTTTGATGTTTTGGGTTTCCTATGATCGATCTATATGCAACTTACCTGAGATCTTGTTTCAGCATGAGCTTGAGCAATGGAAGAAGCATAATCTTCAAGTCTTGATCTTCGATTCTTCGACCGGGGCTCACATGACAAGACGCGACCAACCAACACGCCAATTGACAACAAAAGGTGTACTAACACGGCACGCCCGTCTATGCAGAATCAACATCATCAATCATCAGCCAAGGGCAGAAGCAGCCCATCCATTGGACCAAGAAAGGGAAATGGCCAGTCCTGGATTGGTCTGATGTCCAGATTCCAAACTCATGTCTCGCCTTGGAACCAGACGAATTACAATGCGAGATAAGTGATCCAGGAGGGACTGAGTACGACTCAGATCTCGAACCCAACCAGCGAGAAATCATGGTCATTGGGCCAGACTGTGATTCCTCGCCCAAATCATCAACCCCCACCTCTCCAGGAGAAGGAGTGTGGGGTCCTGAATGGCCATCCGTTCCCCTAACTTCTGAATCAGCTAGAGAGTCATCTGAGGGCTCTGGCTTCCAAAAAAAAAACGCCGGTTTGAGTAGCGAGCGGAACCTTGGGACAAGCTGAGATCAATCATGGTCTGCAATGCCCGCTTGTTCAGAGTCCCATGAATTTAAAAAATCCAAAAAAATAAAAAACTTTCGAAAGCCAAAAACATCTAGCATTTCCATTCTAGAAAATTCTCAAAAACAAAAAAAGACATTTCTTTTCCTGCATTCAATAATGTGCCAAGTTCGTCTAAAGAGTCGCATGAGTTTGAAGTCGAATCATATGATTTTGACATCGAACTAGACTTCGAGCTCATGGGTCTGGACAAAGCTCGAGATGAGGAAGATGATGATCCGGCTCTCGAACTAGAGGATCTCTTCAAAAAGTTTAAATCCAAAGCTAATGTTGTAGCAGATGATTTTGAGATAGTAAACTTGGGGACACTGTTCGCTTCCCCAAGTGTAGGGTTGCGATGTACTAATAAACTCGGTAAGACCGAGGTCGATCCACAGGGACTTATGTAGGAATTCACAAACACATCCAACGGTTTATATTAAAAAGCTAACAATCGGATTTTGTATGAGATTGGTGTAAGTAACAACTTTGAACTAAATTGAAGGTAAACAATTTAAAAAGGCACTAGGGGTTCAAGGATCCACTTGTAGCAATCCTTAATGCTCAATTCGCTGTGGTTTCTCATTCTCTCAACTAGAATCCAAATTAAGATCTATCTAGCCGGATGATAGAGCTATTAAACCAAACAATCTGTCATATGTAAGGCCAATGTATATGATTTACTCAATGCAAGCTAGGATGAGCATGCTCAATTCATAAGTTAGTCCCAATTCTAATAAACTAAGTTCATAATCATGATCATCATTAAGTCCTGTCACCAGACAAAGCTAGATCATGATTTAAACTTGAATAAAATCACATGCACAGTCCCATACATAATTCAGAAAACCAGAAAAGTAGAACTTTGGTAGGAAGTTCCCACATGAAGATCATAGTACTAGAGCGTACTCCAATTCCTCGGATCATACAGGTCTAGACTAGCACACAACCACTAAGAACTCAAGCAATTCTCCCAAACATCCATGAGTCATCATAAGACTAAGAAAAGCTACTTGGAACTTGTATTAACTTCAAACCATTGTTCATAATTATGAAAACCAATCTTAAAACCAACTAAAAACGAATTGAAATATCTTAGATCGACTACAAGCTTCACCTCTTAGCCCTAGCTAAGAGGTTTAGCTGCTCATGATCCAAGGAGACATGAAACAACTAGAAAAATCATAAAAATAGCAAACCAAACTAGAAGGAGTTGTGGAACTCCGAAATCCACTTCCGCCACCTCCCACCTTGCTCAAACTCTTCTTAGATACCCTAGGAATGATCCCTAGGTGTCCTTTTATAGTGGGGAGGCTCCGCAACCTCAAAATATTCTAGAATCTACGTAAGCTTACGCAGTGCGCAGAGAATTTCGACGACAAAATAGAAAGTATGCAGCTTTACGCATGGCCGACCGGTCGGACGACCAGTCTGGGTGACTGGCAGACCGGTCACGACCGGTCGGACTTACTATTGGAATTAGTCCAGCAAGCTTCTGGAGTTGGAATTTCTTCTGGCCGACCGGTCACGACTGATCGGACTGTTTATGTAAAGTGTCCAGCAGCTCAGCAGGGTCTGGGAGAGCTGGCCAATCGCTCTAGACCGGTCGTGGCCCACTTGGCCGACCGGTCTGGACCGGTCTTGGCCTGTTTCTTCTGTATTTTCTTTCTTCTTTTCTTCTTTCCTTGCTTCCTTCTTTCTTTGGTCCACCTTGGTTCTTCATTCAAGGTTCTTAAAGAGGTCTCTTTGTCATCAATTAGGCGGAGTCCACTCTCATTCCTGCAATCACAAAACATGCATTCAATTAGTCTTTAAATCATGAAAATCTTGCACAATGAGTGATGAATTGGGGTTAGAATATGCACAATTAAGAGCTCCCCCAACCAGCATTTTGCTAGTCCCGAGCAAAACATGCGTGAAACCAATTCCATTCTCCAAAACCCAACTCTCCTTTAGAACCCATTCTTCTATATATCCCAAGATACATAGTGTAAGAGTTAGAGAAATTAGGTGATAGAGGTTGAAACCGTAAACTCTCAAAACATAATAAGCATCCATATGAAATTCCCGCTGATTGGTTGACAAATAGAAGAACTTGAATAAATTCAATCTAGTGTGCATAGTGAAAATTCTTTTCATGAGTTTCCACGGTTATCTTCTTCATAGATCAACTAGACTATGGATCTCAAGGTATATAGAGCAACAACAAGCCAATGACGGGAATTTGCCTTACTGTCCTTCCGACGACTTTCACACTACGTCCCATTTTCGGCTTTGGTTACGGGTAGACCATCCCCTGATTGGTAGTAGGTAGCCCTAATCGGAATTTTCCACCATTTTTCCATCTTTCCCAATTTCATCCTTCCTTTTCCTTTTTCTTTTAAATTAGATAGGATCTTTAGAAATCCATATCTTTCGTTATTTTCCCATGGACAAGGATGGACAAAGTACCCCGGCCTGGTTTCTCAGCACCTTAAATTAAAGTCTAGCTAACCCACAAATCACATAATTCTTTCAACTCATGAAGATCGTGTAATGTGAATTAGGTGTAAAAGTGTTCAAATTTTCTATCAATCATATAACTAGGGGAATTCACATATAAAACCATTATGCTATGAGAAGTTCCATGCATACAACCTCATACACTTCATATCTCCTCCTCTTATGCTCATATCATCTTGAATGCATAGAAACAAAGTTTTCCAAAAGGGTTTTGAATTTTATGAAAATTAAAAAATTTCTAAATAATTGCTCGAAATGTTACAAAACGCTGGATTCATCCAAGTGATCCTACACCCCCCAACCAAATCTTGCATTGTTCTCAATGTAAAAGATGTGCAATAAGCAAAACATGAGAGTAATTTGAAAATAAAAAGGAGTGAGGAATGAGAGTACCTGAAAAAGTGAAAAGTGGAATTCTTCCTCCTTCTAACAAACCTAAGCAAAAGCAAATAAAAGCAACAAAATCCTAATCTTAACTACTCTATACCTCCATCAGACTAGGAGATCAATCATCCTGGTAGACAGGATCAGTCAGAGGTATGGACATACCTTCTAAAGGAAATTTCTTAAAGAACAGCTTTAATCGTTGCCCATTCGCCTTAAAAATGTTGTCATTCCTTAGATTTAACAACTCGACAGTCCCATATGGATAGACAATTGGCACAATGTAGGGACCGGTCCATCGAGATCTCAATTTTTCCAGAAATAAATGTAGACGAGAATTATACAGGAGGACTTTTTGATTGATCGTGAATGTCTTATGAAGAATGTTTTTATCATGGAATATCTTCATTTTGTCCTTGTAAATTCTCGCATTCTCATATGCTTCGTTCCGGATTTCTGCAAGTTCATTCAATTGTAGTTTGCGCAACGAGCTTGCTTTGTCAGAATCAAAATTCATCTTCTTAATTGCCCAATATGCCCTATGTTCCAACTCCACAGGCAAGCGACAAGCCTTCCCATAGACAAGTCTATAAGGAGACATTCCAATAGGGGTTTTAAAAGCAGTACGGTAGGCCCAAAGCGCATCGGTAAGCCGAAGCAACCAATCCTTGCGATCGGGGTTCACCGTTTTCTCCATAATGTCTTTAATCTCCCTATTGGATATCTCAGCTTGCCCACTCGTTTGTGGGTGATAGGGAGTGCTCACTTTGTGTGTTATGCCATATTTCTTCATTAAGGTTTCGAATGGGCGATTGCAAAAGTGAGACCCCTCATCACTTATGAGGACTCGAGGTGGTCCAAACCGGGAAAGAATATTCTCTTTTAAGAAGCGAATGACCGTTTTATGGTCATTATTCTGACAAGGGATGGCCTCCACCCATTTGGATACATAGTCAACGGTAAGCAAGAAGTATGCATTTCCAAAAGAAGATGGGAATGGACCCATGAAATCGATGCCCCAACAATTAAAAATTTTGATTATTAAGATGGGATTGAGTGGCATCATATTTCTATGGGAGATTCCTCCCAATTTCTGACAAGGTTCACATGTTTTGCAAAACTCATGTGTGTCTTTGAACATAGTGGGCCAATAAAACCCACATTGTAGAATTTTTATTGTGGTCTTTTTAGTCGAAAAGTGGCCACCACATACCTGAGAATGACAGAAGGAGATGATACTTTGTTGTTCATCATCTGGGACACATCTCCTTATGATTTGATCGGGACAATACTTGAATAAGTATGGGTCGTCCCATAGGAAAAAGTATGGGACACATCCAAGTGAAGAATTTATCCTTATCTTGCTTTTTCCAATGTGTAGGAATTGTACCTGTAGTAAGATAGTTAGCAATGTCCGCATACCATGGCAATTGGAAAACAGCAAAAAGTTGTTCATCAGGGAACATGTCATTGATCGCGGTCGTTTCAGGGGAATCGGTGAGGACAAGTCGAGAGAGATGGTCAGCCACGACATTTTCTACTCCTTTCTTATCACATATTTCTATGTCAAATTCCTGGAGTAGAAGGATCCATCTTAACAACTGTGGTTTAGCATCCTTCTTAGAGAGAAGGTACTTAAGCGCGGCATGGTCAGTGAATATGATGATCTTGGAGCCAATCAAGTAGGACCTAAACTTGTCCAAGGAAAAAACTACGGCTAAAAGTTCTTTTTCAGTAGTAGTGTAGTTTGCTTAGGCTGAGTTTAGGGTTCTACTTGCATAGTAGATGACGCATGGCTTTTTCTCTTTTCTTTGGCCTAGCACGACCCCAATAGCATAGTCGCTAGCATCGCACATAATTTTAAAAGGAAGACTCTAATCAGGTGGTTGCATTATGGGAGCACATGTCAACATACCTTTAAGTGTGGTAAAGGCCTTTTGACATTCTTCATTCCACTCGAATGAATTTTCCTTTTGAAGTAGGTTACATAAAGGACGAGAGAGTGAACTGAAGTCCTTTATGAACCCTCTATAAAATCCTGCGTGTCCCAAAAAGGACCGCACATCTCGTATGCTCTTGGGTGGTGGAAGGTTAGAGATAAGATCAATTTTCGATTTGTCCACCTCGATTCCATTTTGTGAAACGATGTGACCAAGTACAATTCCCTTTTGAACCATAAAGTGACACTTCTCCCAATTCAGCACAAGGTTCTTCTCTTCACATCTTTTCAGCACAGATTTCAAGTGCTCAAGGCACTCATCAAAGCTACAACCAAATACTGAAAAATCATCCATGAAGACTTCGAGAATTGTCCCCACCATGTCAGAAAAGATACTCATCATACAACGCTGAAAGGTGGCAGGGGCATTACATAGTCCAAACGGCATCCGTCGATAGGCGAAAGTGCCGAATGGACATGTGAATGTAGTCTTTTCTTGGTCTTCACGGGCAATCTCTATTTGGTTGTACCCTGAATAGCCATCAAGGAAACAAAAATGGGAATGACCCGCCAATCGTTCTAAAATTTGATCAACAAACGGTAGGGGGAAGCGGTCTTTCCTCGTGACAGTGTTTAGCTTCCTGTAGTCAATGCACATTCTCCAACCGGTAGTGACTCTAGTTGGCACGAGTTCATTATTAGCATTAGCTACAATGGTTATTCCGAATTTCTTAGGCACCACTTGAGTTGGGCTCACCCATTGACTATCGGATATTGGGTAAATAATACCCACATCCAATAGTTTCACTACTTCGAACTTAACCACATCCTTCATGTTTGGATTGAGTCTTCTTTGTGGTTGCCTGGATGTCTTCGTATTCTCCTCAAGGTGTATGCGAAGAGTACAAATCAGTGGGTCTATGCCTTTGAGATCCGCAATTGACCATCCAATGGCACTCTTATGCTCTAATAGAGTGGCCATTAGCCTATTCTCTTATTCCTCATCCAAGTGGGAAGAAATCACCACTGGATATGTCTCATTTCGACCTAAATAGACATATTTCAGCTCACTTGGTAATGGTTTTAGGTCGAGTGTTGGTGCCTTGATATTAGATGGGAGGGCTTTGTTCTCGTTTACGGGCAAAGGCTCAAATAGGGCCCTACATCTTTTGTTATTAAACACCGGCATCGTATCTAAGATGGTATCCATATCTCGTATTGTGTCATCATTTATCTCATAAGAATGGGCCACACATGCCTCCAAAGGGTCAGAATATAATGACAAGGGGAATGTATCTTCCACGAATGATTCAATCATATTTATTTCGTGAATATCCTCATCAACTTCCTGTGGTTGTTTACATAAATCAAAAATATTAAGCTCAAGAGTCATATTTCCAAAGGACATTTGTACAAGCCCGTTTCTACAATTGATAATTGTGTTTGAAGTAGCTAGAAAGGGACGGCCAAGTATGACGGGAATTTGAGCAGCGGTACCTATCACAGGATGTGTATCTAAGACAATAAAGTCTACTGGGTAGTAGAATTTATCAGCTTGGACTAGGACATCCTCAATCATTCCTCTCGGTATACGAATGGATCTATCAGCAAGTTGGAGTGTGGTTTTGGTCGGTTTCAATTCACCTAACCCAAGTTGCTCGTAGACCGAGTATAGAATGAGATTCACACTTGCCCCCAAATCGAGTAAAGCTTGTTTAATCCGGTAGTCTCCTATGATGCATGAGATGGTTGGACTACTGGGATCCTTGTATTTTTGGGGCACCTATTGTTTGATGATAGCGCTCAAATTCTCAGTCAAAAGTACTTTGTTGTGAACATTGTGTTTCCTTTTGACCATACACAATTCCTTTAGAAATTTGGCATAAGATGGTATTTGTTTTATGGCATCCAACAACGGGATGTTGATCTTCACCTGCTTGAAAACTTTTAATATTTCCACATTTTTGTCTAAAGGTTTAGGTGAAATCAACCTTTGTGGAAACGGGGCAACCGGCTTGTATTGCCTTTCCGGTTCTTTCTCTTGTGGAGTGTTGTTTGAGCTATCATCCTCTTTGGAATTTTTCGGATCCTTAGGATTTGGGGCCTTCACCGGATTAGATTTGTCAATTACTTTCCCACTTCTCAAAGTGGTAATAGCTTGAACATGCTCCGTATGATGGAAGGATGAACTTGCATCTTATATCTCAAATTGGGTTCTTGGGTTAGGAAGAGGTTGGGCAGGAAGTGTGCCTTTCTCCCTAATACTGAGATGAGATTCAACTCTAGCCATTGATGTTTTCAATTCATTGATGGCTTGAGTTGAATTTTGATTGAATTTCAATTGCTCTTGCATGAACCCATCTATTTTCAGAGAATTTGTCTTGTTATACTCAGCTTGAACCGATACAAATGCACCCAACATCTCCTCTAGCGTAACTTTTGGAGTAATGACTAGAGATGGACCTAGTATAGGTTGAGCTTGAGGGATTTTGGTTGCATTCGCAGTGGGTCCATTCCTCCAACTGAAGTTGGGATGGTTCTTCCAACTAGCATTAAACGTGTTTGAATTTGGAGCACCAAATTGCCGTTGATAACTGTTTATGGCATTTGATTGTTCTTGTAAGATGTCCTGAACCGTTGAAATTGTGGGACAATCTTGTGTTGCATGTTGATTTCCGGCACAAATTCCACAAACATTTTCAACGTCATTGGAGTTAATCGTCTCTCCTTTCCTCAATTCCATGGCTTCGACCTTTCTTGTGAGGCTAGCCACCTGTGCACTTATGCTATCCTCTTCCGATAAGACATACATTCTCCCTCTTTCCTTTTGTTGGCCAGTCTTGGAATTTGTTGGTTTCGATGTATCCCAAGACTGTGCATTCTCAGTCAATTCTTCCAAATAATCCCATGCTTCATCATCTTCCTTATTCATGCACTCCCCATTACACATCATCTCTACAAATTGGCGCATGGGTGAAGTCAGTCTTTCATAGAAAAAGTTTATAACCCGCCCAATTTCATAGCCATGATGTGGGCATGCGTTTAATAAGTCCTTAAACCTCTCCCAACATTGGAAGAAGGTTTCATCTTCCTTTTGGGCAAAGTTCATGATAAAGCGCTTCAACATGTTTGTTTTGTGAGTAGGGAAGAATTTTTTTTACGAATTCCCTATGCATATCAGTCCATGCACCAATTGATCTTGGCCTTGATGCATGAAGCCAACCTTTAGCTTTATCTTTAAGAGTAAAAGGGAAGAATTTGAGTCTCACCACATCATCAGTCACATTAGCAAAGTGCATCGTGGTTATTATCTCATCAAACTCCTTAAGGTGTTGATAAGCACTTTCACTGTCTAATCCATGGAATTTAGGGAGAAGTTGGATCACTCCTGGTTTCAAATCCACATTCCCTGCATTTTGTGGAAAAACTATGCATGAGGGAGTGCTCGCTCTTACTGGTTACAAGAAATCACGTAAAGTTCTTGGTCGGGGAACATTCTCAACCACATTTTCTCCCGTTTCAGTTTGGTTTTGGCCCAGATTTGGATTGGCCATCGGATTAGGTTGATTTACAGCCAAATTTTCAGACAAAATTGGAGAAGTTAGATGTCTCCTAGCACGTGGTTCTCTTTCAATTCCGTCCACTATTCCCCCTTCACTAATGAGTTGGTTATTGGAATCCCGAGCCTAATGTGGCATGCAAAACCCAAAAGTATGAAACAAAGAGAAAGAAGAATTCTTCCTCCCTTTCTTTACTCTTCTCTAAGACCGAAGCACAAGGTGTCTTGCAATGGCTAAGCCAGAAGCAAGGATAGAGACCGATTTCTCCTGGTCAATAGGGGTTCAGAGAACTCCCCACCCACTCTTTGAATCTTTTGAGAAAAAGTGCAGAAAAAGAAGAAAGAGGAGTAGAGGTGAGAAAAGAAATCTCTGAGCACAATGTGATCCAAGACGGTAGAGCCGACCAATAGGAATCCAGGTGGCACAAGGCCTACCTTTCAGAGATCCAAAAGGAGTCTCCACCCACTTTACAAGAGATGAATATGATAGGAATGAATAGGAGAAGGAGAAGAGTAAGGTTTATAAAGATAGAACCTGATTCGGCACTTGAGATCCTTATATCTTCTTCAGCTTCCTAGAAATCCCTGCAAAAAGGAAAATCAAATAAAATAAACTAAGTTAGTCCTAGAATCCTAACAATCCTAAATAGATACTATTTTCAGAAATTTGTGAAAAACCGTCGAAGTTCCCGGCAACGGCGCCAAAAACTTGTTCGCTTCCCCAAGTGTACGGTTGCGATGTAGTAATAAACTCGGTAAGACCGAGGTCGATCCACAAGGACTTATGTAGGAATTCACAAACACATCCAACAGTTTCTATTAAAAAGCTAACAATCGGATTTTGTATGAGATTGATGTAAGTAACAACTTTGAACTAAATTCAAGGTAAACAATTTAAAAAGGCACTATTGGTTCAAGGATCCACTTGTAGCAATCCTTGATGCTCAATTCGCTGTGGTTTCTCATTCTCTCAACTAGAATCGAAATTAAGATCTATCTAGCCAGATGATAGAGCTGTTAAACCAAACAATCTGTCATATGTAAGGCCAATGTATATGATTCACTCAATGCAAGCTAGGATGAGCATGCTCAATTGCATAGGTCAGTCCCAATTCTAATAAACTAAGTTCATAATAATGATCATCATTAAGTCCTGTCACCAGACAAAGTTAGATCATGATTTGAACTTGAATCAAATCACATGCACAGTCCCATACATAATTCAGAAAACCAGAAAAGTAGAACTTTGGTAGGAAGTTCCCACATGAAGATCATAGTACTAGAGCGTACTCAAATTCCTCGGATCATACAGGTCAGGACTAGCACACCACCATTAAGAACTCAAGCAATTCTCCCAAACATCCATGAGTCATCATAAGACTAAGAAAAACTACTTGGAACTTGTATTAACTTCAAACCATTGTTCATAATAATGAAAACCAATCTTAAAACCAACTAAAAACGAATTGAAATGTCTTAGATCCACTACAAGCTTCACCTCTTAGACCTAGCTAAGAGGTTTAGCTACTCATGATCCAAGGAAACATGAAACAACTAGAAAAATCATAAAAACAGCAAACCAAACTAGAAGGAGTCGTGGAACTCCGAAATCCACTTCCGCCGCCTCCCACCTTGCTCAAACTCTTCTTAGATACCCTAGGAACGATCCCTAGGTGTCCTTTTATAGTGGGGATTCTTCGTAACCTCAGAATATTCCAGAATCTGCATAAGCTTATGCAGTGCGGAGAGAATTTCGGCGCCAAAATAGAAAGTACGCAGCTTTACGCATGGCCGACCGGTCGGACGACCGGTCTGGGTGACTGGCCGACCAGTCGGACTTACTATTAGAATTAGTCCAGCAAGCTTCTGGAGTTGGAATTTCTTCTGGCCGACCGGTCTGGACCGGTCGGACTGGGCTGGCCGACCGGTCACGACCGATAGGACTGTTTATGTAAAGTGTCCAGCAGCTCAGCAGGGTCCTGGAGAGCTGGCCGACCGGTCTGGACCGGTCTTGGCCTGTTTCTTCTGTATTTTCTTTCTTCTTTTCTTCTTTCCTTGCTTCCTTCTTTCTTTGGTCCACTTGGTTCTTCATCCAAGGTTCTTAGAGAGGTCTCTTTGTCATCAATTAGGCGGAGTCCACTCTCATTCCTGCAATCACAAAACATGCATTCAATTAGTCTTTAAATCATGAAAATCTTGCACAATGAGTGATGAATTGGGGTTAGAATATGCACAATTAAGAGCTCAACACACACCTGAGATCCCTAGGGAAGTACGCATTGGAAAATCGTTGCCACCTGAGATGAAGTAGAGAATGATAGAGTTCGTAGCTCCAAGATTGTCCAACTTTGTGTTCTCATATGAAGACATGCCGAGGCTCAATGAAGAGCTCGTTGTACACCATCTGCCAACCAAGCCGGATATGAAGCCAGTGAAACAGAAACTTCGAAGAATGAAGCCAGAATGGGCCCTGGAAGTCCGAGATGAAGTCATCAAACAGTACAATGCAGGATTCTTGGTAGTTTCCAACTACCCTGAATGGCTCACCAACATCGTACCAGTACCAAAGAAGGATGGCAAGGTTCGAATGTGCATCGACTTCCGAGATCTCAACAAAGCCAGTCCTAAAGATGATTTCCCTTTGCCACATATCGACACTCTGGTCGACAACACTGCCGGGTTCAAGATCTTCTCAGTCATGGACGAGTTCTCAGGATACAATCAGATCAAGATGGTCATCGAAAATGGCGAGAAGACATCGTTTATCACTCCCTAGGGAACCTTCTGTTACAGGGTTATGCCGTTTGGTCTGAAGAACATAGAAGCAACATACCAGCGAGCAATAACAGCATTATTCCATGACATGATGAACAAAGAGCTTGAAGTATATGTGGACGATATGATCGTCAAGTCTCGAACGATTGAAGGACACTTTGAAGACCTGAAGAAGTTATTCAGTAGATTAGAAAAGTACAAGCTCCGCCTCAACCCTCAGAAATGTGTCTTCGATGCAATGGGAGGCAAGCTCCTTGGCTTTATGGTGAGCGAGGATGGCATCAGGGTCGACGAAACCAAAACCAGAGCAATCATCGAGATGCCCCCTCCTAGAACAGAGAGAGATTCGTGGCTTCCTTGGCAGAATTCAATACATCAATCGCTTCATCACACAGCTCACGCCTAGCTGTGAACCCATATTCAAGCTCCTCCAGAAGAATGTTCCAAAAGAATGTAACGACGATTGCCAAGTCGCCTTCGACCGCATCAAAAAATATCTCATGAATCCTCCAGTATTAGTGCCGCCCACCCCTGGACGTCCACTATTGTTATACATCTCGGTAGCAGCAGAAGTCATTGGATGTGTTCTCGGCCAGCACGATGAGACCGGGAAGAAGGAACAAGCGATATACTATTTGAGCCGAAAGTTCACCGACTACGAGACCAGGTATTCCCCGATCGAGAAGACTTGCCTCGCCCTAGTTTGGGCAACTCAGCGACTCCGTCAATACATGATCGCGTTCCCTATTCTCCTACTGGCTCACATGGATCCGCTCAAATACCTGTTCGAGAAACCAGCACTCACTGGAAGGATAGCTAAATGGCAGCTACTCCTGTCTGAATTCGACATCACCTATGTCACTCAGAAGGCAATCAAGGGGCAGGCCCTCTCCAATCATCTTGCCGCTCACTCTCTCCTGGATTATCAACCGCTCAAGACATTCTTCCCTGATGAAGATCTCTTCCTTATCGAAGGTGAAGAAAAGAAGAAAAAAGATGAGTGGACGTTATTCTTCGACGGCGCAGCAAATTCTAAGGGGAGTGCTATCGGAGCAATCCTCTATTCCCTAGATGATGTCACCATCCCTATCTCAAGGCGCATGGCATTCAAGTGCACCAACAACATGGCTGAGTACGAAGCATGCATCGCTGGTCTAAGGGAAGCCATAATTTTGGGCGTGAAGAAGCTACGAGTATTTAGAGACTCACAGCTTATCATTAATCAGACCAATGGCGAATGGAAAACCAAGGACGAGAAGTTGATACCATATCATGTGTATCTTGAAAATCTGGTCAAAGAATTCAAAGAAATCACCTTCTCATACATGCCCAGAGCCAAGAATCAGTTTGCAGATCCTCTCGCTACACTCACATCAATGCTCGAGATCCTGAAAGGAGCTTTGTAATGGGAGCTCTGTTGAACCTCCAATTTATACATTGCATTGCCCAGTACATCACATTATATGCACAATTTTCATGCTTCAAAAGGCCTTTCTAATGCATGTTTTGTGATTTCAGGAATGAGAGCGGAATTCACCCAATTGGAGACTAAAAAGAGCCATTTAAAGCCATTGGATGAAGAAGGAAAAAGGACCGAAGAAAGTAGAAAGAGAGGAGAAGAAAGGAAGAAAGAAGAAAAAGGAGGAAGCAGAAACAGAAGCCAAGATCGGTCGTGCGACCGGTAGTCCATCGCCAGGACCGGTCGTCCGACCGGTCTGATTGTTTGCAGAAGAAGATTTTTTTCACAGAGGCCACTGGACCACTCACGACCGGTCGTGCGACCGGTCGTCCGATGCCTAGACCAGTCGCCTTGAATTAAAATTTTAAATCGAAATTTTGGCAAAACTCTCTGGACTAAAAAGTGACGTTTTGCGACCGGTCGTGCGACCAGTCGTCAGGGAGCTCAGACCGGTCATGCGACCGGTCGTCTGCGTAATAAAGCTTCTCCGTGAAGCTCCGAGATTTTCTGCGCAGTGCGTAACCTTACGCAATTTCTGGATGTTTCCGACGCAAGGGGCTTCCACACTATAAAAGGACACCTAGGGGCTCTTCCTAGATCATGATAGAAGCCAAGGAAGGTTGTGGGAGAGGACGGAAGTCGTCGTGGAGCGTCAACAACCCTCTAATTTCTGGTTTTTCTAGTTTTTATGCTTTTCATTATGAGTTTTAGTTGTAGTATGACAATGCTCGGCTAGAATCTCTCAGCTAAGGCTAAAAGGTGAAGCTTGTAGCTAATTTCCATGTTTGATTCAGTTTAAATTCAAGTAATTTCAATTCAAGTTTGGGTTTTTAATCTTTTAGTCCCTTAAGTTGATAGTTTGAGATGTCTTATGAGAGTTCATGTGCTCCGGACATGAATTCCTTGCAATTCTCTAAGATTGTCATATGGTGTTTGTTTAGATTCGAATTATGGTAACCCTTGAGCAAGCCATAGTCCATAGGCATGGCTGTTACTCCGAAGGCTATGATTTTGAAATCTATATGTGTTGAATGGGACTAGAACTTGGAAGTTCAAATTGAATGGAATTGAATGTGTTTGAATGCTTTATTTTCCAACTAGATGAGAGATAGGAGTTCAAATCTAGTTGTGCTCTATACTTGGATTGATTGGATTGACATGGGATTGCTACAAGTGGATCCTTGAATGCCTTAGTACCTTAAATTACTGGTTTTCATTAAGTTACTATTTTAGTTTAATTATTCAATTGAATCCTCATATCTATTGCAAACTGAGTTGCTGGAATAGTCTGGAAGTTGTTTCTAATTCCCTGTGGATCGACCTCGGTCTTACTGAGATTTATTACTACATCGCAGCCTTACACTTGAGGCGAGCGAACAAGTTTTTGGTGCCGTTGCCGGGGAATTTAGATAACGATTTTCAAATTGTTTTAATGGCTGTAGAAGTAGAAGTAGATAGGTTTTCTGATTTTTTTTAGAACTAACAAATTGTTTTGTTTTGTAGGATTTCTTCTCTAGTTCAAGCACATTCGGTAATACCTTTCTAGCTTAGCTTTTTACAGACTTTCTATTTTCAGATTAATTTCAGATTTCTAGGATTTGGGACTAGTTTAGTTTTTAGTTGAGTGGTTTATGTCCCGTTGGGAACGTAACCACTCAAATCGTCTCCAATCTGAAGGTGGTTTAGTTGGACCATTGTCAGTCCATAGACGAGTCCGAAATTACCAAGAGCATTGTGAAAGTTTGGGGAGTATGGATCAAACACCTTTAAGGAATCCTCCTCCCTTACTCCAACTACAAACGCAAATCAAGGAGTAGGAGAGAATGAGGTACATAACGTTCTTCCAATGAGATCACTGCAGGATTACCTACAACCAGCCCGTGCAATTACACCCTCTTGTGTGGTTCTACCACCAAACGGGGGAAATATTGACATAAAGCCGGATGTAATTCAACTTATACCAAAGTTCCATGGGCTAGACTCTGACCGCCCATATCTGCACTTGAAAGAATTTGAAGAAGTGGTGGCTACCTTGTAATACACCAATGTTTCAAAAGATACCATTAGACTTAAACTTTTTCCCTTTTCATTGAAAGAAAGATCCAAAGATTGGCTTCACTCTCTTAGACCACATTCGATTGGGTCATGGAATGAGATGACCCGGAAATTCTTGAAAAAGTTCTTCCCGGCTCATAAAACGAACACCATTCGAAGAGCCATAATGAATTTCTCGGCTAAAGAGGGTGAATCTTTCTTCCAATGCTGGGAGAGATTTAAGGACCTCCTACTTGCTTGCCCACATCATGGTTATGAGAGTTGGCGAATTATAAATTTTTTCAATGATGGATTAAGTTCGAATATGCACCAATTTGTAGAGATGATGTGCAATGGTAAGTTTATGAGCAAAAATCTAGATGAGGCTTGGAGTTACTTGGACATGTTGGCTGAAAATGCCCAATCTTGGGATACCTCGGATAAACCCAATAACCCCAAGCCTATGCAAGAGAAAGGAGGGATCTATATCCTTAAGGAGGAAGACGACGTGAATGCAAGGATAGCCAACCTCACAAGGAAGGTCGAGGCCATTGAACTTAGTAAAAGTGGAGTTCCAAAGTCCAATGAAACTATTGAAACCATATGTGGGATTTGTCTCACTAATTTACACGCTACGCAAGATTGTCCCACAATTCCTGCATTTCAAGAGGTATTACATGGACATGCAAATGCCACATATGGGTATCAATGGCATTTTAATGGACCGGTGGGTAATACGTACAATACTAGTTGGAAGAACCACCCAAATTTCAGTTGGAAGAATGCTCCCACGGGCAATCCTACCAACTCTCAAGGAGGGCCACCCATGCAAAATATGACCCCACCTCAATTCTCAATGGAGGATGTTGTAGACAAATTTGGCTTTAAAGAGAAGTGAGGAATTGCGGTCGCATCTCCAAAATGCAACCAGCCCGGCTCGTGCTCGACGAAAGGGGTCGCATCTCCAAAATGCGACCAGCCCGGCTCGTGCTCGACGAAAGGGGTCGCATCTCCAAAATGCGACCAGCCCGGCTCTTGCTCGACGAAAGGGGTCGCATCTCCAAAATGCGACTAGCTCGACTCGTGATCGTCGAAAGGGGTCGCACCACAGAATGCGAGCACTCTTGATATGAGCAGCTACCGACATATGAGCGGTCGTGGTTTCTAGTCTCCGGCATGGATGGCCCTCATCTCATAGTACCAGCAGCCCGTATAGGCCGATTTTGGTTTATATCTATTCATAGTTCCGAATATCTAGAGACATAATCAGCTAGACGTCTAGAATGTTTTGACTATTTCCTTATCCAAGGATTAACAAGATAAGCTTCTTATCTCATGAAATCAGTACTAATCTTAACAGCTTGCGTAGCAGGTTGGATCATTTAGATCTGTATAAATAGATGACCCTATTGATGATAAAGGTACACAATACTCAATCTCTAACCCTCGTCGTTTATTTGTTCTCTTTTCAACCTCACCCTATCTGACTTAGGCATCGGAGGGCCAACGGCTGGACGCCGGCCACCCTTAGTTATTTTCTGTCTCCTTTCAGGCCCAAGGAGGAAATCGCTTGGAGAGAAGGTGAACGTCTGGAGGACCCTATTACAAAATTCGACGTAAATAGTTTGGCGCCATCTGTGGGAACGATTTGATCATCAAAGTCAGTCGTTCTTACCACTGATCAAAATCCTTCCACAATGCCTCCTAAAAAGACTATTCATCCTTCCACATCAAGGCAGACATTACCTTCACCTGACGTTACGGAATCCGTGCCTGTTCCTCAAACCACTTCAATAGACATCCCTCAAGGAGCTCCAAACGTGCCATCAACGAACCCGTTATTTGAGGTTTTCGGAAGTCAAGAGGACGTCATGCGTTTCCTCGGAAATACCCTTCTAACCCTCAACCCCGGAGTTCAAGCCCTGTTTAATCGGCTTGATCAACATTTCCTAGAGCAGCAGAGATAACCTTCCTAAGGGTTGCTAGCGCAACCCATACCGGTGGCTTCCAAACATTCTGTGGACGAGCCACAGGTCCAACCAAATCATCCTCCATCAAATCGAATGCCGCTTGGCAACCAACCCCCTGTGCTACCTCCACATTCCATACATTCTAGTGCTTCTCGTCAACATCAATCTCAGGGGTCCACCGTTGAAACGTCAGGTTATACTTTACCATGGTAAGGAGACCTCAAAAGAATCCATGATCGTTTTGATGTCATGGAGCAGCGATATCAGGCAAATCAACCATCAGCTGTGGTGGCGTCGATACATCGATCTGAGTCTCCTTTCACCAGCGAGGTCATGGGAGCACCTTTACCTAGAAAATATCGTACACCTGTCATCACTCCATATACAGGTATAGGCGATCCTCTCGAACACTTGGAAACTTATAGGTCTCTTATGGAGCTGGAGGGACATGGGTCGGAAATCATGTGTAGAGCTTTTTCCCTAACCTTAAAGGAAGCAGCTCGTACGAGGTTCCGGGGGCTGAAGCCTCGATCTATCGGCTCCTTTTCACAGTTATCGGAGCTTTTCCTTTCTCAATTCATGGGAAGCATCCGCACCAAGAAGCTAGCGTCCCACCTAATGGATTTGAAACAGCAGCATGGGGAGACGATAAAGGAGTTCACAGTACGGTTCACTGCTGAAGCCGTCCAAACTGAAGGATATACCGAAGAAAAAGGCCTCACCGCCCTCATAGCCGGAATTACGAGTGAAAAATTCAGATTTGCTTTACATAAAAACCCTCCAAAAACCATGGCAGAATTCCAAGCTAAAGCTCAGAAGTATATCAATGCAGACGAAGTTGCTCTGGCACGTCATGGTATACAGGGTAAGAAGCGCAAGCCGGAGGAAATCTCGCCCCCAGATAAAAAATATCGATGTGATCGATGAGACCGCTCTCCCAAGAAGCCTTATTCTGGTAAATATCATAACTACACTCCTCTCAACCGATCCCATGAAAAGGTGTTAATGGAGATTAAACATAAACCATATGTAAAATTGCCGGGCAAGATCAAATCTGATCCTGAAAAGAGAGATAAGGGCAAGTTTTGTTACTTCCACAAAGATCATGGGCATAGAACCCAAGACTGCATATCTCTGCGAGATCACATCGAAGCTCTCATTCGAAAGGGCCATCTCCAAGATTATGTTGCTTGTCGAGGTCGATCACCAGAAAGGGCAAAAGCCGCACCCCACCAGAAGAAGTCACCTCACCATCATACTTCATAAGAAGACGTTGAACCTACTGGCGAAATTCATACCATCGCCGAGGGACCAACTTGAGGTGGCGATTCTCAAGCTTCAAGAAAAGCATACACTCGTAAGGCGTCCAAGAAGCCCCAGCATATCTACTGGCTGGAACAGACGCCCAACACGTCAAAAACCAGTCATCCTCCAATTTCCTTCTCCCTCGAAGATGCAGAGGGAATTCACTCCCCTCACGAAGACTCCATCGTAGTCGCACTAAAGGTATCAAACTGTTTGACTCATCGTATTATGGTGGATATAGGTAGCTCTGCTGATATTCTATACCTAGAGGCTTTCAACAAAATGGCACTCGCCAGAAGCCTACTCAAGTCAGTCTCAACTCCCCTCATCAGCTTCGGGGGCGAAGTGGTGACACCTAAAGGAAACATTGACCTTCCAGTCACCTTTGGGGGAGAGTCCAGCGAAGACTACTATCTTCATAAATTTCCTCGTGGTGGACCGACGATCAGCATACAATGCCATTTTGGGGCTGCCATCTCTTAATAAGGTTGGCAGCTTTACATCCTTTGTATTTGTGCATCAAATTTCCTACCCCGAATGGTGTTGGGGTTGTATGAGGAAACCAAAAAGAGGCCCGGTCTTGTTATGAGATAGCCCTACAAGATCGAAAGAAAGCACAAGCGACACCAGTTATGATGGTAGCACAAGGTTCATCCAACTCCCCAGCGGATACCTCGTTGGACCCAAGAGAGGATGCTCTCCAATCAGGAACTCCCGGGGAAGAGACAGTAGCGATTCATTTAAATGAAGATGACCCATCCAAAGTTGTTTGTGTGGGATCCTCTTTAAGGAACGTCTTTCGAGCAAATTTGATCTGCCTCCTCACTGAATACCAAGATGTGTTTGCCTGGTTTCACCAAGACATGCCTGGCATTGACCCTAGTGTCATCGCACACCGTCTGAACATCGACCCAAAGTATAAACCCGTCCACCAGCGCCGCCGTCCTTCACTGCAGAAAGGCAAAATGGCGATCAAGGCTGAAGTCGAGAAGCTGCTTACGGTCAATTTCATAAAAGAAGTTGACTACCCAGAATGGGTCGTGAATGTAGTTCTCGTTCGAAAATCTAATGGTAAATGGAGAATTTGTGTTGACTATTCGGATTTGAACAAAGCGTGCCCCAAAGATAGCTTCCCGACCCCACGAATCGACCAGTTGGTCGATTCAACAGCTGGGCATGCTCTGCTCAGTTTTATGGACGCTTATTCTGGTTATAACCAGATCATGATGCATCCACCCGATAGCCAACATACTGCCTTCATCACTGACCGAGGTCTATATTGCTACCAGGTAATGCCGTTTAGGGCCACCTATCAGCGTCTCGTCAATAAGATATTCGCCGCACAAATTGGCAGGAATATGGAAGTCTATGTTGATGACATGCTCGTGAAAAGTGTCGTAGAAGACGATCACCTTTCAGATCTTCGAGAAGCCTTCGACCTGATGAGGAAATATCAGATGAAGCTAAACCCAGAAAAATGAGCGTTCAGAGTGTCTGCTGGAAAATTTCTTAGATTTATGGTCGGCCAGCGAGGAATTGAGGCAAATCCTGAAAAAATAAAAGCATTGATAGAGATGAAATCCTCAACCACTCTTAAGGACGTCTAACGTCTGGCTGGTCGCATTGCATTGCTAAATAGGTCCATTTCACGGGCATCTGACAAGTGCTTACCCTTCTTTAAGCTCTTCCGTGCCATAGCCAAATCTGATTGGGAGTGGACACCACAGTGTGAAGAAGCTTTTCAACAACTGAAGCAATATATGAGCACACCACCTGTTTTATCTAAACATGTGGCGCACGAGCAACTCATCCTTTATTTATCTGTGTCCTCCACGGCCGTTAGCGCCGTTTTAATAAGAGAAGATTCCGGGATACAAAGGCCCGTTTATTATATCAGTCGAGCAATGGTGGAAACTGAAACTCGATATTCTGATATGGAGAAACTAGCCCTTGCTTTAGTCACGGCAGCCCAAAAACTGCGACCATACTTTCAAGCCCACACTATTTTAGTACCAACAAATCATCCGCTATGACAAGTCCTTCAAAAACCTGAGGCTTCCGGACGATTAACTAAATGGGCAGTCGAGATCAGTGAAAATGACATATCGTTCTGCCCCAGGACCGCAATCAAGGGCCAGGCCTTAGCTGACTTCATCGCCGAATTCACATACTCCTCTTCCGATGATAATGCCGCGATCAGCGACCAGCCCTCCTGGTCACTCTTCATGGACGGGTCTTCAAGGGCCACCGGCAGTGGAGCGGACCTAATTTTAGTCCCCCCAGACGGGTCGCATTTCCAATATGCTTTACGTTTCGATTCTCGCATCTCGAATAATGAAGCAAAATATGAGGCCTTGATCGTTGGTCTCAAACTAGCAAACGTCCTCTCAATTCAGAATTTACTCATTCACAGTGATTCTCAGCTCATAGTTAATTAGGTACTTGGTGAATTTGAAGCAAAAGAAGAAAGGATGGCCTTATACATATCTAGAGTGCTCATCCTGCTCGCAAAGCTAAAGAATTATGAAATAATCCACATCCCTCGCCAGAAGAATAAACTTGTTGATTCTTTGACAAAACTCCCCTCTGCACCAGAATCTGAGTTTTCATATTCAATTCCCATCGAGCACCTTCAGAACTCGAGTATCGACCAAGCAACTCTCGAGCAGGTGATTGCGGTACATCCGTCTACATGTTGGATGGACCCCATACTCCTTTATCTCAGAGACGGATACCTCCCAGACGATAAGAAAGCCGCCCGACAAATTTGTCATCGAGCCACCAGGTATACCTTACAAGATAGAATATTGTTACATAAGAGTTTTTCCTTGCCCTATTTAAGGTGTCTTCACCCAGAAGAAGCACATCGTGTTCTAGATGAAATACACCAGGGGACATGTGGTAACCACCCAAGGGGGCGATCCCTAGCGTATAAGGCGATGAGGCAAGGATACTATTGGCCCACTATAAAGGCAGATGCAATTGAATTCTCTAAAAAATTTGACAAGTGCCAGCAATACTCTCCTATACCTCATGTACCGTCCGAGCAAATGACTTCAATTGATAGCCCTTGGCCCTTCACTCAATGGGGAGTCGATATCATCGGGCCCTTGCCTACTGGAAAAGGACAAAATAGGTTCGCGATAGTGGGGGTCGATTACCTCACCAAATGGGCCGAGGCGGAGCCACTAGCCAGAATTACTGAGAAACAGACCACTAAGTTCGTATGGAGAAACATCATATGCCGTTATGGACTCCCCCATACTATAATCACCGACAATGGAAAGCAATTCGACAACGCCGCTTTCGATGAATTTTACGAAACATGGAAGATACGCAATATCCGCACTTCTCCCTATCATCCTCAGGCAAATGGGCAAGTTGAAGCAGTGAATAAAATCATCAAGCATCATTTGAAGACCAAGCTCGGTGAGTGTAAAGGCATGTGGCCAGAACTCCTGCCAGAAGTCTTATGGGCGTATAGGACTACGACTCGCACGTCTACAGGCGAAACTCCCTTCTCCTTGGCATTCGGTACCGACGCGGTAGTACCAGTTGAAATTCAAGTACCCTCGTATCGGATCGAGCAGTATGATCCCACTTGTAATCAGGAAAGTCTTCGACTTCACCTCGATCTCTTGGAAGAACGGAGAATTGCCTCCCAGATGCGAGCAGTAGCGTATCAGCAGCGCATTGCTCGCTACCGTAACGCTAAAGTTCGGCCTAGAGCTTTCCAGCTCGGCGATTTAGTCCTCAGACAGAACCTCGGAGCTCCTACTCGTTCGTTTGATCTGAATTGGGAAGCTCCGTATCGAGTCATCAAAATTGTGCGACCCGATACTTATTATCTTGAAGACACACAGGGAAGACCCGTACATCGCCCTTGGCACGTGGAACACTTATTACAGTATTTCCCTTAATTCGATGTAATTCCGAACAACATTCCGAATGAATAAGAATTAAAATCATTCCTTTTGGTCGCTACTCCATTTAATTGGACTCGAATAGCCCCGAAGAGAATACATACATTCTCTTGGCCAATTGCCTACCCTTGGTAGGGTTAAGATCATTCTTGTTAGTTGCTTCTCCATTTTATGGATAAAAAATAGCCCTGAAGAGAACATACGTGTTCTCTTGACCAATCTTCTACCCTTGGTGGAATCAAAACCTCAATCGATAGACTAGTCTATCTCAACGCGGACATGGTCATACGACCCCCGGATTGAGTCTAATTCACTTTTTCATGAGTTAGTTATGCGAGCAGTCAGTATACAATCAACACAGGGCGAAAAAGCTAGGGAAAGTACACAACATTGAAGAAATGGATGTTTCATTATAATTAACCAAAAAGTTAAGTCAGTTACATATACAAATTCTTCTCAAAGGTGTAAAAAAAAAACAAAATAGAGGAAGGCGGACAACACTTTAAGATTGGTCATCCCCATCTAGAGCAGGCTCGCGGCTCTCAGCCTCAGGGCCGATCTCAGGAGCAGGCGCGACATCTGTGGCTTCGGTGACCTCATTCTCAGCCGCAACTCGCTCCCTAGCCGCGACCTCGAAAGCCACCCTCTCAAACTCCTCAACGTTGAAAGACGGAGCAATCTGCTGCATAACCCTGACCGCAAAATTGCGACCAGCGATATACGCTTCATAGCGCTCCTCGTCGTAGAGTTGAGAGGTTCGGAACTCTCGGACTGCATGAGGGCCTTCGTCAGATACCATCTGAACAAGAGCCACTCGCTCCTCCTCCCAGTGAATGGAGTCATCCTTCAGCTGGTCGAGTCTCTTCATGGCCTCCTCGAGCTTAGTCCGAGAATCCTTGAACTGCTCCTCGAGGCGGATCTTGTCTTCGCGGAAAATCTCCTTCTCCCTCTCGCTCTTGGTATGGAGTTCTTGGAGCTTTGTAAGTTGAAGGTCCACTGACCGAAAACGGTCAGTCAGGGCCTGAATCTTGACAAGGAGGATTTTCTTTTCCTCATCCAGTTTGGCGATTTGGGCTTCCAGTGCCTTCACCAGGCGGTCCCTTCCCTGGACTTTGGCCTCCATCGTCTTTTTTTTCTTTTCCGCATCTTCAAAAGTGCAGCGGGCAGCTTCAATGTCACGTCTGACACGAAGCGTGAGATCCAGACTCTGATATAAACAAAGAAAGAAGGATTAGATTGGCTCGCTACATTATTAATCCATAGACAGAACGATAGAGGGGAAAGGAGCTATTACCTGAATCAATCTCACCCCTATATCAGTAGAGAGAGCCTCTGGGCTTGGCTCAGGGAGGATCCCGAAGGAGTTGGGGGAGATGTTATCGAACATAAACTTGCATATTGGGTGCAAGTACGATGGGATAACAAAGACTCCTAACCCAGAGGGTTGGGCTACAACCATCTCGTTGGAGCCCGTCTCGCGGGCATTCGCAGCACCCAAGGAAGGTGTCACGGACTCACGAGCAGCAAAAGGCTCACATACTGTCTCCTTCAGAGGGAGGCCTCCCTCCCTTCGATCGCCTTTCGGCGAATTATCAGCAACTTCGATTACCGGCTAGCCACGAGCGCCAAACGGAGGAGTCGCAGCAACCGGAGGGGTCGTAGTCGCATGAGGAGTCGGGGTGGCCCCCCCTTTTCCTGTTTGCCGCGAGCAGATCCTTCTGTCGGATCGGGCGCAGCTGAAGGACCGGCCATAGTTTTCTTTTGCCTCTTCGAGGCTGTACCCTTCAAACGAGGGAACACCCCTAGCGCACCCCTCTTATCTCTTACGTTCGTCATCTCTTCCTGCGAAATTAGGCCCGCGGCACAGAGGCAACGTGGCTTTAAGGCGATGTTAACGTGGCGCGCGGCCGCTGAGAGCTTGTAAACCGTTACTAGCTTTTCGTGAAGTCCTCCCCGGAGGTTCGGTTTTACACCAGTCGGAATGCCTGCAAGAAATATAGGAAAGGTACATCAATCACCATAAGCGAAATTATTGTTCCCTTTCAGACAGACGGGCAGAAACTCAACCCACCTTCGCCAAAATAGCGACTAACGTTATGGCCTTTGGTGTAGGAGCCCGCTTCGGACTCCCAGTTGCCGGAGACGTAAAACCATTTTTTCCTCCATCCAGGGCAATTGGAGGAGGGGTTCCCCAGAATGAAGTTATTCCGGTGCCAAAAGCAGAGGTAATACCAACCCTCGGTAGATGGGGCCCGTTTTAACTGGAATAACCTCAAAAATTCCCCCGCAGTTAACTCATCATTACTCGCTTGTTTCCAGAGGACGAAGGTACTTATAAGCACCCGCCAGCCGTTTACGATAAGCTGGCCAGGGGCAATCTTATAAATACGTAGAAAATTTCGGATGAATAGATGGAGAGGAAGACGCACGCCAACTTTGAAAAAATATTCATAAGGCCACATAGCCTGGTGGTGGTGCATCGCCTGTCTCCCCTCTCCCAGGTAATCTAAAAGTAACGGAATCTGGGACCCGATATCTCTCCCGAAGGCTAGAGAGCCATTCTTCTGTTAGTATTGAGGAGTAACCGGCGGCAGAATACCTTCCTACCGGTACCCTGGCAGTGTTAGATTCAGATGAATCGGGGGTGTGATCTCCCAGGGGAACGATCTCTTCATCGGAAGACTCCGCCATTGCAAAAGAAAAAACAAGATAGAAAAAAAAAAGATGGAGGACTACCTCTGTGAAGAGGTTTGCACTGGAAGCAAAGGAGAAGAAGAAAGAAGAATACCCTGCAGCCGAAAATTCGAAAATGAAGAAAATTCTGCAGGATCTGATATTTATACCCAATCATTTCGTTTGATTTGGTTGACACGCGGCAGCCTCTCATCCGGCACGACAGACGAACGGGCATAAGCATTAAATACGAAGACACGTGGCGACCGATGCCTCATTTCTTGCTGCAGGAAAAGCTAAGTAAAGCTGGCCATCATAAATGCAGAATCATGTTAAATGAATCATGCGCGATTCTCTCACAGCAGTCAACTACGCATACAAACAAAACCCTTGGCATAGTTCCTCAACGCCAAGGATTTGGGGGGCACTTGTTATAGACAAATTTTGCTTTAAAGAGAAGTGAGAAATTGCTGGCTCGTGCTCGAAGAAAGGGGTCGCATCTCCAAAATGCGACCAGCCCGGCTCGTGCTCGACGAAAGGGGTCCATCTCCAAAATGCGACCAGCTCGGCTCGTGATCGTCGAAAGGGGTCGCACCCCAGAATGCGAGCACTCTTGATATGAGCAGCTCTTGACATATGAGCGGTCGTGGTTTCTAGTCTCTGGCATGGATGGCCCTCATCTCATAGTACCAGCAGCCCGTATAGGCCGGTTTTGGTCTATATCTATTCATAGTTCCAAATATCTAGAGACATAATCAGCTAGACGTCTAGAATGTTTTGACTATTTCCTTATCCAAGGATTAACAAGATAAGCTTCTTATCCCATGAAATCAGTACTAATCCTAATAGCTTGCGTAGCAGGTTGGATCATTTAGATCTGTATAAATAGATAACTCTATTGATGATAAAGGTACACAAGACTCAACCTCTAACCCCCGTCGTTTATTTGTTCTCTTTTCAACCTCACCCTATCTGACTTAGGCATCGGAGGGCCAACGGCTGGACGCCAGCCACCCTTAGTTATTTTCTGTCTCCTTTCAGGCCCAAGGAGGAAATCGCTTGGAGAGAAGGTGAACGTCCGGAGGACCCTATTACAAAATTCGACGTAAACAGAGGATACCTTGAAAGTGTTTATACAAGGGCAAACGCAAATCAATCAAACAAATCAGCAAATGTTCCAAGAGCTTAAAGTCTCGGTTGATGAGATTAAGGGACGCTTGAATGCTAGGGAAGGGACCTTTCCGGCCCAATCTCAGCCCAATCCAAAGCAAGTACATGAAGTAAGCATTCCTAATCCTTCCAACCAACACATGGAGCAAGCCAAATCCATCACCACTCTTAGAAGTGGTAAGCAAATTGACAAATCTATTCCGGTGAAGGCCAACAAGCCTAATGATCAGGTAAATTCTGAGGATGAGGATGGATCTAACTTAGCCCCACAAGAAACGGAATGCGTTTACAAACCCGTAGCACCATTCCCTTCGAGATTGGTTGCCCCAAAATCTCTTCCAAACTCTCATGATATTCTAGAGATTTTCAGACAAGTCAAGATTCACATCCCTTTGCTTGATGCCATCAAACAAATCCCCTCTTATGCCAAGTTTCTAAAGGACCTATGCACAACAAAACGCAAATATAATGTGCAGCAAAAGGCCTTCTTAAATGAGCAAGTGAGTGCCATTCTCACTCAAAAGACCCCCCCAAAATTCAAAGATCCCGGTAATCCCACCGTCTCATGTATCATTGGAGACTACCGAATTGAGCGTGCCTTGCTAGATTTGGAGGCGAGTGTGAACTTGATCCCATACTCGGTATATGAGCAATTGGGTCTTGGTGAATTAAAACCCACCAAAACCACGTTGCAACTCGCTGATAGATCTATCCATGTACCGAGGGGGATAGTTGAGGATGTTCTAGTCCAAGTTGACAAATTCTACTACCTGGTAGATTTTATCGTCTTGGACACACAACCAGTTTTGGATGCTAGCACTCAAATACCGGTGATATTAGGCCGCCCATTCCTTGCCACATCAAACGCAATCATCAAATGCCGGAATGGGGTGATGCAACTATCTTTTGGAAACATGACATTAGAGGTGAATGTGTTTCACTTGGGCAAAAGACATAGGGATGTCGATGATGATGAGTTCTTCGAGGTAAACATGCTTGAATCTTTTGAAGAAGAAGAACTCCTCCAACTTGAACCACTAGAAAGCTTGGAGACATGCTTGGCACATTTCATGGATTCCGAAGACGCCATCATTAGTGAAATTATGCAAGCATTGAACATAAAAAGACCAGTAGTTGGTACTAGCCGGTGGAGGCCCCATTTTGAAAAGTTGCCACCAACCACATCAAGGCCTCTACCGTCTAACATCAAACCACCGAAGCTTGACCTTAAACCATTGCCATCCGAGCTTAAATATGTATATTTGGGTCAAGAGGAAACTTTCCCAGTTGTCATTGCCTCTCACCTAGAGAAAGACCAAGAGCTCAAGTTGATTGAGCTACTTAAAGAACATAGGGAACCCATAGGTTGGACAATAGCGGATCTCAAAGGGATAGATTCTTCGGTTTGCACTCACCGTATACACCTTGAAGAAAATGCAAAAACGACTAGACAACCTTAAAGATGGCTAAATCCAAACATGATGGAGGTTGTTAAAGCCGAGGTGTTAAAGCTATTAGATGTGGGTATCATCTACCCCATCTCAGATAGCCAATGGGTGAGTCCTACCCAAGTTGTCCCCAAGAAATCCGGTATTACCATCATAGAAAACCCCAACAACAAGCTTATACCAACTAGGGTGACAACCGGTTGGCGTATGTGCATTGATTATCGGAAGCTCAACACGGTTACTAGAAAAGACCACTTCCCTCTTCCATTCATGGATCAAATTTTGGAGAGGTTAGCAGGTGATTCCTATTATTGCTTCCTAAATGGCCATTCCGGATACAACCAAATTGAGATAGCTCCGGAGGACTGTTGGGGCTCAAATTTGTACCCATTATAAAATGGTATTCAATGGTCCATCTACGATGATTCGGACTGATTTTGAGATCCGAAATACTCAAAAATACCAGTGCAGCCCTAACATGCGCAATCGTGACTGAAACCTATGAATGCTATTTTGGGGTGGAATCGGACATGCGGATTATGATTCAGAATGCCCTAAAACCCTTAACCTGCAAGTTTTGAGGTTGCACGATGCATATCTTTACCCGCGTGCTTCTAAATGCATTTTTGCCCTGACTGTATCCGACTGTAAGGGCCCAAAAGCCTACAGGTACCATTTTGGGCTGGAATCAGACATGCGGATTATAGCCAAATGATCCGGAATGCCCGGAAAACCTTAAGTAGCAAGTTTGAAGTCGTTGCGGTGCATATCTCCACATGCATTTGTTCACTCTCTCTCCACATTTTGCTCACTCTCTCTCTCCACATGCATCCGTTAACTCTCTCTCCACATGCATTTGCTCACACTCTCTCTCCACATGCGGATGTCATAAGGAGACATGCATTGACTCTCTCACTACATGCGCATGAGAGCTCTCTCTCTCCCTTTTCAATATTCTAAATAAAATAAAAAATTACAAAAATCATGAAAATATGCTAAGTGGGGCCACATGCGGCCAACACAGAGGCCACATGCGCCCATACCAGTGGCACATGCGCCCATGCTATGCCACATGCGCCTAGTGCATGGGGACATGCGCATGATCCCATCACATGCGCATGACTCCTCTCTCCAAACGTTTCTAAATTTCCATGCGCATGCCCTCCCTTTTGTAAACAACATGCGCCCGGTACCCGATACCCGATTAACACGCTATAAATACCCCTCCAGTCGATAAGACAGGGACGAGATCATCACTCCCGGAGCACTCTTCTTGCAGAGGTAAAAATTTCTCACCGGAATCCTCACTGGAAAAGGGACATGCGCCCATCCCTTCGCCGGATGCCCTCGCTGGAAAGGGATTTCTCCCACCGGAGCAAAATCCTCCAAGTCACATAGTAACATGCGCTCACCCATTCTTGGGAGGGGAAAAGTGCAAAAATCCCTAAGTCCCATGGGGACATGCGCCCATGGCTGGGATGTTGGGCGCATGTGCATGTCACATGCGCTTGATAATCATGCATCTGTAGCAGGACATGCGCCTGGGGTGGATAACATGCATCCACCTAGGACATGCGCTGTCTAATGCAACATGCGCCCAACCCAACCCAACCTCCCATGCGCCTGGACGCTGATGGGGAGGTGGGGCCTTCTGTGATGTGGCCCGCCTTCCGATCGTGTCAGCACTCCTAGACACACATCAATGCCCTCTATCCATCCCCCGAACCGGATTCGCCAACGGTCGATGTTAAGTGGGCCAAATCAGCAATTTGATCGAAAAGGCCTACACTTAGCCAATATTGCCAACCTCGGAAATCCCTCCGAAAGAACCAAAAATGGCCGAAATCGGGAGGAATCGGGCGGAATTTGACCGAACCCGAGAGGGAGACTTCTCTCCGCCATAACATGATACACCATAATCATGCATTACAATGAGATTACCTGATCTCAGGATCTCCGAGAAACCTTGATCAGACCATAAACAGGTCCACTAAGTCATTTTTAGCCCTGAGAAGTGCCCTGTTGGCTCAGAAATCGACTTACACTAAACAAATCGAAATGCGATCGCACTGTGACCCTCGTGGACATAATCCACCTCTATCCAAAAACGATCATGACAAGTATTCACCAAATCCTCCGATCAGATCGTAAACAGGCCCTGCGAAGTGCCTTGATGGCCCGAAAATCTACTAATGCCAAATGAAATCAATCGCGATCTCAAAGACGCGAGGGCAACATATCGATGACACAAAGATATATACGAAGCCGATTGATCGAATCAAATGTATAATTTGTCTGATACACTGAACATCTAGCATGAATGCGATCTTCTTTTGAGCATACATAAAGCATAGTTACTTTGTACTGTACTCATTTGCATCCATTGCATCAATTTATTTCATCTCGGATCGAGTTACGAAACTAAATCGAAGGGGACTATGGTTATCATCAAAAACCATAATGAAAGAATTGTAAACGTCTGAAATACTTCATCGTTAAGACCAGTTGATGTGCGTCCTGTCCAAGGCGGGATCCGTCAGTTGAGTGGCTAAGGGAATGAGTGCCCTCCGGTAAGTCACCCGTCCTAGCAAAGACGGTCACTGGCACTGGTTGCAGTAAGTGGACGCCGTGGAGTGTATTTCTGAAAGTCATATCGTCCATAGAGACGCGTCATGACACTAAGATATACGACTCGGTCGAAACCCTGTTTGCACAAAGACCCCATGGAGTGCCCTTTAGTAAGTCACCCGTCCTAGCTGAGACGGTCACTGGCCCTGGTTGCAGTAAGTGGACGCCGTGGAGTGTATTTCTGAAAGTCATATCGTCCATAGAGACGCGTCATGACACTGAGATATACAACTCGGTCGAAACCCTGTTTGCACAAAGACCCCATGGAGTGCCCTTTAATAAGTCACCCGTCCTAGCAGAGACGGTCACTGGCCCTGGTTGCAGTAAGTGGACGCCGTGGAGTGTATTTCTGAAAGTCATATCGTCCATAGAGACGCGTCATGACACTGAGATATACGACTCGGTTGAAATCCTGGTCGCAATAAGACCCCATGGAGTGCCCTCCTGTAAGTCACCCGTCCCAGCAGAGACGGTCACTGGCCCTGGTTGCACTAAACGGAAACCGTAAAATGTATCCCTGAAAGTCATATCGTCCATAGAGACGCGTCATGACACTGAGATATACGAATCGGTTAAAATCCTGGTTGCTACTCAACCAGGAACGCCCGAGGAGTATGGGACCAACATCTAATTGATCTTAACAGTGAAGTATTCCATAATAAATCCTAGACTTGGTCTCGGCGACCATGAACCCAAGACTATAATCCTTGACGATTTAAACTACTTGCTCGATCTATCTGAGCTTTATCCCTTTAATATTCCATCTATTGTATAACTGAAATTCATAGTGGAATCTTGTCGCTTTGTGCCGTGGTTTTCTCCCGTAAGGGTTTCCACGTAAAAATCTCTGTGTTGTCTATGCTGTGCTTTATTTATATTTATGCTCCTTTAATGCTTTATTTAACTCATTTATGATACATGCATGCATTTACTTTTGCCTTCTAATCAAGGGTGATCATCCGTTGATGTAATTAATAGTTCGTGACCAGTTCACAGCCCGAAATGTAAAAGATCTCCGAATCTCTGGAATAAAATTCACCTCGCGGTGCTTTCTCATGTATACTTTGTGATTGCTTATAATTGTCTATGAATGTCTCTATACTTAGAATTCTCTCAGAATAATGAAACACAAGAAAAAGACTGTTGACGAGCAGTTTCGATTTTTCTAAGCTTTAACAAACTGGTGACTCTGCTGGGGAATCGAATAATACCAGAATCTCTGGTTATCTCTGAGTAAATGAACATCCTAAGATAAATCATTCACAAACACAGATGTATACGTAAGAAAGTTTCGCTAGGAGAAATGTTCGGCGCCTTTACGGGCGCCAAACTGGCGACTCTCAACGGGAACGTTCTTCCCTTCATCTTTAAAGCAAAAGTTTTCTAAAAGAATTTCAAAATCTCGCATGGCATGCATATGATTCGTACTCATATACTTCTGTTGACCATTGAGCCGTATCGCAACTGGTAAGGACGCGTCTTCTCTCCGTTGAGAGGTGCAGGGTGTTCTAATGTGCGTATGATTGTGCAGAGAGAGAAAGAGAGAAAGATAGAAAGACAGAAAAGAATCAAACATCAAAACTATACAAATGGCAGCCACTATGGTCTTCCTAGCTTCTGGGGGATTTTATTTCCCTCACCTCGCGATAGCAGAAATAGCAATTCCCGAAGCCGGATGGCAATTTGTGCAGAAACGCCGATCACTGAAGGGGGCTGAAAATAAACAATTAACTTCAGTCAGAGTAGAAACAGTGAAGACACAGAGCAGTGTGAGAAGACAGTGGAAGCCGGTTCATAGGAATGAAACTCGCAATGTTATCAGAGCTACTGTGTCACCCAGGCCAGAATTCTCCTTCGCCGCTGCCGATTTCCCAGTAATGACAGGAACAACATTACTAGTCAAGACACCGAATCAGTTCACTATCCGGGAATTGATCAAGACTACAATGAAGGCATGCTCTACTGAAACCAATATGACCAGTGCTAGACCACAGCGAGTGCAGGTTGCAGTAGTGCAAGTCGTAGAAAGGGAGGAGAGCGAGCAAGATGCAGAGCTGCCTCCGATCCAAGAGCAAATAGATGAAATCATTCAGGTCCAAGAAGACACAGCCAGAGAGATCAGAGAAATAAAAGAAGCATTAGTGGCTCTAGTCGCCCAGGGGGCAGTCAGAAGCCCAACCGTTCCCTTTGGACAACCACTAGGAGAGTCGCAGGATACGACAGGAGAACCAGTAGCCGTAGAACCACAAATTCACCCAAGGAATGTTGCATTCAAGCGTGCACCGCTGCAATCATCTCATGCCACGAAAGAAGAATTGTCCCAGACAGTCGCGAACCTGATGCATCAGGAAAGAGAAAAGGAGAAGAGAGGAAAATATGTATATCGGATACCGTATCCATCCGAAGTTAATGAAATCCCGTTCCCTGACGACTTTAGTCATCCCGACTTCCCACACTTCGACGGTAAAGGGTCACCAGAGGAACATATGACCCAATTCATGACAGTGCTAGGGAATTTGTCCGTAATACCTCAATATTGCCTCCGATTGTTTGGGTCGACGCTGACTGGAAAGGCATTTCAATGGTATATGTCATTACCCGCAGGGTCTGTCAAGACCTGGGATCAGATACAAGATTTGTTCATTTCCAAATTTTTCTTCACTGAGCGAGAAGTCTCGCTGAAGGATTTAACCTTAGTCCATCAGAGGCAAGGAGAGTCAATCGAGGTGTTTATTGATAGATGGGGAGCCATAGCAGCGCGATGCCGAGAGTTGCCTAGCGAGCCTGAGCAAGTTAAGATGTGTACGCAAGCCATGGACCCAATAATCTCGTTCGGTTTATCCAGACACAATTTCTCAACGTTCAGGGACCTAGCAACAAAGGCCCATATGGTAGAGGAAGCTGCGCTGAGAACGCAGTTCAAAGCAGAAAGACCGAAGCGTGAGGTCTGGAAGATGGTCACATCAAGTTACGTCGATAAAAGCAAAGCCTCGAAAGATCGAAAACGGCTACATCCAGAACACAAGATTAAAGGTAAGCCAGCAGAAATTCAGTTCAGAGCCAAAGGACCACGAAAATCGAAAAAGATGACAATCGTCGGATGGGGCAGGGTAGAAGGACGTTACTCGTTTGACCCAGAAGATCTTGTTCCAATAATGGAACACCTAGTCGAAGAAAGGGAACTACAATTGCCAGAACTGATCCGACCAGAGGAAGCAGGACAAACGGATGCCCCCAATTATTGTAAGTATCATCGAACCCTGGGACATGAGACGGGGGAATGCCTCATCTTGAAAGGGAAAGTGCAGAGATTGATCGACCAGGGTACCATTAAGCTAATGATAGAAGAAATCAGTCGGGCAACGTCAGCCGTAGTGACAATAGCACCTATGATACCACTAGTTCATGATGAAAGACTGGTACAAACAACAATGGTACAGGCTGTCGAAGAAAGGGAATCGGCAGGACACGATGTCGAATTGTCGGCAATTCGAGAGAAAGTCAGCAAATTGGCCCAAGCCCATAGAGAGCTATCCGAATAGATGGGAGAAGTTCGGGAGGCTTTAGCAATCTTGATCTCAAAGAAAGCGACCCCTAGTACCGCCTGTCCAACAGTTGGAAGAAGAAGCACTGGGGGCAGCCCGTAATGTTGTTGAAGTAAGACAGCAGAGCCACACTGAACAAACGAATGCGCGTATGTTGGGTTCAGACTCCATGATCCCATACGAATTGCTAGGCAATATCTCTTTCACCCTTCGTAACCTGGCTACAGAGGTTCGCATGATAGAGCAATCCGTTTCGAAAACACGATCTCAAGCAGGAAAGTCAAGACACAAAATGAGAAAGAGGACATAGGTAGATATAAGAAAGAACCCTAGAAATCGAAAACGACCGAATCCAGGACATGAGGCAGAGACCAGTGTAATGAGGACACAAGACAAGGGCAAAGAACCTCAGAAGTCGCGGCACATGACAATCAGTGAGCGAGACGAAAAGAACGGACCGTATACATTTGACATTAAAGACCTTGTCCCAATTATGGAGCGGCTAATCGAAGAAAGAAAATTACGACTTCCAAAGTCTATTCGACCAGCAGAAGTAGGATGCATGGATGATCCCAACTATTGCGAATATCACAGATGCATAGGCTATAAAACCGAGCAATGCTTCGTTCTGAAAGGAAAGATACAAAAGATGATAAACCAAGGCGTCGTCAGTTTGAAAATGGAAAGGTCCGATGGAACCCCAGCTAGTACGGTTCCAATAGATATCACTTAGGAAGAACTTCGCTCGAAGAACTCCATTTCCTAAGCTTTAATAATCGTGAACGTTTACAAATAGTTCTGGCGGTTTATAAAGTAGATAGGAATATACTTATGTTCTCTCATGCATCTATCTCATTTGTATGTTGTGCTTCATACTTGTTTACAGGCTCACTCACATCATACTGTTGTGCATATGAATAAAAAATGTTCGTAGAGCTCTTCTTAATGACAGGTACCATAGTCAGAGAATATTAAAGAATCGACTCCACGAATCATCAACCGACTTATTATATCCTCATCAGACCGGTCGAATCAGGAGAGAATATCTTATAGAAAGTCTACGCAAATCACAACATCCCCATATTATGGTATCTTCGTCACAGGTTCTCATATTAAGTATCCTAGTATTCTGGCATTCCTCTGCTTAATAGGAAAATACTTCAGAATTGATGGATTCTCATATATATGTATATGTGGTTCTCTATGAAGACAGCCGGGATACTCTATTATCATCAATCTCTCATATTTATGCACAAAGTTTCATATGAAGATGATCGGAACATCGCTATCTATATCCAACTTTCGTATTATGTCATGGATCTCCCATCATTATCGCATTATTCTTCTACTGAATATGAAGATAAGTCACGATTGGGAATCTCCTGTATACATATGTATACATACGGCCTTATATGAAGACGATTAGGGCATTCAATTATGTATCACTTCACCTTGAAAATATCGACAACTTTCTCTTATGAAGAATTCTGCGACAAGAATATGCAATTAAAGATTATGATCGGATAGGTATTCGGCACGGATTCCTAAAGCACAAGATCTGTCTCATTAGAATGAAGTGGTCTTACAAAGTGACGAGCCAAAAGCACTGGGGGCAAGCCCCAATATATTATGAGAAACTCGAGTTTATAAGAAGAAGACGACTTGGGCCAAGCCCTAATATATTATCAAAATATCAAGTCTGCAGAAAGAAATGACTGGGGGCAAGCCAGGGAGGATGATGTATAAACCTGAAAACATGGAGCTAAAAGAAAGTTTTGGACTTATAACACGAACGTCTCTCAAAACCAATGATCCAAGAGTACACAGGTTAAGTAAAAAGGGAAGTATTATTTCTATGGGTTCTTCCATTTTTATGCTTTGATATACTCAGTTTACATTAAGCTCATACATAATACATCATTTTGTGCGTACTAGTCTCAAACACATAACACCAAGTAGTGGTTTAGCAGAAGAATCATTGTCATTATTTTAGATCATGAAGCATGCAGCTAACAAGTTCTGATGTCAATTACGTCGGATACAAGTGACAGTTGGGTATTCAGGACAGCTATCTAATACTATTTTTGTCTGACAATGACCGTAAAAGAAAGCAAAAGAACAGAATTACAGTTTCTCCAGGCATCCTGTTATGAACTTCATCACATCCTTCCGCGTTGCCTCCATGGTGGCCTTTGCCTCCGTTAGCATCAGCGCAGGATTTGGAATATCACGAAGTTCAATTTCTAAATCTTCCACTTGCTTGCGTGCCACCTCTCCTTCACTCTCGAGTTGTGCGACCTTGGCACGGTTTTGATTGACGACAAGATCAATGCGGGCAACCTCAAGATTTATGGCCGTTTCTTCCGCTTGTAGCCGCGCAATCTCAGATTTAACGTCAGCAAGATGATTAATACACCCGCGACGTTGAGTCTCGCTATCTTCTAAGGTTGTTCTAGCATTAACCGCCGAATGTTCTCGCTGCTCTATGACAGGCCGCAAAGAAGACAGCACTCGCCGTTTCTCTTCAGCCGTAGGGTCAGGTTCAATCCGTTCAGTCATAATAACCTGCGTAATAGAATCCTCGAAAGAAGAAATACGACAGACTATTTCGGATACATCAGGCCCGATTACTCCTGCACAAGCTTCCAATGCCTTCACCCCTGCTCCTAGTGTATGCCACTCACTTGGTTCAGCCAACGCCCTTGAAATATTGGATAGTAAACCCCTCAATACGCTCTGCCCGAAACAGTCTAAATGATCGAAACAGGGAACATCGAATGCTCCATGGGCAGCCGCCTCAAAATTGACAGTATCTGCAACAAGAGGAACAGAGCGAGTATGCAATGAAATGACAAGTATAGAAAAAGAATACACCAAGGAACTATGAAAGAACTATACCAAAAGATGGGTTGAATACAGGTTCTGAGGAAGTTGCAGTATGTATCGTCGCATCAGGGAAAGGCTTAATAGTCTCAGTCAGTGGTGTTGAGGTCACATCCAGAAGTTCAGTAGTGTCACTATCAGTATCGATTATTTCAGTTACCGCTGGCGACTCTGCCATACCCTCAACACTGGAAGCACCAGGGGCTATAGATACAGTCGTGTTATTCCCCAGCGTAGTGGACCCTTGCAGATTATCCTCTCCAATCGGCTCAGCCTGTTCTCTCATGCTAGCATGGTCTGATATTGCCTTCGTCGGCCCAATCATCGTCGGGTCATCATCACTAATTAACCGACCGGCATCCTTATCACCTCCAATCACCAGAAGACGTGTGAACCCGGCTTCTTGAGACCATTTCGCTAAAGGTATTCCGAAAGTATGCCAGCCATCCAACGCGGTATCCTCCTTACTTGGTCAATTGACACACTCAGGGAGATCTTATGCTTAATGCTCGACGATAAATACGCTTCAGCCTGCTCTCTATAATAACCCAATCTGTCAGCGAAGACCTCTGTTAGCCCTGGAGGAGGAATGTAGAGTGGATCATCAACAGAGCTGTTTTTCCGGACCAGAGCATACTGATGCACCCACCATCTCAGCCAGCTATAAGAACCGCTAGTCTTCCGATAGAGGCCGGGAAGCATGAATCTCGCGCCTGTTCGCGTCATCAAAAGTTGATGCCATATCCACTCCCAATGAACAGGACCTGTACCATATGCCCGCTCTACTTTAGTTACATCTGGTAACGTCATCGGAACACCCTGATCGTACCCAAATTGCTGGCAAACTGACTAGGGTAATAAGGTTCTCGCCAGAACTCTATTCCTTCGCGTAGCGGAAGTGAGGCAGTACGAATAGACACAAAAAATTCCCTACCAGTGACATCCACAGAATGTTCATTGTCAACAACTTCTCGATCTTCTCCGGCATCAGAAACAGGAAAGTGGTAGAAACAAATCTCTGCCTAATTGCCAATTTTGGAAGCTATCCAATCAGACGACCGCGTTATCATGTTAAGTTTTCTATAGCGATAAAGAGGTGCGTGATCAGTGTGAAAATACTGGAAGAGATCCACTCCGTAGGTCCACGGGAAATATATGCCTAACCACCTGCAGAAGAAATGCCATGGGCAATAAGCCACATTCATCCCTCGCCAGGGTTGATCTTTGTTACTCGCAATATTGCCAAAAGCCCTATATAAACTGCATAGCACCGGCGGTGCTAGAGAAAATTGATGACCACTTGCAAGAGCTCCCGCCACAACGAAGCAAGAAACCCTGACGCCATCAGCAGTCTTGGAGCTAGGCAACATAACCGTCGACAGCCAGTATGCTAAGAAACCCGCCAGTTTAAAAGACGGTGTAAGCTCGTTCAGATTGCTAAACTTTCGCTCAAAACGTTCCTTCATCAAAGCCTGGTCTGCGGGTAAGGTCTTATACACTTCGTAATCAATGCTACAAGAAGAAAGAAGTGCCCATGTCAGAAACAAAGAAATTAAAGTATGCAGAGCACGTAATACAAAAGAAGGCATTGGAAGAAGTATTACTTCATCCTCTGGCTGAAGTAGATCAACCAGTCATCATAGTGAATCTTTGTAATATTGTCAAACTGTGACAACTCAGCAAACAGCTCTAGACAAGCCTTTGAATGATAAGCATCTCGAGGACTTTTGAGCCGAAACGAAGACAGCTCTTCATCAGTTGGGACGTACTCTTGGTAATATTCTCCTATCACAGACAGCCCGGCCATCATCCGGAGATCCCATAAAGTTATGCTCATCTCTCCACATGGAAAGTGGAACGAATTGGTAACGGAAGACCAGTAGTTCAAGAAGCTTCGAAGAATTGTTGGATCTCGGGAGAAATGTTCGGAGGTCGCATCGATAGCCTGGTACAGGCCGACTTGCTTTAAAATCGTCTTATGCCGGATCAAAATCTCTTTTGCCCACGGCTCATAACCAACTCGCTCGTTCAAATGACCCCGCGTACGAAAGCTCTTCGTTGCCCACATCGTCGCCTTGTCCATGTGTCGAAACCGTTGCTGCACTGTCTCAAAATAATGGACTGGAGAAGGAGTGTGAGGATCACAAATAGGCGCAAGGAAAACCATTTCTCTCGAGGAACCTACTCGCTGTTCTCTCCCATCGTCGACCAGTATGGTAGTGAACAACTGCTCGGGGACAGATGTCCACCTCTCGACTCCATAGAATTGAAAAGGGCCTTGAACGTTAGATGGTTCGATGCTCGGGAAGGGCTTGTGCCTCGTAAGAGATTTCTCATACAAGATGACTCGGTCGGTATAAGGGTTGACGATGGAGAAACCGCATGTAGTAATGATCTTGTTTCTATTCCAGCCGATCTTCATCCGCTCATTCTTCGGATCAATGAGCTGTGGCGATTGCTCGGCCTTGTCAACTTCCTCAGCCGGCTTCATACCTCGATTTCGTCTCTTCTTCTTCTGACCTTCCTGTTCATCCTTGGAATGTCGGCCGCGCACGCTAGAAGGGCCTGCCTCAACGACATTGGCAGCATCAGTAAACTGACAATACCAGGCGGACCATTCCCCTTCAGTCCCTTGCGTCGGAGGCTCAGATATGGTTTTGTCCACATAGATACGCAGTAATACTTCCTTGGAGAGTTGCTTAGTTCGATCAGAGAAATCCTCCACTTCGGATTCGATTGTCTCGAAGGATTGCCAATGACACTCTACCGGAGACGGGTTAGCAGTATCTCCAGTCGCCCTCTTTTTACCGCGTCGTATAGACGAAGAGCTGGAAACTTGCGATTTGGAAGCTTCACCAGAAGAACCTGCTGCTGTCGCCATGATTCACTACAATACGCAAACAAAAGTGCATCAAACAGAAGACCAGCGCATGCAACAGGCAACACAATAAGGTAAGCATTGCATCATTCAATCACGGATTTCACACACAAAATACATCAGTAAACACATGCATAAAGTCATGACCCACAGCAATATGGAAACAGTGGAATTCAAGCGCACATCCGACAAGCAAGCGCGCACATATCATAGCGCAGCAAATACAGTAGCATCCCTACATGTACACTCGGAGTGCGTGCCAATTCGCACTAACCATAAATGATTCATGCACGCCCACTCGGAAGCGCACATCATAGAACCGCTTAAGGGAGCAATTACAAGCCATCAAAGACCAGCATAAGTAACATATTATGGGCTCCGAGCACCAAGTCCCAATCATATTCGAGCATTGAGCAAGATAGCCACAAACGGCATCGAATTCGGTCGAGAATAAGGCCAGATGCATGAGTTTTCACCAAGGGCGATGGAAAATGCCAGAATTTAGAAATTTTGGCTAAGTAGTGGAGTCACATGCGCCCAAGCCAATACCCCAGGCGCATGTGACCCCACATGCGCCCACTCCATGTAAATGGAGTTATAAGTTCGTAGCATGTGACTCCAAGTGCACCCATATTTACTTCACCAAAGAGAAGCTCACATGCGCCTACATTATGAGAGGTTTCCACACATGCATGGGTACATGCGCTTACCCCATAACACTTACACATGCGCCTGGCTCTTAACATACTCCCACATGCGCTAATGCATCAACACAACATGCGCTTGAGTATGAGCACATGCGCCCATAAAGATACACTATTACATGCGCTTGGAGCCAAGGGCGTGCGCCTGGAGTAAGATGCAATATGCCCATTATCAGTTGGAGGGGCACATGCGCCCATGGGAAGGCCACATGCGCCTACTCCCTCATGAGGAGCTCTCTCACCTTGGAAATTTTACTTTTTCTTGATTCGAAAATGTGCAAATGACTCAGTGAGTCCACTATTTATACTTGAACCTAGGAACCGGTGCACCGCACTGGCCTGACATAAGCATCCATCACAGCGCACCGGGGGGGCACTTGTTGGGGCTCAAATTTGTACCCATTATAAAATGGTATTCAATGGTCCATCTACGATGATTCGAACTGATTTCGAGATCCAAAATACTCAAAAATGCCAGTGCAGCCCTAACATGCGCAATCATGACTGAAACCTACGAATGCTATTTCGGGGTGGAATCGGACATGCGGATTACCACCAAATGATCCGGAACGCCCTAAAACCCTTAACCTGCAAGTTTCGAGGTCGCACGATGCATATCTTTACCCGCGCGCTTCCAAATGCATTTTTGCCCTGACTGTATCCGACTATAAGGGCCCAAAAGCCTACAGGTACCATTTCGGGCTGGAATCAGACATGCGGATTACCGCCAAATGATCCGAAATGCCCGGAAAACCTTAAGTAGCAAGTTTGAAGTCGTTACGGTGCATATCTCCACGTGCATTTGTTCACTCTCTCTCCACATGCATTTGTTCACTCTCTCTCCCATGCATCTGTTAACTCTCTCTCCACATGCATTCGTTCACTCTCTCTCCACATGCGGATGTCATAAGGAGACATGCATTGACTCTCTCACCACATGCGCATGAGAGCTCTCTCTCTCCCTTTTCAATATTCTAAATAAAATAAAAAATTACAAAAATCATGAAAATATGCTAAGTGGGGCCACATGCGGCCAACACAGAGGCCACATGCGCCCATACCAGTGGCACATGCGCCCATGCTATGCCACATGCGCCTGGTGCATGGGGACATGCGCATGATCCCATCACATGCGCATGACTCCTCTCTCCAAACGTTTCCAAATTTCCATGCGCATGCCCTCCCTTTTGTAAACAACATGCGCCCGGTACGCGATACCCGATTAACACGCTATAAATACCCCTCCAGTTGATAAGACAGGGACGAGATCATCACTTCTGGAGCACTCTTCTTGCAGAGGTAAAAATTCCTCACCGGAATCCTCACTGGAAAAGGGACATGCGTCCATCCCTTCGCCGGATGCCCTCGCTGGAAAGGGATTTCTCCCACCGGAGCAAAATCCTCCAAGTCACATAGTGACATGCGCTCACCCATTCTTGGGAGGGGAAAAGTGCAAAAATCCCTAAGTCCCATGGGGACATGCGCCCATGGCTGGGATGTTGGGCGCATGTGCATGTCACATGCGCTTGATAATCATGCATTTGTAGCAGGACATGCGCCTGGGGTGGATAACATGCATCCACCTAGGACATGGGCCCATGTCTAATGCAACATGCGCCCAACCCAACCCAACCTCCCATGCGCCTGGACGCTGATGGGGAGGTGGGGCCTTCTGTGATGTGGCCCGCCTTCAATGTGGCCCGCCTTCCGATCGTGTCAGCACTCCTAGACACACATCAATGCCCTCTATCCATCCCCCGGACCGGATTCGCCAACGGTCGATGTTAAGTGGGCCAAATCAGCAATTTGATCGAAAAGGCCTACACTTAGCCAATATTGCAAACCTCGGAAATCCCTCCGAAAGAACCGAAAATGGCCGAAATAGAGAGGAATCGGGCGGAATTTGACCGAACCCGAGAGGGAGACTTCTCTCCGCCATAACATAATACACCATAATCATGCATTACAATGAGATTACCTGATCTCAGGATCTCTGAGAAACCTTGATCAGACCATAAACAGGTCCACTACTTAGTCGTTTTTAGCCTTAGGAAGTGCCCTGTTGGCTCAGAAATCGACTTACACTAAACAAATCGAAATGCGATCGCACTGTGACCCTCGTGGACATAATCCACCTCTATCTAAAGACGATCGTGACAGGTATTCACCAAATCCTCTGATCAGATCGTAAACAGGCCCTGGGAAGTGCCCTGATGGCCCGAAAATCTACTAATGCCAAATGAAATCAATCGCGATCTCAAAGACGCGAGGGCAACATATCGATGACACAAAGATATATACGAAGCCGATTGATCGAATCAAATGCATAATTTATCTGATACACTGAACATCTAGCATGAATGCGATCTTCTCTTGAGCATACATAAAGCATAGTCACTTTGTACTGTACTCATTTGCATCCATTGCATGAATTTATTTCATCTCGGATCGAGTTACGAAACTGAATCGAAGGGGACTATGGTTATCATCAAAAACCATAATGAAAGAATTGTAAACGTCTGAAATACTTCATCGTTAAGACCAGTTGATGTGCGTCCTGTCCAAGGCGGGATCCGTCAGTTGAGTGGCCAAGGGAATGAGTGCCCTCCAGTAAGTCACCCGTCCTAGCAGAGACGGTCACTGGCCCTGGTTGCAGTAAGTGGACGCCGTGAAGTGTATTTCTGAAAGTCATATCGTCCATAGAGACGCGTCATAACACTGAGATATACGACTCGGTCGAAACCCTGTTTGCACAAAGACCCCATGGAGTGCCCTCCAGTAAGTCACCCGTCCTAGCAGAGACGGTCACTGGCCCTGGTTGCAGTAAGTGGACGCCGTGGAGTGTATTTCTGAAAGTCATATCGTCCATAGAGACGCGTCATGACACTGAGATATACGACTCGGTCGAAACCTTGTTTGCACAAAGACCCCATGGAGTGCCCTCCAGTAAGTCACCCGTCCTAGCAGAGACGGTCACTGGCCCTGGTTACAGTAAGTGGATGCCGTGGAGTGTATTTCTGAAAGTCATATCGTCCATAGAGACGCGTCATGACACTGAGATATACGACTCGGTTGAAATCCTGGTCGCACTAAGACCCCATGGAGTGCCCTCCAGTAAGTCACCCGTCCAAGCAGAGACGGTCACTGGCCCTGGTTGCACTAAACGGAAACCGTAAAGTGTATCCTTGAAAGTCATATCATCCATAGAGACGCGTCATGACACTGAGATATACGATTAGGTTAAAATCCTGGTTGCTACTCAACAAGGAACGCCCGAGGAGTATGGGACCAACATCTAATTGATCTTAACGGTGAAGTATTCCATAATAAATCCTAGACTTGGTCTCGGCGACCATGAACCCGAGACTATAATCCCTGACGATTTAAACTACTTGCTCGATCTATCTGAGCTTTATCCCTTTGATATTCCATCTATTGTATAACTGAAATTCATAGTGGAATCTTGTCGCTTTGTGCCGTGGTTTTCTCCCGTAAGGGTTTCCACGTAAAAATCTCTGTGTTGTCTATGCTGTGCTTTATTTATATTTATGCTCCTTTAATGCTTTATTTAACTCATTTATGATACATGCATACATTTACTTTTGCCTTCTAATCAAGGGTGATCATCCGTTGATGTAATTAATGGTTCGTGACCAGTTCACAGCCCGGAATGTAAAAGATCTCATAATCTCTGGAATAAAATTCACCTCGCGGTGCTTTCTCATGTATACTTTGTGATTTCTTATAATTGTCTATGAATGTCTCTATACTCAGAATTCCCTCAGAATAATGAAACACAAGAAAAAGACTGTTGACGAGCAGTTTCGATTTTTCTAAGCTCTAACAAGGATGAAGAGAAAACCACATTTACATGCCCGTTTGGTACCTTCGCTTACTGAAGAATGCCATTCGGGCTATGTAATGCACACGCCACATTCCAACGATGCATGTTGAGTATTTTCTCGGACATGGTGGGTGAGTTTCTTGAGGTATTTATGGACGACTTTTCTGTTTTTGGTTGTACGTTTGATGTGTGCCTCAAGCACTTGAAGTTGGTCTTGATGAGGTGTGAGGAGAAGAACCTCATTTTAAACTGGGAAAAGTGCCATTTCATGGTACATAGAGGAATAGTCCTTGCACATATCATCTCGTCCAATGGAATAGAGGTAGACCGGGCAAAAATTGACATAATTTCCAATCTACCACCACCCAAAAGCATACGCGATGTGTGGTCCTTCCTTGGACACGCCGGTTTCTATAAAAGATTCATAAAGGATTTTAGTCATATCTCAAGACCTTTATGTCATCTTCTACAAAAGGAGAACCAATTTGAGTGGAGTGCCGAATGTCAATTAGCTTTTTCAAAGCTAAAAGACATATTGACAACCGCTCCTATCATACAACCACCATATTGGTCCATTCCTTTTGAGTTGATGTGCGATGCGAGCGATTATGCTATTGGGGCGGTGTTAGGCCAAAAGAAGGATAAGAAGCCCCATGTTATCTACTACGCAAGTAGGACCTTGAATCCCGCCCAAGTTAATTACTCGACTATGGAGAAAGAGCTCCTAGCTGTCATTTTTACCTTGGACAAATTCAGGCCTTACTTAATAGGATCCAAGGTTATTGTGTACACGGATCATGCGGCGTTGAAACACCTTCTTTCTAAGAAGGATGCTAAGCCCCGTTTGCTTAGATGGATCCTACTCCTTTAAGAATTCGACTTGGAGATCAAAGACAAGAAGGGGGTAGAAAATGTGGTGGCGGATCATCTATCCCGCCTAGTCCTACCTAATTCCATTGACGAGTCACCTATTGAGGACTCATTCCCTGATGAGCAACTCTTTGTTGCTATGCATCCACCATGGTACGCTGATATAGCCAATTATCTTTCCACAGGTTTGATGCCGAGTCATTGGACTGCGCAGGACAAACATAAATTCCTAAGGGAAGTGCGTAGATTTTTCTGGGATGAACCTTTATTGTTTAAATATTGCCCAGACCAAATTATAAGGAGATGTGTCCCTAATGATGAACATAATTCCGTCATCTCCTTTTGTCATGATCAAGCATGTGGGGGTCATTTTTCCGCCAAGAAAACTACTGCAAAAATTCTGCAGTGTGGTTTTTATTGGCCCACGCTATTCAAGGACACCCACGAGTTTTGCAAAGCATGCGAGCGCTGCCAAAAGTTAGGAGGACTATCCCGTCGAAATATGATGCCTCTCACCCCAATTCAATATCTTGAAGTCTTTGACTGTTGGGGCATCGATTTCATAGGACCATTCCCCTCATCATTTGGACATGTCTATATATTGCTTGTCGTAGACTATGTGTCTAAATGGATAGAAGCTATCCCATGTAGAACCAACGATCATCGTACGGTTCTCAAGTTCCTTAAAGAAAACGTACTCTCTAGATTTGGGACGCCTCGAGCCATCATTAGTGATGGTGGTGCTCACTTTTGCAACAAACCTTTTGAAGCTTTAATGAAGAAATACGGTATTAGGCATAAAGTGAGTACCCCATACCACCCACAGACAAGTGGGTAAGCTGAAATCTCCAATAGGGAAATCAAACAGATTTTGAAAAAGATGGTGAGACCGGATCGCAAGGATTGGTCCCTAAGATTAGATGATGCACTTTGGGCTCACCGTACCACCTACAAGACACCCATTGGAATGTCCCCTTATAGACTTGTTTATGGGAAAGCTTGGCACTTGCCTGGGGAGATAGAACACAAAGCCTATTGGGCAATTCGGGCTTTAAATTTTGACATTGACAAGGCTAGCTCGCTTCGCAAACTTCAATTAAATGAGCTTGATGAAATCCGGAACGATGCATATGAGAACTCGAGAATTTACAAGAGTAAGATGAAGGCCTTTCATGACAAGCACATCTTCAGGAAATCTTTTCAGGAAGGACAGAAAGTGCTCTTGTATAATTCCCGACTTCATCTTTTTTTCGAGAAAATTACGATCTCGATGGACCGGCCCATATATTGTCAAAGAAGTTTTTCCTCATGGGGCTGTGGAGATTGAGAATGCAGCGAATGGTAACTGTTTTAAAGTCAATGGACAACGCCTTAAACCATTTGTTGAGAAATTTGATTCAGAGGACATGTCCATCACTCTGAGTGATCCTGTGTATCAGGATGATTGATCTCCTAGTCTGATGGAGGTATAGCATAGGTAGGTTTAGTTTTACTATTTTAGTAGTTTTAGTTGTTGGGTTGTAGATGTCCATGATTGCTCTCTCAGGTACTATTGTTCTCACTCTCTCATACTTTACCATTGCTCTCATGCTCATGCTCATTGCATATTTTTTTACATTGAGGACAATGTAAAATTTGGTTGGGGGGTGAGATGAGATCCTTCATCTATGTTAATGTCAAATTTTGTAGTTGGATCCTCCAGATGTTCACCTTCTCTTCACCAGAGATTTCCTTCTGCCAAACCTGAAAGAAGGCAGACAGCAACTAAGGGTGGCTGGGGACCAGCCGTCAGCCCTCCGATGCTTAAGTCAGGCCAAAGCAAGAAGAAGAAAAGCCAAGCAAAACGGGACGGAGCGAATGTTGTGTGCGTACCTGCTCTTAATGGAGTCACCCCTTTATATAGATCTGAAGCAACCCAATTTGTTACGTAAGATATCGAAATCCCGCTGATGTCGCATACGATACTGAGATCTTGCTGATTTCGTGGGATAAGACCCTATCTTTAGAGTTGAGATCCAACCCAATGACTTATTTCAACAATCACGCCCCTTGATGGCAATCCCTTGAGATTTGGAACCATTTAGAGAAGATAAGCCCAAAAACCGACCTATACGGGCTGCCGGTAAGCGTAGTAATAGCGCTGATGTGTCATGATAAACTGGAAGCCGTAGTTGGAGTCATAGCTTCCGAAAAGGAAGGAGACGCCCGTAGTTGGAGTCATAGCTTCCGAAAAGGAAGGAGACGCCCGTAGTTGGAGTCATAGCTTCCGAAAAGGAAGGAGACGCCCGTAGTTGGAGTCATAGCTTCTGAAAAGGAAGGAGACGCCCACAAGATGGAAACCACCGAACTGGATGTAACCCTACTTGGTGTCGCAGAGGGATTGGACAAGCTGCTCGACGGGAATCGGGTGCTGGTACTGAAGGCTAAGAGATGTTGCCGCAGGAAACCTGCTCGCATGTTAGAATGTGGTCGCGAGTCCAAGTACTCACTCACTTAGATGTAACGTCTTTCAACGACTTGTGAGAAGGTCTGCCCGCGGATCGAGCTTTGCCGTATTTGACTATCGGTTATGAGAACTCGAGACTTGCGAATAGCTGCTCTGTATTTTTCAATCTACAACTCCTGATCAGGTGAGCTTGAGAGTCGAGTGGGTGTCCCACACTTATCCAATATTCAACTCTCGATCAGATGATCTCGAGAGTCGAATGGACGTCCCGTACTTATCCATTCTACGACTCCTGATCAGGTGAGCTCGAGAGATGAACCGACACTCCGCATTTACCCGTTCTGCGACTCTTGATCAGATGATCTCGAGAGCCAAATGGGCACTTCTGCTTGAAATCTTATCTCCACCATTTTGCCTATAACAGATGCCCCCCAAGTCCTTGCCGCCAAGAATTCTTAAGGAAAGGACTTAGCTTGCTGTCATGCGCGGCTGCCTCTTGCCTTTACTGAGAAGCCGTACATGATTAGGCTGGCATTAATGAGCGCCAGCCTTTCCGCAGTCAGAAAATGAAGAGGCGCACACCACGTGTCCGAGTATTTAATGGGCGTGCCCGCTCGAGTGCTGTGCCGAACGAGAGATCGCCACGTGCTATCATATACGGCGGAATGATTGCCTATAAATATACAAAGTCCGCCATATCTTCTGATTTTCACAGAAGTTTCAGAATTCTCTTTGCCTTTCAATCATCTTCCTCCGGAGTTCCTTGGTGTCTTCCTCGATTTCCTTTGGTGCTGTGGTATTTCTTCTTTCTTTTTCTTCTTTGATATCCCATGGCTTCTGAGGAGAGTACCGTTCCTTTGGGAGATGCCACTCCGGAATCTTCTGCTTCTAGTAACGCAAGGGTTCCGGCAGGTCAGTATACAGCGGCCGGATATCCCTCCATTTTATCGGAGAACCGGCTGCTGGAGTTGCGGGAGAGATTTTCAATCCCTGACTCAGTCGCTCTCCGGTTACCCAGAGATGGAGAGACGCCAGACTCCCCTCCCCCAGGGTGTGTGGCCTTCTATGAGTATCAACTCATTCTGGGGGTTCGCCTTCCCCTCCATCCCTTCATCCGGGATGTACTCCGGTACTATAAGATTGCCCCCGGGCAACTTATCGTGAATGGATGGAGGGTGGTTCTAAGCTCATTCGTCCTTTGGGCTCAAGCTGGGAATAGGGAGCTTACAGCTGATGAATTCCTCCGCATGTTCCGCTTGAAGAAGGCACCCTCTAGCGAAGGCTGGTATTATCTATGTTATTGGCACCGGGATAACTTCGTGTTGGGAAAGCCCTCATCGAATTATCCCGGCTGGAGGAAGCGCTGGTTTTATGCATCCGGAAACTGGGAATTTGCTTCTTCCAGGGGCCCAAGAGTAAATCGCTTTTTCTGTGAAGGTAGGCACAATCCCGCATTGTGCACTTTTTCTTCAATTAGGGTTTTAGGGTTTTACTCCATTTGACCCTTGTTTGTGCTCGCAGGTATCCCGGCCTTGAGAAAACCGAATTTGAAAGGAGGGATCAACGAAAAAATCGTAAAGGTGTATAAGGTGCCTATCGGTGATAGGCACGTCGAGACTTGCTTGTCTCCCTCACGTCTTGCAGCAGCGGGTTTAATACCCAGAAGAGAAGTCGAGATGACGCAGGTTGGAGAGAAGAGAGGTCTGCTTCCCCGGCTGAAGGGCACGAGTTCCAAGAGGCAGAAGAAAACATCTGCCGGTCCATCTCACCCATCCATTGAAAAGGGTAGCGATCAGCCTGCCCCTCTTGAGAGCAGGGCGGGGGCTCCAGTAGGGCCCGCTATTCCTTCACTGGTGGTCGCACCCGGGCCGCCAGTGATAAATATTGTTGACAATTCCCCAGATGGGGCAGGGTCCAGCTGCCCCCCAACTGAAGAGGCTCGTGAGCAAATGGAGCCTCGAGAGATGGCTCCTGCTCGCAAGCTGGTTCCTGCTATCGAGCAGGGACTTGCTCGCGAGACGATGGCCCCTCCTCGCGAGCCGTCTGGGCTGATCGTTGCCCAACCTTCCGGTAGTGGGACATATTCTGTTCCTCGCCATCTCCACCCCATCTGTAAATTCTTATTTGAGAACGTTCCGCCCCAATCCTTCGGCTCGCTTCCCGAGCCAAGCCCCGAGAGCCTCTTCCTTGAGGCAGGGATGAGGATGGCTCAGGTAGAACCTCCAAGCCCAAAACTTTATTATTTTGGGATTTCTTAAGTATTTTTTCTCACCCCTCTTTTTTGTTTGCAGGGATTAGACCTCATCTTGCGGACGAAGCGAGACATCGTTGCCGCTCGCCGCGTAATAGATGAGGCAGATGAGAAGAGGATCGCTTTGGAGAAGGCGGTCCAGGGACGAGATCAACTCCTCAAGTCCCGTGAGGCAGTGATCTCCAAGAGAGATGAGGAAATAAAAATCCTCATAGAGAAAGTCCAAGCGTTGACCGAAAGGTATCAAGCTTTGGACACTAAGCTCGCGAAGACAGCCGACTTGAAGGAGAGGGCGGAGAGAGAGAAGGAGATCTTTCGCCAAGACAAGATCTCATTGGAGGAGCGGCTGGCGGAGACCAGGTCGCAGCCCAAGGAAGCCAACGAGAACTTGGAGAAAGAGCGCTCCGCTCTTGCACAGCTTAAGGATGACTCGATCCACTGGGACGAGGAGAAAGTCGCCCTAGTAAAAATGCTCTCGGAGGAAGGTCCTCGGGCAATCTCCGAGTTCCGGACTTCGCAGCTGTATGACGATGAACGATATGAGTCATACGATGCTGGTCGAGACTTTGCACTGAGAGTAGTGCAACGAATGATCCCATCCTTCGATATGGGGGAATTCGGGCGAGTCGCAACCATCATAGCTGCAGAAGAGCAAGCTGCTGCCGAGAACGAGGTGACTGAAGTCACGTAAGCTGGAGGGGCTCCTGAAACGGGCCCTGAAGTCGAGAGCGTGGCTCCTCCTCCAAGCGATTGATTTCCTTTTATCTTCTCTCTTATACTTGCGATCATGTATCTGTAATCATTTAAACATCAATGAAAAGATATTTTTGGAAGTGTTACTGTTTTGTTGCTATTCTCTCTTTATCTTTCATTTTTTGCTTTATGTTGATCACAAATGGATTCATCAGAGATGCGACCCTTTAATTCGAGCACGAGCTGCGCTGCTCGCATTAGGGTGTATGACCACATATTCGAGCGCGAGCTGTGGTGCTCGCAATTAAGGTGTACGACTGCGATTCGAGCCCGAGCTATGGTGCTTGCGATTAGGGTATATGACCACAACACCCTAATTTGAGCACGAGCTGCGGTGCTCGCATTCCGGAGTGCGATCCCTCCTCTCACCAGTCGCGAGCTACTAACTCATGAAAAAATGAATTAGACTCAATCCGGGGGTCGTGAGACCGTGTCCGCGTTGAGATAGACTGATCTATCGATTGAGATTTTGATTCTACCAAGGGCAGAAGGTTGGTCAAGAGATGGTATACATTCTCTTCGGGGCTATTCAGGTCCATGTAAATGGAGAAGCAACCAACTAGTAACAATTTCAGTCCTACCAAAGGTAGGCAATTGGCCAAGAGGATGTGTAAGCACTCTTCAGGGCTATTCAGGTCCATATAAATGGAGTAGCGGCCAAAAGATATCTTTCACTTTATTCATAAAACGTTGTAATAAAACTACATCGAATCTAGGGGTAGTATCGTAGCAAATACTCCACGTGCCAAGGGCGACGTACAGGCTTCCCTTGCATGTCTTCAAGATAATAAGTACCGGGTCGCACAACCCTAATAACCCGATACGGGCCTTCCCAATTCGGATCCAATGAACGAGCAGGAACTCCAAGATTTTGCCTTAGGACCAAATCTCCGAGCTGGAAGGATCTAGGCCGAACCTTCGCATTCCGATAACGAGCAATACGTTGCTGATATGCTGCCACTCGTACTTGGGAGGCATTTCTTCGCTCTTCCAAGAAATCGAGGTGAAGTCGGAGGTTTTCCTGATTACTCGCAAGGTCATACTGCTCGATCCGATATGAGGGCACTTGAATTTCCACTGGTACCACTGCGTCGACACCAACTGCTAAGGAGAAAGGGGTTTCACCAGTTGATGTACAAGCCGTGGTTCTATAGGCCCATAATACCTCTGGCAGAAGTTCTGGCCACACCCCTTTACATTCACCTAGCTTGGTCTTCAAATGATGCTTTATGATTTTATTCACTGCTTCGACCTGCCCATTCGCCTGAGGATGATACGGAGAAGTGCGGAGATTGCGTATCTTCCATTTTTCGCAAAATTCATCAAAGGCTACGTTGTCGAACTGCGTTCCGTTATCGGTAATTATAGTGTGAGGGAGTCCGAAACGACATATGATATTTCTCCATATAAACTTAGTAGTTTGTTTTTCAGTAATCTTGGCTAATGGTTCTGCCTCGGCCCATTTGGTGAAATAATCAACCGCCACGATCGCGAACCTATTCTGTCCCTTTCCCATGGGTAGGGGCCCGATGATATCGATCCCCCACTGAGCAAAAGGCCAAGGGCTATCAACTGGGGTCATCCGCTCGGATGGTACATGAGGTATAGGTAGATATCGTTGACACTTGTCGCATTTTTTAGAAAATTCGATGGCGTCTGCTTTCATAGTGGGCCAATAATATCCTTGCCTCATCGCTTTATATGCTAGGGATCGCCCCCTGGGATGGTTACCACATGCCCCCTGGTGTACTTCGTCTAGAACACGAAGTGCTTCTTCTGGATGAAGACACTTCAAATAAGGCAAGGAAAAGCTTTTGCGCAACAATATTCCGTCTTGTAGAGTATACCTGGCAGCCCGAAGAAGAATTTGCCTTGCAGCTTTCTTGTCCTCTGGTAGGTATCCGTCTCGGAGATAGAGGATGATAGGATCCATCCAACATGAAGATGATTGTATCGATGTTACATGCTCGAGAGTCGCTTGGTCGATACTCAGAACTTGACGGTGCTCGATGGGGATCGAATGTGATAACTCTGATTCCGGTGCAGAAGCGAGCTTTGCCAAGGAATCGGCAAGTTGGTTCTGCTCGTGAGGGATATGAATTATTTTATAAGTCTTTAGTTTGGCGAGCAGGATGAGGACACGAGACTTGTATAAGGCCATTCTTTCTTCTTTGGTTTCGAATTCACCAAGAACTTGGTTGACAATGAGCTGGGAGTCGCTATGAATTATCAAATTCTGGACTGCGAGGATAATGGCCAATTCGAGGCCAACAATCAGGGCCTCATATTCTGCTTCATTATTGGAGACGCGTGATTCGAAACGCAGAGCATATTGAAAATGCGACCCGTCAGGAGCCGTTAATATCAAGCCCGCTCCGCTGCCAGTGGCCCGCGACGACCCGTCCACGAAGAGTGACCAAGGAGGCTGGTCGCTGGTCGTGATATTATCTTCAGAAGAATATGTAAATTCGGCGATGAAGTCAGCCACGGCCTGGCCCTTGACTGCGGTCCTAGGACAGAATGAAATATCATGCTCACTGATCTCGACCGCCCATTTAGTTAAGCGCCCGGAAGCCTCAGGTTTTTAAAGGACTTGTCGTAGTGGATGATTTGTTGGTACTAAAATAGCATGGGCTTGAAAGTATGGTCGCAATTTTTGAGCTGCCGTGACTAAGGCTAGGGCCAGTTTCTCCATATCAGAATACCTAGTTTCTGCATCGACCATTGCTCGACTGATATAATAAACGGGCCTTTGCACCCCGGAATCTTCTCTTATTAAAGCGGCGCTAACGGCCGTGGAAGACACAGATAAATAAAGAATGAGTTGCTCATGTGCTACAGGTTTAGATAAAATGGGGGGAGCGCTCATGTATTGCTTCAGTTGTTGAAAAGCTTCTTCACACTGAGGTGTCCACTTCCAATCAGACTTGGCCGTTGCACGAAGGAGTTTGAAGAAGGGCAAGCACTTGTCAGATGCTCGCGAGATGAACCTGTTCAATGATGCGATGCGACCAGCCAGACGCTGGACGTCCTTCAGAGTAACGGGGGATTTCATCTCTATCAATGCTTTAATCTTTTCGGGATTCGCCTCAATTCTACGCTGGCCAACCATGAACCCAAGAAATTTTCCTGCAGATACTCCAAACGCGCATTTTTCTGGGTTCAGTTTCATTTGATACTTCCTCATCAGATCAAAGGCTTCTTGAAGATCAGAAATGTAGTCATCTTCAACGATGCTTTTCACGAGCATATCGTCAACATAAACTTCCATATTCCTACCGATTTGAGCAGCGAATATTTTGTTGACAAGACGTTGATAAGTGGCCCCTGCATTTTTAAGACCGAACGGCATTACCTGGTAGCAATATAATCCTCGATCTGTGATGAAGGCAGTATGCTGGCTATCAGGTGGATGCATCATAATCTGGTTGTAACCAGAATAAGCATCCATAAAGCTGAGGAGAGCATGTCCAGCTGTTGAGTCGACCAACTGGTCGATCCGCGGTGTCGAAAAGCTATCTTTGGGACATGCTTTGTTCAAGTCTGAATAGTCGACGCACATCCTCCATTTGCCATTAGCTTTTCGGACGAGAACTACGTTTGCGACCCACTCTGGGTAGTCAACTTCTTTTATGAAATTAGCCGCGAGCAGCTTCTCAACTTCAGTTTTGATTGCCATTTGTCTTTCTGCAGTAAAGGCACGTCGACGCTGATGTACGGGTTTATGCTTCGGGTCAACGTTGAGACGATGTGCGATGACATTGGGATCGATGCCTGACATATCTTTATGAGACCAAGCAAACACGTCCTGGTATTCAGTGAGGAAACGGATCAAATCTTCACGGTGGACACTGGTTAAGGAGGACCCGATGTACACGATTTTAGACGGGTCGTCTTCGATCAGGTGGATAGCCACTGTTTCCTCCCCCGGAGTTCCTGACTTCAGAGCATTTTCTCTCGGATCCAACGAGGTGGTGGAGGGAACGTTGGGTGAACCTTGAGCTATTTCCATGACGGGTGTCGCTTGAGTCTTCTTTCGATCTTGGAGGGCTATCTGGTAGCAAGACCGTGCCTCCTGCTAACTTCCTCGCATGACCCCGATGCCATTTGGGGTAGGAAATTTAACACTCAGATATGAAGGGTGTAAGGCCGCTCCAACCTTAGTTAGAGACGGCCGCCCCAAAATGGCGTTATATGCTGATTTTCGATCCACGACGAGGAAGTTTACGAAGACGGTGGTCTTCGCTGGACTCTCTCCAAAAGTAACTGGGAGATCGATGCTTCCTTCAGGTGTTACTACCTCTCCTCCAAAGCCAACGAGGGGGGTCGATACTGGCTTGAGGAGGCTTCTGGCTAATGCCATTTTGTTGAAAGCCTCCAAGTACAGAATATCAGCTGAGCTACCTGTATCCACCATAATTCAATGAGTCAGATAATTTGATACCTTCAATGTGACTACGATGGAATCTTCATGAGGGAAGTGAATTCCCACTGCATCTTCGAGGGTGAAAGAAATTGGAGGATGGCTCGCTTTTGATGAGCTGGACGTCTGTTCCAGCCAATAGATTTGCTGGGGTTCTTTGGACGCCTTTCGAGCGTATGCTTTTCTTGAAGCTTGAGAGTCACCCCCACAAGCTGGTCCCCCGACGATAGTGCGAATTTCTCCCGTGGGCTCAGCGTCCTCTTGGTCGGTTTGATGATGAGGCGGTTCCTTTTGGCGAGATGAGGTCTTCGCCCTTTCTGGTGATCGATTTTTACGAGCAACATAATCCTGGAGATGGCCTTTTTGAATAAGGGCTTCGATATGGTCTCGTAGAGAGATGCAGTCCTGGGTCCTATGCCCATGATCTTTCTGGAAGTAACAGAACTTGCTCTTGTCCCTCTTCTCGGGATCGGATTTGATCTTTGCAGGCCACTTCACATATGGCTTGTGTTTAATCTCCATTAGAACCTTTTCAGGAGACTGATTAAGAGGAGTGTAGTTATGATATTTACCAGAGTAAGGCTTCCTAGGAGAACGATCGCGCTGATCACGACGGTATTTCTTATCTGTAGAAGAGGTTCCTTCTGGCTTGCGTTTCTTACTTTGTACTCCATGGCGTGTCAGTGCGACTTCTTCTGCATTGATATATTTCTGAGCTTTGGCTTGGAATTCTGCCATAGTTTTCGGCGAGCTTTTATCCAAGGCAAACCTAAATTTCTCGCTCGTTATTCCGGCAATGAGGGCTGTAAGACCCTTTTCTTCAGTGTAACCCTCAGTTTGAACGGCTTCGGCAGTGAACCGTACTGTGAACTCCTTTATTGTCTCCCCATGCTGTTGTTTCAGATTCATCAGATGGGAGGCTGGCTTCTTAATGCGAATACTTCCCATGAATTGAGAAAGGAATATCTCTGATAACTGGGAAAAGGAGCTGATGGAACGAGGCTTTAACCCCCGGAACCACGTACGAGCTGCTTCCTTCAATGTTAAGGGAAAAGCCCTACACATGATTTCTGAACCATGTCCCTCCAACTCCATGAGGGACCTGTATGTTTCCAGATGTTCAAGAGGGTCGCCAATGCCTGTGTACGGAGCGATAACAGGCGCTCGATACTTTCTGGGTAACGGGGCTTCCATGACCTCGCTAGTGAAGGGAGATTCAGATTGATGTATCGCCGCCATGGCGGCAGATGGCCGATTTGCCTAGTATTGCTGTTCCATGACATCAAATCGATCGTGGATTCTTTTGAGATCTCCTTCCCACGGTAGGGTATAGCTTGATGTTTCGGCGGTGGAGCCCTGCGGTTGAGGTTGTCGAGACGAACTAGAATGTATAGAATGTGGAGACGGTACAGGGGGATGGCTGCCAAGTGGTGGGACCTGTGGTTCATCCATAGAATGTCTAGATGCCACTGGTATGGGTTGCGGTGGTAACCCTTTGGAGGCTTGTCTCTGAGGTTCGGGGAAATGCTGATCAAGTCGATTTGACAGTGCTTGAACTCCGGCATTTAGAGTCAGAAGGGTGTTTCCGAGGAAACGTAAGACATCGCCTTGATTTCCAGAAGCCTCCAGTAATGGGTTTGTTGACAGAATATTCGGGGCTCCTTGAGGGATGTTCGTCGGATCAGGTGGAAGGGTAGGTGCAGATTCCGTCTCATCGGGTGGAGGTGGTGGCTGCCTTGAAGTTGAAGGATGAACGGCCTTTTTAGGAGGCATCGCCGAAGGATTTTGAGGATTTAGATCGATGGTCAGAATGATTGATTTTGACGATCAAGTCGTTCCCACAGACGGCGCCAAACTGTTAATGTCAGATTTTGTAGTTGGATCCTCCAGATGTTCACCTTCTCTTCACCAGAGATTTCCTTCTGCCAAACCTGAAAGAAGGCAGACAGCAACTAAGGGTGGCTGGGGACCAGCCGTTAGCCTTCCGATGCTTAAGTCAGGCCAAAGCAAGAAGAAGAAAAGCCAAGCAAAACGGGACGGAGCGAATGTTGTGTGCGTACCTGCTCTTAATGGAGTCACCCCTTTATATAGATCTGAAGTAACCCAATTTGTTACGTAAGATATCGAAATCCCGCTGATGTCGCATACGATACTGAGATCTTGCTGATTTCGTGGGATAAAACCCTATCTTTAGAGTCGAGATCCAACCCAATGACTTATTTCAACAATCACGCCCCTTGATGGCAATCCCTTGAGATCCGGAACCATTTAGAGAAGATAAGCCCAAAAACCGACCTATACGGGCTGCCGGTAAGCGTAGTAATAACGCTGATGTGTCATGATAAACTGGAAGCCGTAGTTGGCGTCATAGCTTCCGAAAAGGAAAGAGACGCCCGTAGTTGGAGTCATAGCTTCCGAAAAGGAAGGAGACGCCCGTAGTTGGAGTCATAGCTTCTGAAAAGGAAGGAGACGCCCACAAGACGGAAACCACCGAACTAGATGTAACCCTACTTGGTGCGCAGAGGGATTGGACAAGCTGCTCGACGGGAATCAGGTGCTGGTACTGAAGGCTAAGAGATGTTGCCGCAGGAAACCTGCTCGCATGTTAGAATGTGGTCGCGAGTCCAAGTACTCACTCACTTAGATGTAACGTCTTTCAACGACTTGTGAGAAGGTCTGCCCGCGGATCGAGCTTTGCCGTATTTGACTATCGGTTATGAGAACTCGAGACTTGCGAATAGCTGCTCCGTATTTTTCAATCTACAACTCCTGATCAGGTGAGCTCGAGAGTCGAGTGGGTGTCCCACACTTATCCAATATTCGACTCTCGATCAGATGATCTCGAGAGTCGAATGGACGTCCCGTACTTATCCATTCTACGACTCCTGATCAGGTGAGCTCAAGAGATGAACCGGCACTCCGCATTTACCCGTTCTGCGACTCTTGATCAGATGATCTCGAGAGCCAAATGGGCACTTCTACGTGAAATCTTATCTCCACCATTTTACCTATAACAATCTAGCATGATGTAACATTTTGAGCCTCATATGCGCAAATTTTTTCGAATTTTCTAAAAATTCAAAACTCTTTTAGAAAACCTTATTTCCATGCATTCGAGATGATAGGAGTATACGAAGAGGAGATATGAAGTGTGTGATGTTGTAAGTCTTGAATTTCTCCCAACATAATGGTTTTATATGTTAGTTCCCCTGTTGTTGTGATCAGTAGAAAATTTGAACACTTTTTACACCTAGTTCACATTACACGATTTTCATGGGTTGAAAGGATTATGTGATTTGTGGATTAGCTAGACTTTGATTTAGAGGTGTTGAGAAACCAAGCCAGGGTATTTTGTCCATCCTTGCCCATGGGAAAATAACGAAAGATATGAATTTTTAAAAATCCTATCTAAATCAAAAGAAAAAGGAAAAGAAAAGATGAAATCGGGAATGAAGGAAAAATGGTGGAAAATTCTGAAAAGGGCTACCTATTACCAACTGGGGGATGGTCGAACCGTAACCAAAGCTGGAAATGGGACGTAGTGTGAAAGCCGTCAGAAGGATGGTAAGGCAAATTCTTGTCATAGGCTTGTTGTTGCTTTGTGCACCTTAAAATCCTTGGTTCACTTAATCTATGAAGAAGATAATCCTAGAAACTCATGAGATGAACTTTCACTATGCACACTAGGTTGAATTTGTTCGAGTTCTTCTATTTATCAATCAATCAGCAGGAATTTCATGTAGACACTTATTATGTTTTGAGAGTTTAAGGTTTCAGCTTCTAGCACCTAATTTCTGCAAATTTTATACTTGTATCTCTTGGGATGGATAGAAACATGGTTTCTGTTGGAGGTTTGGTTTGGAGGTTTGAAATTATTTCGCGCATGTTTTGCTCGGGACTAGCAAAAAGCTGGTTGGGGGCTGTGTTGAACCTCCAATTTATACATTGCATTGCCCAGTACATCACATTATATGCACGGTTTTCATGCTTAAAAGGCCTATCTAATGTATGTTTTGTGATTTCAGGAATGAGAGGGGAATTCACCCAATTGGAGACTAAAAAGAGCCATTTGAAGCCATTGGATGAAGAAGGAAAAATGACCGAAGAAAGTAGAAAGAAAGGAGAAGAAAGGAAGAAAGAAACAAAAGGAGGAAGCAGAAACAGAAGCCAAGACCGGTCGTGCGACCGGTCGTCCATCGCCAGGACCGGTCGTCCGACTGGTCCGATTGTTTGCAGAAGAAGAGTTTTTTCATAGAGGCCACTGGACCATTCACGATCTGTCATGCGACCGGTCGTCCGATGCCCAGACTGGTCGCCTTGAATTAAAATTTTAAATCAGAATTTTGGCAAAACTCTCTGGACTAAAAAGTGACGTTTTGCGACCGGTCGTGCCACCGGTCGTCAGGGAGCTCAGACTGGTCGTCTGCGTAATAAAGCTTCTCCGTGAAGCTCCGAGATTTTCTGCGCAGTGCATAACCTTACGCAATTTCTGGATGTTTTCGACGTAAGGGGCTTCCACACTATAAAAGGACACCTAGGGGCTCTTCCTAAATCATGATAGATGCCAAGGAAGGTCGTGGGAGAGGACGAAAGTCATCGTGGAGCGTCAGCAACCCTCCAATTTCTGGTTTTTCTAGTTTTTATGCTTTCCATTATGAGTTCTAGTTGTAGTATGACAATGCTCGGCTAGAATCTCTCAGCTAAGGCTGAGAGGTGAAGCTTCTAGCTAATTTCCATGTTTGATTCAGTTTAAATTCAAGTAATTTCAATTCAAGTTTGGGTTTTTAATCTTTTAGTCCCTTAAGTTGATAGTTTGAGATGTCTTATGAGAGTTCATGTGATCCGGACATGAATTCCTTGCAATTCTCTGAGATTATCATATGGTGTTTGTTTAGATTCGAATTATGGTAACCCTTGAGCAAGCCATAGTCCATAGGCATGGCTGTTACTCCGAAGGCTATGATTTTGAAATCTATATGTGTTGAATGGGACTAGAACTTGGAAGTTCAACTTGAATGGAATTGAATGTGTTTGAATGCTTTATTTTCTAACTAGATGAGAGATAGGACTTCAAATTTAGTTGTGCTCTATACTTGGATTGATTGGATTGACATGGGATTGCTACAAGTGGATCCTTGAATGCCTTAGTACCTTAAATTACTGGTTTTCATTAAGTTACTGTTTTAGTTTAATTATTCAATTGAATCCTCATATCTATTGCAAACTGAGTTGCTGGAATAGTATGGAAGTTGTTTCTAATTCCCTGTGGATCGACCTCGGTCTTACCGAGATTTATTACTACATCGCAGCCTTACACTTGAGGCGAGCGAACAAGCTTATAGTCGAAACTCAAGATGAACCCGCTTTCTGCCTGCAAATAGAAGAAGCTGAAGCTATCCCTGACAAACCATGGTATGCCAACATCAAGCAATATCTCGTAACCCAGGAGTATCCGGAGTCAGCAACAACAATAGATCGCCGAACCATCCAACGTTTGGCCAGCCAATTCACCATCAATGGTGAAATCCTTTACAAGCGATCCTATAATCAAGTCCACTTTCCATGCGTCGATGAAACAAAAGCTGCAAAGATCATGAAAGAAATACACGAAGGAAACTGTGGCCCACACATGAACGGGCACATGATGGCAAAGAAGATTCTACGACTCAGCTACTATTGGCTCACCATGGAGACAGACTGCTGCCAGCACGTCAGAAAATGCTTCAAGTGTCAGGAGCATGCGAACCAAATTCATGCCCCATCATCAGAATTATATAACCTGACGACTCCCTGGCCCTTCTCTATGTGGGGATTCGACATCATTGGGAAGATTAGTCCCAAAGCATCAAACGGACATGAGTATATACTTGTGGCAGTCGACTACTTCACCAAGTGGGTAGAAGCAGCCTCGTACACCACGATTGCAGCATCCCAGGTGATCAAATTCATGAAGAACAACATCATATGCCAGTTTGGAATCCCCAATGCTATCATCATAGATAATGGGACCCCGTTCTTCAACAAAAAGATGGACCACTTCCTCAGCAATTTCAAGATTCAGCGTCATCGATCAAGTCCCTACCATCCTCAGATGAATGGTGGGGTGGAAGCCACAAACAAGACAATCGTCAGGATACTCCAGAAGATGGTCATGACTTATCGAGATTGGTCAGATCTGCTCCCATATGCACTTTGGGCTTATCGAACATCTGTACGGTCTGCTGCAGGCCTTACTCCTTTCGAGCTTACTTATGGAATGAAAGTAGTTCTACCAGTCGAGGTAGAAATACCGTCACTACGGGTGTTACTAGAAAGTGGAATTGAAGAAGGAGAATAGCAACGGGCCAGATTCGATCAATTACAGCTAGCAGATGAGAAGCGCATGCGTGCGCTAAGTCATTCTCAGTGCTATCAGAAAAGGATCACTCGAGCTTACAACAAGAGAGTCTGAAAAAGAAGTTTCAAGGTGGGCGACATGGTCATGAAGAAAATCCTACCATCGCACCTTCCTGATCCCAGAGGAAAGTTCAACCCCTCGTGGGACGGACCGCTTATCATCAGAGAAATACTTCCTGGAGGCGCTCAGACTCACCAGCATGAGAGGGGTAGATCTTCCTGAGCTAATCAACGCCGACAAAGTGAAAATCTTCCACGGGTAAGTCATTCTGACCTTATCAAGACTTACATTAATAGAGCTGAAGTCAAGAGGTCGAAGTTAAAACCTTTGAAAAATCGTTTTCGTCCACCAATAAGTGTTTCAAATAAGGGGATTCAAAAGGAAAAAAGAGAAAAAAAAAAAGAGAGAATACAAAAAAAAGAGAGAACACAAAAAAAAAGAGAAAGAAAATGGGAAGCCAAAACAAGGCACCCGAGAAAAATCAACCCAAGAAGAAATACAGTCATCCATCCATTCATCTCAGAAGCGTCTGTAGCTAAGTCCAACAGCTCTATCATCGTAACTTAGGATAAGGGCTGAAAGACTGCCATCGGCCGGCAACGACGGATTCCCGACCTCTAGCCGCCGCAGTTATCCCAAAAAAAGAAAAGAAAAAAGAAGAAAGAAAAGAGAAACGTGTGCCTAAACAAAGAGGACGGAGTGAAAACTCGAAAGGGCGCTCTAAGTAAAAACAGTGGGCATACAACGGACTTACTAAAAACTCGAAAGGGCGCTAAGGGTAAAAACAGCATAGCTGCCAAGCGGCAGGCAAGATCAAACACCCAGGACGTGATGAAAACCCGAAAGGGCGCCACGGGCAAAAATGACGGAAAAATGCCGGCTGTAGTGAAAACTCGAAAGAACGCTGCAGGCAAAAATGTCTCGAGTAGAAAAAGAAAAATTAAAAGTGCAGGTACTGAAAAATCAGACGGTCCGAAACAGTTCAAGCAGTTGTAGTTCGAGAACAAGAAGAAGTACAATCGGGAACAAAGAACTCTGTAAACTCTGACAATCTCAGGAAGTAACAGTTTCCATTGCTTACACCTCTAGGGAACCAAAGGGATCTCACAAGTCAATCTCGAGACATCAGTCAAAGCATTGGCCGAGCCTCAGTTCTGATTCTTATGTCCCGACACAAAATTTAGACACACACTCACAAGACAACTCATGGCATAATAGATTTTCAAACAGTTTTCTCTTTTTTCATTAAATGCAACATATTTCTTTTACATATATCATGTCATCTTTTTCAAAAAATACAAAAAATGCATCATCACCAGCTATGCAAAAAGGTAACGTGTAGTCAAAGCAATCAATCTCTACCCTCCTCCTCGGCCATATCAGGTAAGTCCTCTGACTCATAATAAAATAGCCTCGCTCTCAACCTGCTCACCTCCATACGTAGGTAATGCACCTCATCGCGCTCAAGGATACGGATCGCTGCCTCTTCATCAGACAACCTCTGATCGGCAGCCAATCTCCTTAACATCATCTCACAATGATACCGAAGTATAGAGATCTCAGACAGCAAGTGGCCATGAGTAGCCAAGAGGAAACCAGGATCGATAAATGGGCGCTCCTCAAAGGGCTCATAGGAACCAGATGAAGAACCAGCGTCCCCAAGAATATCCTGCTCATCCTCATCGGCAGTCTGGTGCCAGCAAGGAATGCGCCGGTATAGAGACAGCTCAGCAACCCAGTGTTGATATGGGGCGGTCGCCATCGAAAAACTTCGCAGCTCAAAATCAAGCAAATCAGCAATCAAGTAACTCGCCCAAGATCCATTAACTCGAGTCTTAAAATCAGATGATCTAGACGGAAGTGCTCGACGCCCGATACCCGTAAAAGCAAAAAGAGGAATATCCTGCTCATATCCGAACTGCTATAGGAACCGGATAGGGTGGTAAGAAAAGTAAGATTGAAAGCCTACCAACATCAGAGGAAGACGGTGCGCATCGCAAAGCAATAGAGGAAGTGAAAGCCAAGATGACTCCCAACGAACATTCCATTCATGCAGCTCAGCAAACATCCTGTGATACAAGGGCTCGCTCATCCTAGCTGTATGCGGAAGGAACTCCATGATGTGTCACATGAATGTATGAGGATTAAATCATACTTTCAAGTACTAGCTCAATTCTGTGAAGTAGAGACCGTACTTCAGTACGGGCAGTGTGGGGTGCTTAACCTCTTCCCACCTTGTAACAGTGATCCCTTACCTCGAATCTCTGGCCGCAGATCAAAAGGAGTCATTTTGGAGGAATGAATCTTCGGATTCCCTTCTCTAATGTTTCTACGTGGTCTAGTCGACTATAGATTCGAAGTATCTGGCTAGTGGCGACTTTGGTCTTACACAAACTCATCCCAACACATCCAGCTTAACACGACAACAGATAAAAAGCCCTTGAGAACGAGGCAAGCTAGTGGCACAAACGGTGATTCGCTCGCACGCACCCTCTTCTTTTCCAAAAGGAAGGGAGAGTGTTCGGGAGTGCGGAACGACGAGCGTCCACACCCCACCTCAATTTTCAATGGAGGATACTCTAAAGGCATTTATGCAAGGGAAAACGCAAATAAATCAAACGAACCAACAAATGTTCCAAGAGATTAAAGTCTCGGTTGATGAGATTAAGGGACGCTTGAATGCTAGGGAAGGGACCTTTACTGCCCAACCTCAGCCCAATCCAAAGCAAGTACATAAAGTAAGCATCCACAATCTCTCCAACCAACATGTGGAGCAAGACAAATCCGTCACCACTCTTAGAAGTGGTAAGTAAATTGACAAATCTATTCCGGTGAAGGCTGACAAGTGTAATGATCCGAAAAATTCTGAAGATGAGGATGGATCTAACTCAGCCCCACAAGAAACGGAACGCGTTTATAAGCCCGTAGCACCATTCCCTTCAAGATCGGTTGCTCCAAAATCTCTCCCAAACTCTCATGATATTTTAAAGATTTTCAGACAAGTCAAGATAAGCATTCCATTGCTTGATGCCATTAAACAAATTTATTCTTATGCCAAGTTTTTAAAGGACTTATGCACAACCAAATGTAAATATAATGTGTAGCAAAAGGCCTTTTTGAATAAGCAAGTGAGTGTTATTCTCACTCAAAAGACCCTCCCAAAATTCAAGGATCCCGGTAGCCCCACAATTTCATGCATCATTGGTGACTACTGGATTGAATGTGCATTGCTAGACTTGGGGGCAAGCGTAAATTTAATCCCATACTTGGTATATGAGCAACTAGGCCTTGGTGAATTTAAACCCACCAAAACTACGTTGCAACTCGCTGATAGATCCATCCGTGTACCGAGAGGGATAGTTGAGGGTGTATTGGTCCAAGTCGATAAATTTTACTACCCGGTGGATTTCATCATTTTGGACACACAACCGGTTATGGATACTAGCACTCAAATACCGGTGATTTTAAGCCGCCCATTCCTGGCTACATCAAACACAATTATTAATTACCGGATGGGGTTATGCAATTGTCCTTTGGAAACATGACATTGGAGGTGAATGTGTTCCATTTGGACAAAAGGCATAGGGATGATGATGATGAGCTCTTCGAGGTAAACATGCTCGAATCTTTTGAGGAAGAAGAGCTCCTCTAACTTGAACCACTAGAAAGCTTGGAGACATGCTTGGCACATTTCGAGGATTTCGAAGACCCCATCATTAGTGAAATTGTTCAAGCATTGAATATTGAGAAATCGATAGTTGGTACTAGCCGGTGGAGGCCCCATTTTGAAAGATTGCCACCAACCACTTCAAGGCCTCTCCCGTCTAACATCAAACCACCGAAGCTTGACCTTAAACCATTGTCATCCGAGCTGAAATATGTATATTTGGGTCAAGAAGAAACATTCTCGGTTGTCATTGCCTCTCACTTAGGAAAAGACCAAGAGCACAAGTTGATTAAGCTACTCAAAGAATATAAGGGAGCCATAGGTTGGATAATAGCAGACCTCAAGGGTATAGACTCTTCGGTATGTACTCACCGTATTCACCTCGAAGAGAACGCAAAAATGATTAGACAACCTCAAAGAAAGTTAAATCCAAATATGATGGAGGTTGTCAAAGCCGAGGTGTTAAAGCTACTAGATGTGGGTATCATCTACCCCATTTCAGATAGCCAATGGGTGAGTCCTACCCAAGTTGTCCCTAAGAAGTCTGGTATTACCATCATAGAAAATGCCAACAACGAGCTTATATCGACTAGAGTGACCACCGGTTGGCGTATGTGCATTGATTATCGGAAGCTAAACACGGTCGCTAGGAAGGACCACTTCCCTCTCCCGTTCATGGATTAAATTTTGGAGAGGTTAGTGGGTCACTCCTATTATTGCTTCCTAAATGGCTATTCCGGTTACAACCAAATTGAGATAGCCCCAGAAGACCAAGAGAAGACCACCTTTACATGCCCATTTGGCACCTTTGGATACCGAAGAATGCCATTTGGGTTATGTAATGCACCCACCACATTCCAACGATGCATGTTGAGTATTTTCTCAGACATGGTGGTTGAGTTTCTCGAGGTATTCATGGATGATTTTTCTGTTTTTGGTTGTACTTTTAATGAGTGCCTCAATCACTTGAAGTTGATCCTGACAAGGTGTGAGGTGAAAAACCTTGTCTTAAACTGGCAGAAGTGCCATTTTATGGTACAAAGAGGAATAGTCCTTGGACATATCATCTCGTCCAATGGAATAGAGGTAGACCGGGTAAAAATTGATATTATTTCCAACCTACCACCACCCAAGAGCATACGCGATGTGCGGTCCTTCCTTAGACACGTCTGTTTTTATAGAAGGTTCATAAAGGATTTCAGTCATATCTCAAGGCCCTTATGTAACCTTCTCCAAAAGGAGAACCAATTTGAGTGGAGTGCCGAATGTCAATTAGCTTTTTCAAAGCTAAAATACATGTTGACAACCGCTCTTATCATGCAACCACCGGATTGGTTCGTATCTTTTGAGTTGATGTGCGATGCGAGCGATTATGCTATTGGGGCGGTGTTAGGCCAAAAGATGGATAAGAAGCCCCACGTTATCTACTATGCAAGTAGGACCTTAAATCCCGCCTAAGTAAATTACTCGACTACAAAGAAGGAGCTCTTAGCCGTCATGTTTGCCTTGGACAAATTCAGGCCTTACTTAATAGGATCCAAGGCCATTATTTACACAGATCATGCCGCACTGAAACACCTTCTTCGTAAGAATGATGCCAAGCCCCATTTGCTTAGATGGATCCTACTCTTTCAAGAATTCAATTTGAAGATCAAGGACAAGATGAGAGTAGAGAAAGTGGTGGCAGATTATTTATCCCGCCTAATCCAACCTAATTCCATTGACAAGTTACCTATTGAGGACTCATTCCCTGATGAGAAACTCTTTGTTGCTATGTATCCACCATAGTACGCTGACATAGCCAATTATCTTTCCACAGGTACGATGCTGATTCATTGGACTGCGCAGGACAAACGAAAATTTCTAAAGGAAGTGCGCATATTTTTCTGGGATGAACCTTTGCTTTTCAAATATTGCCCAAATCAAATAATTAGGAGATGTGTCCCTGATGTTGAACATAATTTTGTCATCTCCTTTTATCATAATCAAGCGTGTGGTGGTCAATTTTTTACCAAGAAAACCATTGCTAAAATTTTATAGTGTAGTTTTTATGGCCCACTTTATTTAAGGACACCCACGAGTTTTGCAAAGCATGCGAGCATTGCCAAAAGTTAGGAGGATTGTCCCGTCGAAATATAATGCCTCTTACCCCAATTCGACATCTTGAAGTCTTTGACTGTTGGGGCATCGATTTCATGGGACCATTCCCCTCATCTTTTGAACATATTTATATATTGCTTTCCGTAGACTATGTGTCCAAGTGGATAGAGGCTATTCCATGTAGAATTAATGATCATCGTACGGTTTTGAAGTTCCTTAAAGAAAACATACTTTCTAGATTTGGAATGCCTCGGGCCATCATTAGTGATGGTGGTTCTCACTTTTGCAATAGGCCATTTGAAGCCTTAATGAAGAAATATAGTATTAAATATAAAGTGAGTATCCCATACCACCCACAAATAAGTGGACAAGCTGTGAAATTTTCAATCGGGAAATCAAACAAATTTTGGAAAAGACGGTGAGGCCGGATCGCAAAGATTGGTCGTTAAAATTAGACGATGCTCTTTGGGCTCACCATACCGCTTACAAGACCTCCATTGGAATGTCCCCTTATAGACTTGTCTATGGAAAAGCTTGTCACTTACCTGTGGAAATTGAACACAAAGCCTATTGGGCAATTCGGGCATTGAATTTTGACATTGACAAGGCTAGCTCACTTCGTCAACTCCAACTTAATGAGCTTGATGAGATCCGAAACGATGCTTATGAGAACTCGAGGATTTACAAGAGTAGAATGAAAGTATTCCATGACAAGCACATCTTCTGAAAATCTTTCCCAGAAGGTCAAAAAGTGCTCTTGTACAATTCTCGACTTTATCTTTTTCCTAGAAAATTACGATCTCGACGGACCGACCCATATATTGTTAAAGAAGTTTTTCTGCATGGGGCTGTCTAAATAGAGAATCCTGTAAATCGTACCTGTTTTAAAGTGAATGGACAACGCCTTAAACCATTTGTTGAGAAATTTGATTCAGAGGACATGTCCATCATTCTAAATGATCTTGTGTACCAAGATGATTGATCTCCTAGTCTGACAGAGGTACAATGTAGGATTAGGTTTAGTTGTTTTTTCTATTTTAGTTTCAATTGCTTTAGTAGTTTGATACCGGGTTGTACACTTCTATGATCGACTCTCTCAGGTACTATCGTTCTCACTCTCTTTTATTTTACCATTGCTCTCATGTTCATGCTCATTGCGTATCTTTTTACAATGAGGACAATGCAAGATTTGGTTGGGGGGTGAGATGAGATTCCTCATCTAGCAGTTTGTGAACATTTCGAGCATTATTTGTTGAATTTTTTTAATTTTTTGGAAATTCAAAACTCTTTTAGAAAATTTTGTTTTTATACATTCGGGATGATACAAGTCTAAGAAAAGGAGATATGAAGTGAGTGATGTTGAAAGTCTTGAACTACCTTTAATATAATGGTTTTATATGTGAATTCCCCTATTTATATGATTGATAGAAAATTTGAACATTTTTACACCTAGTTCACATTACACGATTTTCATGGTTTAAATTGATTATGTAGCTTTGTGGATTGGCTAGACTTAGATTTGAGGTGTTGAGGAACCAAGCCGGGGTACTTTGTCCATCCTTATCCATGGGAAAATAATGAAAGATATAGATTTCTAAAAATCCTATCTAATGTATATGAAAAGAAAAGAAGGAAAGAAAATATGGGTATGCTTGAAAATATGGTGGAAAATTCCGAAAAGGGCTACCTATTACCAATTGGAGGATGGTCTACCCGTAACCAAAGTCGGAAATGGGATGTAGTGTGAAAGCCGTCAGAAGGACAGTAAGGAAAATTCCTGTCATAAGCTTGTGGTTGATTTGTTATGTTTGAGAGTTTAAGGCTTCAGCTTCTATCACCCAATTTTTCTGATTTTTGCACTTGTATGTTTTGGAGTGTTTAGAGGCATAGTTTCTGAAAGAGAGTTGGATCTTGGAGAATTGAACTTGTTTCACGCATGTTTTGCTCGAGACTAGCAAAATGCTGGTTGGGGGGTGTGTTGAGCCTCCAATTTATACATTTGCCGACTCATTACATCACATTATATGCATGGTTTTCATGTTTAAAGACTAATTTAATACATGTTTTTGTGATTGTAGGAATGAGAGGGAGATTTCACCAATTCATGGTTAAAAGAGTCACTTTGTATGCATTGAAGATCAAAGAACTAAGTGCTAAAGGATGGGAGAACGAAGTAGGAGAGATATGGAAGAAAGAAGGAAGAAGTGCAACACTCTGCACTGAAAACTTGTCGTCTGACCGGTTTGCCAAGGCATAGGACCGGTTGTCTGACCGGTCTGGAATTCAACAGAGACCCCCATTCCTATACATATCACTGGACCAAGATAGACCGATCTGACGATCAGTTGCACATCACTCAGACTGGTTGTCAAACCGGTCGAATACTCAACAGAAAGGGGTCAAAAGTCCAAAAAGCTTGCTGGACTATTTTTTTTGTTTTACGACCGGTCATCCGACCAGTCGTCCACGAGCTCAGACCGGTCGTCCGACCGGTCGGCTGCGTAACAAAGCTTGTCCTACAAGCTCCGATTTTCTCTGCGCAACTCTGTGATTTCTTGCGCAATCTGGAACCTTCCGTAATATTCTATAAAAGGGGACCTAGGGCTTCGTCTAAAGGTATCCTAGAAGAGATTGGAGATCGTGGGAAGTGAAGGAGAGCACCGTGGAGCGTCCAAAACTCCGTCGATTCCGGTTTTTATAGTTTTCATGTCTTTTTCATTGAGTTCTAGTTGTAGTATGACAATGCTCGGCTAAAATCTCTTAGTTATGGTTGAGAGGTAAAGCTTGTAGCCAATTTCATGTATAATTCATTTTAATTCAAGTACTTTCACTTTAAGTTTGGATTTTGAATATTTTACTTCGAATGAAGTTGATATTTTTATAAGTTTTATTAGAGTTCATGTGCTCCGGACATGGATTCCTTGCAATTCTCTGAGATTATTGTTAATGCAAAGATTTGTCAATTACCATGGTTAGTGTGTCGTCGAGTCCCTGGCGGCTGAAGACAGTTTTCCTTGCGGCTGAAGACAGAAGCTTCTCGAAGATCAAGTCAGCTTCAAGCCTCTCCACCCAAACCTTTGATCCCAAAAACTTCTATAGATGGCCCAAAACCTTTCTAGGCACATCCTTAGCACCATCTATAGCCCACCTTCCATTAAGATCAGCAATGGATAGGTTCTTGGTAGCAGAAGTTTCTTTAAAATTGAAAATATATAAGTCTGCTCTCTCCGATACATACCCGATCCATCGGAGAATATTCCGATAGATGTCCGATCAATCGGACAATGTGTCCGATCCATCGGAAAATAGTCCAGTTACATTGTAAACTCTCTGGACACTTTTCCGAGCCATCGGAGGGCTGTCCGATCCATCGGACAGTGTATTCCGATCAATCGGACAGTATGTCCGATCAATCGTATAATTGTCCAGCAAATATATGAAAAACTCTCTGGACTCTTTTACGATCAATCGGAGGTCTGTCCGATCCATCGGACAGGGCTCTCCGATCCATCGGACATAGATACGATCCATCGGAGGAATTTTCAGAAAAATTGCATCAACTCTCTGGAAGAAATTCTGATCAATCGGACCATCTGTCCGATCAATCGGCCAGGGTATTCCGATCAATCGGAACTAAGTCCGATCAATCGAAGAACCTATTTTCAAGCAAAATTCAAATTTGACTAAAACTTATGTCCGATCGATCGGAACCTATCGAGCTGACCGTTTTCTGACCGTTGAATGGCATAATCTATTTATAGAACTCGGTTGGATCTTGCCCAAGACACCTTGAGCATCATCTAGGGTTTGAGTGAGCCTTCTTCTTGAGATCCGCTTCTTCCAAAACCCTTAGATTTGTTGAGTTCATTCTTCAATCCATGTTGATCTGACCAACATTGATTAAGCATTCAAAGCTTGGATTGAAACATGAACTCAACTCCTCTTTAATGGCATCTTGACCTACCTCTCATAGACATTCTCTTGTCATCAATGCCATTAATGGTGGTTTAGGTAGAAGCTTTCCTCATATAAAAGCCATATCCCAAAATAGCCTCAACCTAACCTCAATCCCTCACCTTGGAATCTACAATGGGTCATCCGGAGCAAGGTTGCTGATCGAGGGAGCTGAAGAAGACGTCTTCCGTACAAGCCGAAGCTTCTTCAACAAAGGCATCATCAAGGGACTCAATCAGCTAAGTATATTTAGTCTTTCGAGTCCAAGAAATCTCCTCAAGTTGAGATTTGGGTTTCAGAGTTTGAAGACCCAAACTCGGTAGAGTCCTTGTGTAGGACAAGTCCTTGAGTAGGACAAGCCCTTGTGTAGGACTAAGTGGTCATGGATTAGTCCTATGGAAGGATGAATCCATGTGTTGAGTCGTAAGTCCTTTTGTAGGCTGTTAAGGTTTATGGTTAACCTCATTTAAAACCATAGTGATAGTGAAATCCGACCACTCAAGGAGTGAGTGGATCAGCCGGGAGTGGAGTAGGTACATAACCGAACCACTATAAAAATCCCTTGTTGTGTGGTGAATGGATGAACTGATTTACTTCTTTCAAATGTGCTTCTATTGATTTATACTTTGCATATCTGGTGTTTGATGAAAGTGCTCTAAGAATACTTTGTATTGAGAAATTTAAAAAGTGTCCTATTCACCCCCTTCTAGGACAAGATAACTTGTTTCTTGCTTCTACAACAGCGGTAATCAAACTTATATCGCATTTTCTATTGGTATCAGAGAGGGTTGCTCTTTAAGGACGTAACCGTCTAGAGTAAGATCCGATACCGGAGCACTAGCATCATGTCTAACCGAGATGGGAGTGCCACCAACCGTCCACCTTTCTTTGACGGGTCCAACTATGCTTATTGGAAGGCGAGAATGAGAATTTTTCTCCAATCCATGGACCGTCCGGTGTGGCTTAGCACACAAACTGGATATACTTTGCCCACCGAGCAAGTGGAGGTTGATGGGAAAAATATTGTCATTCTCAAAGATGATTCTAAATGGGATGACATAGAGAGAGCTCAATACATGGCAAATGCCAAAGCTCTCAATGCGATTTGCTGTGCGGTTTTCCCGGAAGAATTTCAGCGCATTCTCACATGCGCAACTGCAAAAGAAGCGTGGGATATACTTGAGGTTACCCACGAGGGAATTAGCACAGTAAGACGCTCGAAGCTTCAGCTCTTAACCACCAAATTTGAAAACATTAGGATGGAAGAGACTGAAACTTTCATGGAGTTTTATACTAAATTGTCAGATATTTGCAACTCCATGTTTGTCTTAGGGGATCGGGTTCCGGAATGAAGGATTTGTAGAAAAATACTTAGGTCCCTCCCGGGAAGATTTGACTCCAAGATAGTTGCCTTAGAAGAGTGTAGAGATATAGATAGCATGAAAGTAGAAGAACTCATAGGTTCCCTACAAACTCATGAACTACACTTTAAGGCCCCCTCTAGGAAGAAAAACATCGCCCTAAAATCCTCTCACAAACATAAGAAAATTAAGAGTGAGTCAGAGGAAGATAGCGATGATGAGGATGATGAGGAAGAAAAATTAAACAAAAAATTCAAGAGATTCCTCAAATTTGATAGAGGGAATAGCCGTGACAAGAAGGACAAGAAGGGTGATAAACATAAAGGGAAATCATCCAAACCTTCATCCGTCCGATGTTACGGTTGCGGTCAACGTGGCCATATTGCCCCGGACTGTCCGGAAACGCCTAAACCGAAAGGTAAAAAGGCAATGGCTGCCACGTGGGATAATACGGAGGAGTCGGACTCCAAATCCGATGACTCTACTAGTGATGGGAGCCAACATAATGATCTAGCTCTCTCGGCCTCCACCACTACCCCTCTTCCCGCTTATCTAAGAGGGGATCCCAACCGCTATCCCTTCTAGGAGTAGAAGGAGTTCCCAACCCCTCACCTCATGCTACATTTTATGAGGGTGTTGAGGAAATTAGTTACCCTTAGGCTTATCAAACTAAACATAGTTAGTGAGGGTAGCTAGAAATGCTTATATAGGTAAATTTGAGGATTTCAACCTCATTTCTGTGTGTATGGGCAAATCAGAGGATTCAAGCCTCATTAGCCCAATTTTTGATAATTTAGCCTTGCTTTTAATTAATATATTTTCTTGCTAGATTATCACCATGGTTAGATTAGCTAATCATCTTGAGTTTTATGCTTCATTGTATGCTAATCTTTGCTTAGTATTGGTCTTGATATACCAATAGGGGAGGTTGGTTGATTGGGCTATAAGCCCTTGAGCTTTAATGCTTAGTGTATATCATAGATGACCAATTAAGCATGATTAACTATGCTTAGATAGTTACATTTTCTTGTTAATCATGTTCTTTAACATGCTCTATGATTTTATGTTCATGCACCCTATACTCTCTCTAGTTAGCATGTGCTTATAGTTATAACTGCGACATACTATCTTCTCTTACCTTAACCTTAATTGATATATCATTAAGGGGGAGAGAATAGTTTGTCAATTGCTAACAAAAAGGGGGAGAAAGATCAAGTCCCACCAAAACTAGTTTGCTATGTTTTGTGATGCAGGGATTGACAGGTTATGAGGGAGCAAACTGAAGAGGAGCTGCTTAGATTAGGCATGTCAAGAGTCCTGTATTTCATTTTATATCAATGTAATCTCTTGTACATGTATTTGTTTTGGTAGGTTAGGTTTTTGTAAGTAATTGACAAAGGGGGAGATTGTTAGTGCACTTTTCTGTGGCATACTAGTGCACCTTGTTTGTCAATTACTTAGGTTAGTGAGTCTAGTGTCGGTTGAGCTTAATGAAGATGAAGACCGAAGACTCAAGTGGCCCTGCTGCATCAAGGAAGAAGAAACAGGTAAATGTGATGCCTTGGTGTGCCTTGCCTTGACCAAAACCTAGCCCATAACCTCTTAGATGACTTGGACCAACTAGGTATACCCTTAGTCATCATTATTAGTCTTAGAACTCCATGAAAAACATGATAAGTTAGACTAATTTAAGAGGTGGAAGCTGCTGTAAACAAAATAGCTCAAAACAGCAGTTTCCGATTGATCTCCGATCAATCGGACGTTGGCTCCGATAGGACTCCGAATCAATCGGACAGAAGCTCCGATCAATCGGACAGAAGCTCCGATTAATCGGAAATTTTTCCAGCAACCTTGAAAATCCACTGGACATATTTCCGATCAATCAGACAGCCTTCCGATCCATCGGAAGGGGTCCGTCCGATCAATCGGACAGTGTTCCGATCAATCGGAATATCTTCCAAAGACTTCACTGGATAGATTTTCGATCAATCAGATTTGTCTCCGATCAATCGGACAGGTCTCCGATCCATCGGACCTTCTTCCGATCAATCGGAGATGCGCGAATCTGCCCGTTTTTTTACCGTTGGAAGAAAATCTATTTAAGATGGGGGATTCGTTTTTGAGCTAAAAGAGAGGGGATTTTGAGGAGATAGAAGCCACCATTGCTAGAGATCATTAGAGGCTCTATCACAAACCTATAGCAAGCCATTCTCCTTGTGTTTTCATCACAAGCTTGGGCCATTCAATGGCATCTTGAGAATAGGACTTGTTCCCTCTTGATTCCTAGGGTTTAGACACCTTGATGATAGTTAAATCCTTTGTCTAAACACTACCTAGGAGTCCATTTAGGTGCATTCCTCTAGGAAACCCATTTCCTACCATTTGTAGAGGTTTCACCATTCCCTAGCACCTTGGGCATCTCCAATGGAGCATCACATGCAAGGTAGCGGATCTTGGAGCTGAAGCCTTAGCAAAGCAACGGCGTCAAAGATCGGGGGAGCACAAGGGGAGCTGATTCAAGCACGGGAGAGCGAGAAGAAGCAACCCAAAGCGGCGTTGAACAAGGGGCTCAATCCGACAAGTAAGGTTGTCTTGTTAAGAGTCCATCCACTCAATTCCCTGTGGGAGTTGAGTGTAGAGTTTGTTTGACAAACTCGCCCCGGGGTCGTTAGCCGATCCTTGGCCTATTAGTTGGGCCTAAAATCTAGGGATGTCAGCCGTTCCTTGGCAAGTTAGTTGGGCCTAAAATAAAGTCTCTAAGGGGGAGCCACCAACACGGGTGCAAACGTGTAGGTTGGGAGGAACCTGTAAACTCCCCGGTTGGGTGGATCCGATTTAAAACACCTTGGTTGGGAGGAACCAGATTTAAACTCCCCAGTGAATGCTGGTGTGCTCAAAGGGGTTGAGTACTTGAACCGGGAGTGGAGTAGACAAGTAGTCGAACCACTATACATCGTTGTGTTTGTGATTGATTCTTGAGCACATTTCTCTTTATGCATTATGTTTAATTGATTAATTATGAATGCTTAGTTAGGAATGTATGCTAGGCACTTGATAGGCACATCCACACTCACAAAATGTACTTTCACTACCTCATGTTGACTTGAGCATTTCTTGATCCATCCTCTCTAGTCCACATGAGTTGATTAGACTAGGTTGTTAATTGCTTTATCTTTTGCTAGTCTATTAATTGGACCCACTTAGGCTTGGAAGCCGAAGTGTTAATCGCTTACGTAGTATAATTTGTTGAATTGTTCAAGTAGGCGAAAATAATTTTAAAAAGGTCCTAATCACCCCCCTCCTATAGGTTTAGCCATAATTCTAGTTGCTCCTCAAGCTTCCGCACGCGTATGCGTAGGGTGTCGTGTTAGGCTACCCGACGCAATTTCAATTATTATATTTGGCTTGATTAGATTCGAATTATGGTAACCCTTAAGCATGTCATAGTCCATAGGTATGGCTGTTACTCTGAAGGCTATGATTTTGAATGCTATGAGATTGAATAGGACTAGAACTTGGAAGTTCAACTTAAGTGAGATTGAATGTGTTTTAAATGCTCTATCTTCCAACTAGATGAGAGATAGAACTTCGAATCTAGTTGTGTTTTATGCTTGGATTGATTAGATTGACATGGGATTGCTACAAGTGTATCCTTGAAAGCCTTCGTTCCTTTAAATTACTGATTTTTCTAAGTTACTGTTTTAAGTTAATTCTCTTAATTCAAAACTCCAAATTGTTTCAATTCAAGTTACTGGAATAGTTTAGAATTGATTTTCTAATTCCCTGTGGATCGACCTCGGTCTTATCGAAATTATTACTACATCGCAGCCTTACACTTGAGGCGAGCGAACGGAACACCTTCATCTTGTCCTTGTAAATTCTCGCATTCTCATATGCCTCATTCCAGAGTTCTACAAGTTCATTTAATTAAAGCTTGTGCAGTGAGCTCGCTTTGTCAAAATCAAAATTCATCTTCTTTATCGCCCAATATACCATATGTTCTAACTCCACTAGTAAATGACAAGCTTTCCCATATATGAGTCTATAAGGAGACATTGCAATGGGGTTTTTGAAAATTGTACGGTAACCCAGAGCGTATCGGTAAGTCGAAGAGACCAATCTTTCCGATCGGGGTTTACTGTTTTCTCTAGAATGTGTTTGATTTTCCTATTGGATATCTCAGCTTGTCCACTTGTTTGTGGGTGATAGGGAGTGCTCACTTTATGAGTAACACCATATTTTTTCGTTCATGCTTCAAATGGTTGGTTACAAAAGTGAGACCCTCCATCACTGATAATGACTCGAGGCGTCCCGAACTGAGAAAGAATGTTTCCTTTTAAAAATTGAATGACTATTTTATGGTCATTAGTCCAACAATGAATTGCTTCAACCCATTTTGAAACATAATCAACGGCAAGTAAGATGTATAAATTTTCAAAGGAAGAGGGAAATAGGCCCATGAAATCGATGCCCCACCAATAAAAAATTTCTATGAGTAAGATGGGATTGAGAGGCATCATATTTTGATAGGATATACCTCCCAATTTTTGACAAGGCTCATAAGCCTTACAAAACTCATGCGTATCCTTGAACATGGTGGGCCAATAGAACCCACATTGTAGAATTTTGGCGGTGGTCTTTTTAGCCGAAAATGGACAACACATGCCTGAGAATGACAAAAGGAGATGATAGTGTGTTGCTCATGATCCGACACACATCTCATTATAATCTGATCGGGATAGTACTTAAACAAATACAAGTCGTCCCATAAGAATTTCCTTACCTCGCTGAAGAACTTATCCTTATCTTGCTTTTTCCAATGTGTTAAAATTGTACCTATAGCAAGATAGTTAGCAATGTTCGCATGCCATGGAATTGGGAGACTTTAAAAAGTTGTTCATCGGGGAACATGTCATTGATCGTAGTCGTCTTAGAGGAATCGATGAGAACAAGTCTAGAGAGATGGTCAGCCACTGCGTTTTATACTCCCTTTTTATCTTATATTTCTATGTCGAACTCTTGGAGTAGAAGGATCCATCGCAATAAGCGGGGCTTAGCTTCCTTCTTAGAAAGAAGGTACTTAAGTGCAACATGATCAGTAAATATGATGATCTTGGATCTGATCATGTAGGACCTAAACTTGTCCAAAGCAAATACTACTACTAAAAGTTCCTTTTCTGTAGTGGTATAATTTACCTGAGCCGAGTTTAGAGTTCTACTTGTATATTAGATAACGTATGGCTTCTTCTCTTTTCTCTGACCTAACACTGCCTTAATAGCGTAATAACTCGCATCGCACATGATCTAAAAAAGAAGGCTCCAATCAAGTGGTTGCATTATAGGAGCACATGTCAACATACCTTTAAGTTTAACAAAGGCATTTTGACATTCCTCATTCCATTCGAATGAGTTTTCCTTTTAGAGGAGGTTATATAAAGAATGAGAGAGAGTATTAAAGTCCTTAATGAACCTGTTGTATAATCTGGTGTGTCTTAAAAAGGACCGCACATCCCGTATGCTCTTGGGTGGTGAAAGGTTAGAGATAAAATCAATTTTAGCCTTATCCACCTCGATTCCCTTGGATGAGATAATGTGACCAAGGACCATTCCCTTTCAAACCATAAAGTGGCACTTCTCCCAATTCAGCACTAGGTTTTTATCTTCACATCTTCTCAAAACCGTTTTTAAGTGCCCAAGGCACTCATCAAAGTCACAACCAAATATGGAGAAGTCATCCATGAAGACTTCGAGAAATTTTCCTAAACAAACAATCCTTGATGTTTAATTCGCTGTGGTTTCCCAAATACACAACTAAAATCGAAATCAATCCTATCTAGTCAGATGATAGAGCGGTTATAACAAACAATCTGTCATATGTGTGATTTATGCACATGATTCCCTCAATTTAAGTTAAGACTTGAGCACACTCAATTGCATAGGTCAATTCTAGTTCCAATAGGTTAAGATCACAATTATAATCATCATTAAATTCTTTCACAAAGCATAACTAGATCATGATTTAAACTCCATTCAAATCACATAGACAATCACACAAAATTCAAAAATTCCAGACAAATAGAACTTTGGATTGAAGTTCCCACATGAGAATCCAAGTCTAGAGCGTCTTGAACCCGATTCCACAGAGCATACAGGTCTAGATCCATTCAAAACAATTAAGGACTAAAGTAATTCTTCTAAACATCCATGAGCCATCATAAGATTAAGAAAAAGTACTTAGAACTTCATTCAAACTTCAAACCATTGTTCTTTAATGAAAATTCAACTTGAAACCAACGTAAACGAATTAAAACATCTTAGATTCATCACAAGCTTCACCTCTTAGCCCTAGCTAAGAGGTTTAGTCGATCATGATCCAAGGAAACATGAAAGCAACTAAGGAAAACATGAAAACTAGAAGAACAAACTAGGAGGAGTTGTAGAACTCCGAATCCGACTTCCGCTGCCTCCTGCCGTGGTAAATCTCTTCTAAGATGCCTTAGGAACGAACCCTAGGTCCGCTTTTATAAATTTGGAGCTCCAATAACCCAGAAAGTTCCAGAATTCGCAAGTCCTTTCGCAATTGCAGCTCTAAAATCGGAGCTTGCTGAGCAAGCATCTTAAAATTCGCAAAATATAAGTGGTCGACCGGTCATGACCGATCGGACTAAGCTGGCCGACCGATCTTGACCAGTCTGACCCGTCTGGCTGAGGTCCAGAGAGTACAGAGAGGGGCTAGGGGCTGTGGTCGACCAATCAAGACCGGTCGGACCTGTCTGGGGCTTGCTCCAGCGACCTCCTGCAGTTGCTGGAGTGTCTTGTGAGAGGTGGCCGACCAGTCAAGACTGGTTGTGGCCTCCTTGCCCGTCCGGTCAAGATCGGTCGGACCCTATTTTCTTTGTTTTTCTTTCTCTTTCTTCCTCTCCTTCCTCTCCTTGCTTTCTTGTTTCTTTGGCCCACCTTAGGTCTTCATCCAAGGCTCCTAAATATGCTTCTTTTAGCTATCGATCGAGTGAACTCTCTCTCATTCCTGCAATCACAAAACCACGCATTAGAATAGTCTTTAAGCTTGAAAACCATCCATAGTTAGTGATCAAGTTAGAATATACACATTTAAGCGCTCAACACACCCCCCAACGAGCATTTTGCTAGTCCTGAGCAATACATGTGTGAAATATGTTTGCTTCTTTAAAACCTAGCTATCCTTTAAAAACTATGCTTCTATACACTCCAAGACGTGCAAGTGAAAAAATCGAAAGAACTCAATGATAGAAGTTGAGGCCTTAAACTTTCTCAAAACATAACAAGTGTTCATATGGATTCCCGCTGATTGATTGATAAATAGAAGAATTCAAACAACTTAACCTAGTGTGCTCAGTAAATGTTCATCTCATGAATTTTTGGAATTTACTTCTTCATGAATCAGCTAGATTAAGGATCTAAATGTGTATAGATTAACAACAAGCCTATGACAGGAATTTGCCTTACTGTCCTTCCGACGACTTTCATACTACTTCTCATTTCTGACTTTAGTTATGGGTAGACCATCCCCCAGTTGGTAATAGGTAGTCCTTTATGGAATTTTCCACCATATTTTCAATCAGTCCTATATTTTCATCCTTCCTTTCCTTTTCATACCACATTAGATAGGATTTTTAGAAATTCATATCTTCCGTTATTTTCCCATGGACAAGGATGGACAAAGTACCCTGACTTGGTTTCTCAGCACCTCAAATCCAACCTAACCAATCCACAAATCTACATTATCCCCTCAAACCATGAGAGTTATGTAATGTGAATGTTTACAGGCCTCAAGTGCAAGGCTGCGATGTAGTGATAATTCTCGGTAAGACTGAGGTCAATCCACAGGTAAGAAGTAAACAATTCCAACTACTCCAATAACTTGAATCTAAGAAGTTTGGGAAAACAGTTTATAGCATAAAATAGGAAAATCTGAGATTTGGAAAGAACTAGAGCATCAAGGATCCACTTGTAGTAGTTCAATACTAATCCATTCATCCAAGTACAACACAATTAGAATTAAAGTTCTATCTCTCATCTAATTGGAGGATAAAACATTCAATCACAAACAGTCCCACTTAGATCTGAAAATCAGATTCTAGTTCTAATGAAGCATATAGAACTTGAACTTGTAGCCTTCGAAGTAACAGCCATGCCAAGAGACTATGGCATGCTTTGGGGTTACTACAATTCGAATTCAAATAACCCAATCATGGCAATTGTTGTAGACAAATTTGGCTTTAAAGAGAAGTGAGGAATCGCGGTGGCATCTCCAAAATGCGACCAGCCTGGCTCATGCTCGACGAAAGGGGTCGCATCTCCAAAATGCGACCAGCCTGGCTCGTGCTCGACGAAAGGGGTCGCATTTCCGAAATGCGACCATCCCGGCTCGTGCTCGACGAAAGGGGTCGCATCTCGAATGCAAGCACTCTTGATATGAGCAGCTCCCGACATATAAGCGGTCGTGGTTTCTGGTTTCTGGCATGGATGGCCCTCATCTCATAGTACCAGCAGCCCGTATAGGCCGATTTTGGTTTATATCTATTCATAGTTCCGAATATCTAGAGACGTAATCAGCTAGACGTCTAGAATGTTTTGACTACTTCCTTATCCAAGGATTAACAAGATAAGCTTCTTATCCCATGAAATCAGTACTAATCTTAACAGCTTACATAGCAAGTTGGTTCATTTAGATTTGTATAAATAGATGACTCTATTGATGATAAAGGTACACAATACTCAATCTCTAACCCCCGTCATTCATTTGTTCTCTTTTCAACCTCACCCTATCTAACTTAGGCATCGGAGGGCCAATGGCTGGACGCCGGCCACCCTTAGTTATTTTCTGTCTCCTTTCAGGCCCAAGGAGGAAATCGCTTGGAGAGAAGGTGAACGTCTGGGGGATCCTGTTACAAAATTCGACGTAAACAGTTTGGCGCCGTCTGTGGGAACGATTTGATCATCAAAGTCAGTCGTTCTTACCACTGATCAAAATCCTTCCACAATGCCTCCTAAAAAGACTGTTCATCCTTCCACATCAAGGCAGACATTACCTCCGCCTGACGTTGCGGAATCAGTGCCTGTTCCTCAAACCACTTCAATAAACATCCCTCAAGGAGCTCCAAACATGCCGTCAGCGAACCCGTTATTTGAAGTTTCCGGAAGTCAAGAGGACGTCATGCGTTTCCTCGGAAATACCCTTCTAACCCTCAACGTCGGAGTTCAAGCCCTGTCTAATCGGCTTGATCAGCATTTCCTGGAGCTGCAGAGACAACCTTCCGAAGGGTTACCAGCGCATCCCATACCGGTAGCTTCTAGACATTCTGTGGACGAGCCACAGGTCCAACTAAATCATCCTCCATCAAATCGAATGCCGCTTGGCAACCAACCCCCTGTGCTACCTCCACATTCCATACATTCTAGTGCTTCTCATCAACATCAATCTCAGGGGTCCACTGTTGAAACGTCAGGTTATACTTTACCATAGGAAGGTGATCTCAAAAGAATCCATGATCGTTTTGATGTCATGGAGCAGCGATATCAGGCAAATCGACCATCAGCTGTGGTGGCGTCGATACATCGATCCGAGTCTCCTTTCACCAGCGAGGTCATGGCAGCACCTTTACCTAGAAAATATCGTACACCTGTCATCACTCCATATATAGGTATAGGCGATCCTCTCGAACACTTGGAAACTTATAGGTCTCTTATGGAGCTAGAGGGACATGGGTCGGAAATCATGTGTAGAGCTTTTTCCCTAACCTTAAAGGAAGCAGCTCGTATGTGGTTCCGGGGGCTGAAGCCTCGATCTATCGGCTCCTTTTCACAGTTATCGGAGCTTTTCCTTTCTCAATTCATGGGAAGCATCCGCACCAAGAAGCCAGCGTCCCACCTAATGGATTTGAAACAGCAGCATGGGGAGACGATAAAAGAGTTCACAGTATGGTTCACTGCCGAAGCCGTCCAAACTGAAGGACATACTGAAGAAAAAGGCCTCACCGCCCTCATAGCCGGAATTACGAGCAAAAAATTCAGATTTACCTTAGATAAAAACCCTCCAAAAACCATGGCAGAATTCCAAGCTAAAGCTCAGAAGTATATCAATGCAGAAGAAGTTTCTCTGGCACGTCATGGTATACAGAGTAAGAAGCGTAAGCCAGAGGAGATCTCGCCCCCAGATAAAAAATATCGACGTGGTCGACGAGACCGCTCTCCCAAGAAGCCTTATTCTGGTAAATATCATAACTACACTCCTCTCAACCGATCCCATGAAAAGGTGTTAATGGAGATTAAACATAAACCATATGTAAAATGGCCGGCCAAGATCAAATCTGATCCTGAAAAGAGAGATAAGGGTAAGTTTTGTTACTTCCACAAAGATCATGGGCATAGAACCCAAGACTGTATATCTCTGTGAGATCACATCGAAGCTCTCATTCGAAAGGGCCATCTCCAAGATTATGTTGCTCGTCGAGGTCGATCACCGGAAAGGGCAAAAGCCTCACCCCACCAGAAGAAGTCGCCTCACCATCATACTTCACAAGAAGACGTTGAACCTACTGGTGAAATTCTTACCATCGCCGAGGGACCAGCTTGCGGTGGCGATTCTCAAGCTTCAAGAAAAGCATACACTCGTAAGGCGTCCAAAAAGCCCCAGCATATCTACTGGCTGGAACAGACGCCCAACGCATCAAAAACCAGTCATCCTCCAATTTATTTCTCCCTCGAAGATGCAGAGGGAATTCACTTCCCTCACAAAGACTCCATCGTAGTCGCACTAAAGGTATCAAACTATTTGACTCATCATATTATGGTGGATACAGGTAGCTCTGCTAATATTCTATACCTGGAGGCTTTCAACAAAATGGCACTCGCTAGAAGCCTACTCAAGCCTGTCTCAACTCCCCTCATCGGCTTCGGGGGCGAAGTGGTGACACCTGAAGGAAGCATTGACCTTCCAGTCACCTTTGGGGAGAGTCCAACGAAGACGACTATCTTCATAAATTTCCTCATGGTGGACTGAAGATCAGCATACAACGCCATTTTGGGGCGGCCATCTCTTAATAAGGTTAGGGCAGCTTTACATCCTTTGTATTTGTGCGTCAAATTTCCTACCCCGAATGGTGTTAGGGTTGTACGAGGAAACCAAAAAGAGGCCCGGTCTTGTTATGAAATAGCCCTACAAGATCAAAAGATAGCATAAACGACACCAGTCATGATGGTAGCACAAGGTTCATCCAACTCCCCAGCAGATACCTTGTTGGACCCAAGAGAGGATGCTCTCCAATTAAGAACTCCCGGGGAAGAGATAGTAGCGATTCATTTAAATGAAGATGACCATCCAAAGTTGTTTGTGTGGGATCCTCTTTGAGGAACGTCTTTCGAGCAAATTTGATCTGCCTCCTCACTGAATATCAAGATGTGTTTGCCTGGTCTCACCAAGACATGCCTGGCATTGACCCTAGTGTCATCGCACACCGTCTGAACATCGACCCAAAGTATAAACCCGTCCACCAACGCCGCCGTGCCTTCACTGCAGACAGGCAAATGGCGATCAAGGCTGAAGTCGAGAAGCTGCTTAAGGTCAATTTCATAAAAGAAGTTGACTACCCAGAATGGGTCGCGAATGTAGTTCTCGTTCAAAAATCTAATGGCAAATGGAGAATGTGTGTCGACTATTCGGATTTGAACAAAGCGTGCCCCAAAGATAGCTTTCCGACCCCGCGAATCGACCAGTTGGTCGATTCAACAGCTGGGCATGCTCTGCTCAGTTTTATGGACGCTTATTCTAGTTATAACCAGATCATGATGCATCCGCCCGATAGCCAACATACTACCTTCATCACTGACCGAGGTCTATATTGCTACCAGGTAATGCCGTTTGGTCTTAAAAATGCAGGGGCCACCTATCAGCGTCTCGTCAATAAGATATTCGCCGTGTAAATTGGCAGGAATATTGAAGTTTATGTTGATGACATGCTCGTGAAAAGTGTCGTAGAAGACGATCACCTTTCAGATCTTCGAGAAGCCTTCGACCTGATGAGGAAATATCAGATGAAGCTAAACCCAAAAAAATGTGCGTTCGGATTGTCTGCTGGAAAATTTCTTGGATTTATGGTCGGTCAGCGAGGAATTGAGGCAAATCCTGAAAAAATAAAAGCATTAATAGAGATGAAATCCCCAACCACTCTTAAGGACGTCCAACGTCTGGCTGGTCGCATTGCATCGCTAAATAGGTTCATTTCACGGGCATCTGACAAGTGCTTACCCTTCTTTAAGCTCCTCCGTGCCACAGCCAAATCTGATTGGGAGTGGACACCACAGTGCGAAGAAGCTTTTCAACAACTGAAGCAATATATGAGCACACCCCCTGTTTTATCTAAACCTGTGGCGCACGAGCAACTCATCCTTTATTTATTTGTGTCCTCCGCGGCCGTTAGCGCCGCTTTAATAAAAGAAGATTTCGGGATACAAAGGCCCGTTTATTATATCAGTCGAGCAATGGTGGACGCTGAAACTCGATATTCTGATATGGAGAAACTACCCCTCGCTTTAGTCACGCAGCCCGAAAACTACGACTATACTTTCAAGCCCACGCTATTTTAGTACCAAGAAATCATCCGCTACAACAAGTCCTTCAAAAACCTGAGGCTTCCGGACGATTAACTAAATGGGCGGTCGAGATCAGTGAGCATGACATATCGTTCTGCCCCAGGACCGCAATCAAGGGCCAGGCCGTAGCTGACTTCATCGCCGAATTCACATACTCCTCTTCCGATGATAATGCCGCGATCAGCGAGCAGCCCTCCTGGTCACTCTTCGTGAACGGGTCTTCAAGGGCCACCGGCAGTGGAGCGAGCTTAATTTTAGTCGCCCAGACGGGTCGCATCTCCAATAAGCTTTACGTTTCGATTCTCGCATCTCGAATAATGAAGCAGAATATGAGGCCTTGATCGTTGGTCTTGAACTAGCAAACGTCCTCTCAATTCAGAATTTACTCATTCACAGTGATTCTCAGCTCATAGTTAATCAGGTACTCGGTGAATTCGAAGCAAAAGAAGAAAGGATGGCCTTATACAAATCTCGAGTGCTCATCCTGCTCGCAAAGCTAAAGAATTATGAAATAATCCACATTCCTCACGAGAAGAATAAAATCGTTGATTCTTTGGCAAAACTCGCCTCTGCACCAGAATCTGAGTTATCATATTCAATTCCCATTGAGCACCTTCAGAACTCGTGTATCGACCAAGCAACTCTCGAGCAGGTGATTGTAGTACATCGGTCTCCATGTTGGATGGACCCCATACTCCTTTATCTCAAAGACGGATACCTCCCAGACGATAAGAAAGCCGCCTGACAAATTCGTCATCGAGCCGCCAAGTATACCTTACAAGATGGAATATTGTTACGTAAGAGTTTTTCCTTGCCCTATTTAAGGTGTCTTCACCCAGAAGAAGCACATCGTGTTCTAGATGAAATACACCAGGGGGCATGTGGTAACCACCCAAGGGGACGATCCCTAGCATATAAGGCGATGAGGCAAGGATACTATTGGCCCACTATGAAGGCAGACGCAATTGAATTCTCTAAAAAATGTGACAAGTGCCAGCGATACTCTCCTATACCTCATGTACCGTCCGAGCAAATGACTCCAATTGACAGCCCTTGGCACTTCGCTCAATGGGGGGTCGATATCATTGGGCCCTTGCCTACTGGAAAAGGACAAAATAGGTTCGCTATAGTGGGGGTCGATTACTTCACCAAATGGGCCGAGGCGGAGCCACTAGCCAGAATTACTGAGAAACAGACCACTAAGTTCGTATGGAGAAACATCATATGCCGTTATGGACTCCCCCATACTATAATCACCGACAAGGGGAAAGCAATTCAACAACGCCGCTTTTGATGAATTTTGCGAAACATGGAAGATACGAAATATCCGCACTTCTCCCTATCATCCTCAGGCAAATGGGCAAGTTGAAGCAGTGAATAAAATCATCAAGCATCATTTGAAGACCAAGCTCGGTGAGTGTAAAGGCATGTGGCCAGAACTCCTGCCAGAAGTCTTATGGGCGTATAGGACTACGACTCGCACGTCTACAGGCGAAACTCCCTTCTCCTTGACATTCGGTACCGACGCAGTAATACCAGTTGAAATTCAAGTACCCTCGTATCGGATCTAGCAGTACGATCCCACTTGTAATCAGGAAAGTCTTCGACTTCACCTCGATCTCTTGGAAGAACAGAGAATTGCCTCCCAGATGCGAGCAGCAGCGTATCAGCAGCGCATTGCTCGCTACCGTAACGCTAAAGTTCGGCCTAGAGCTTTCCAGCTCGGCGATTTAGTCCTCAGACAGAACCTCGGAGCTCCTACTCGTTCGTTTGATCCAAATTGGGAAGCTCCGTATTGAGTCATCAAAATTGTGCGACCCGGTACTTATTATCTTGAAGACATGCAGGGAAGACCCGTACGTCACCCTTGGCACGTGGAACACTTATTACGGTATTTCCCTTAATTCGATGTAATTCCAACGACATTCCGAATGAATAAGAATTAAAATTATTCCTTTTGGTCGCTACTCCATTTAATTGGACTCGAATAGCCCCGAAGAGAATACATACATTCTCTTGGCCAATTGCCTACCCTTGGTAGGGTTAAGATCATTCTTGTTGGTTGCTTCTCCATTTTATGGATCAAAAATAGCCTTGAAGAGAACATACATGTTCTCTTGACCAATCTTCTACCCTTGGTGGAATCAAAACCTCAATCGATAGACCAGTCTATCTCAACGCAGACATGGTCATACGACCCCCGGATTGAGTCTAATTCACTTTTTTATGAGTTAGTTATGCGAGCAATCAGTATACGATCAACACAGGGCGAAAAAGCTAGGGAAAGTACACAACATTGAAGAAATGGATGTTTCATTATAATTAACCAAAAAGTCAAGTCAGTTACATACACAAATTCTTCTCAAAGGTAAAAAAAAAATATATAAAATAGAGGAAGGCGGACAACACTTTAAGATTGGTCATCCCCATCTGGAGCAGGCTCGCGGCTCTCAACTTCAGGGCCGATCTCAGGAGTAAGCGCTACATCTGTGGCTTCGGTGACCTCATTCTCAGCCGCAACTCGCTCCTTAGCCGCGACCTCGAAAGCCACCCTCTCAAACTCCTCAACGTTGAAAGACGGAGCAATCTGCTGCATAACCCTGACCGTAAAATTGCGACCAGCGATATACGCTTCATAGAGCTCCTCGTCGTAGAGTTGAGAGGTTCGAAACTCTCGGACTGCACGAGGGCCTTCGTCAGAGCCACTCGCTCCTCCTCCCAATGAATGGAGTCATCCTTCAGCTGGTCGAGTCTCTTCATGGCCTCCTCGAGCTTGGTCCGAGAATCCTTGAACTGCTCCTCGAGGCGGATCTTGTCTTCGCGGAAAATCTCCTTCTCCCTCTCACTCTTGGCATGGAGTTCTTAGAGCTTCGCAAGTTGAAGGTCCACTGACTGAAAACGGTCAGTCAGGGCCTGAATCTTGACAAGGAAGATTTGCTTTTCCTCATCCAGTTTGGCTATTTGGGCTTCCAGTGCCTTCACCAGGCAGTCCCTTCCCTGGACTTCGGCCTCCATCGTCTTTTTCTTCTTTTCCGCATCTTCAACAGTGCGGCGGGCAGCTTCAATGTCACGTCTGACACGAAGCGTGAGATCCAGACTCTGATATAAACAAAGAAAGAAGGATTAGGTTGGCTCGCTACATTATTAATCCACAGACAGAACGATAGAGGGGAAAGGAGCTATTACCTGAATCAATCTCACTCCTATATCAGTAGAGAGAGCGTCTGGGCTTGGCTCAAGGAGGCTCCCAAAGGAGTTGGGGGAGATGTTATCGAACATAAACTTGCATATTAGGTGCAAGTACGATGGGATAACAAAGACTCCCGACCCAGAGGGTTGGGCTACAACCATCTCGTTGGAGCCCATCTCGCGAGCACTCGCAGCACCCAAGGAAGGTGTCACGGACTCGCGAGCAGCAAAGGGCTCGCATACTGTCTCCTTCAGAGGGAGGCCTCCCTCCCTTCGATCGCCTTTCGACGAATTATCAGCGACTTCGTTACCGACTGGCCACGATCGCCAGACGGAGGAGTCGCAGCAACCGGAGGGGTCGTAGTCGCATGAGGAGTCGGGGCGGCCCCCCCTTTTCCAGCAACATGCGGCTGTTTGTCGTAAGCAGATCCTTTTGCCGGATCGGGCGCAGCTGAAGGACCGGCCATAGTTTTCTTTTGCCTCTTCAAGGCTGTACCCTTCAAACGAGGGAGCACCCCTCTTATCTCCTACGTTCGTCATCTCTTCCTGCGAAATTAGGCCCGCGGTACAGAGGCAACGTGGCTCTAAGGCGACGTTAACGTGGCGCGCGGCCGCTGAGAGCTTGTAAACCTTTACTAGCTTTTCGTGAAGTCCTCCCCGGAGGTTCGGTTTTACACCAGTCGGAATGCCTGCAAGAAACATAGGAAAGGTACATCAATCACCATAAGTGAAATTATTGTTCCCTTTCAGACAGACGGGCAGAAACTCAACCCACCTTCGCCAAAATAGCGACTAACGTTATGGCCTTTAGGGTCGGAGCCCGCTTCGGACTCCCAGTTGCCGGAGACGTAAAACCATTTTTTCCTCCATCCAGGGTAATTGGAGGAGGGGTTCCCCGGAATGAAGTTATTCCGGTGCCAGAAGCAAAGGTAATACCAACCCTCGGTAGATGGGGCTCATTTTAACTAGAATAACCTCAAAAACTCCCCAGCGGTTAACTCATCATTACCCGCTTGTTTCCAGAGGACGAAGGTACTTATAAGCACCCCCCAGCCATTTACGATAAGTTGGCCAGGGGCAATCTTATAAATACGTAGAAAATTTCGGATGAATGGATGAAGGGGAAGACGCACGCCAACTTTGAAAAAATATTCATGAAAGGCCACATAGCCTGGTGGTGGTGCATCGGCTGTCTCCCCTCTCCCAGGTAATCTAAAAATAATGGAATCTAGGACCCGATATCTCTTCTGGCCAGGGGCAATCTTATAAATACGTAGAAAATTTCGGATGAATGGATGAAGGGGAAGACGCACGCCAACTTTGAAAAAATATTCATGAAAGGCCACATAGCCTGGTGGTGGTGCATCGGCTGTCTCCCCTCTCCCAGGTAATCTAAAAATAACGGAATCTGGGACCCGATATCTCTCCTGAAGGCTAGAGAGCCATTCTTCTGTTAGTATTGAGGAGTAACCGGCGGCAGAATACCTTCCTACCGGTACCCTGGCAGTGTTAGATTCAGATGAATCGAGGGTGTGATCTCCCAGGGGAACGATCTCTTCATCGGAAGACTCCGCCATTGAAAAAGAAAAAACAAGATAGAAAAAGAAAAGATGAAGGAGGACTACCTCTGCAAAGAGGTTTGCACTGGAAGCAAAGGAGAAGAAGAAGAAAGAAGAATACCCTGCAGCCGAAAATTCAAAAATGAAGAAAATTCTGCAGGATCTGATATTTATACGCAATCATTTCGTTTGATTTGGTTGACACGCGGCAGCCTCTCATCCGGCACGACAGACGAACGGGCACAAGCATTAAATACGAAGACATGTGGCGACTAACGCCTCATTTCTTGCGGCAGAAAAGCTGCGTAAAGATGGCCATCATAAATGCAGAATCATGTTAAATGAATCATGTGCGATTCTCTCCCAGCAGTCAGCTACGCATACAAACAAAACCCTTGGCATAGTTCCTCAACACCAAGGGTTTGGGGGGCACTTGTTGTAGACAAATTTGGCTTTAAAGAGAAGTGAGGAATCGCTGTCGCATCTCCAAAATGCGATCAGCCTGGCTCGTGCTCGACGAAAGGGGTCGCATTTCCGAAATGCGACCATCCCGGCTCGTGCTCGACGAAAGGGGTCGCATCTCGAATGCAAGCACTCTTGATATGAGCAGCTCCCGACATATGAGTGGTCGTGGTTTTTGGTTTCTGGCATGGATGGCCCTCATCTCATAGTACCAGCAGCCCGTATAGGCCGATTTTGGTTTATATCTATTCATAGTTCCGAATATCTAGAGACGTAATCAGCTAGACGTCTAGAATGTTTTGACTACTTCCTTATCCAAGGATTAACAAGATAAGCTTCTTATCCCATGAAATCAGTACTAATCTTAACAGCTTGCATAGCAAGTTGGTTCATTTAGATTTGTATAAATAGATGACTCTATTGATGATAAAGGTACACAATACTCAATCTCTAACCCCCGTCATTCATTTGTTCTCTTTTCAACCTCACCCTATCTAACTTAGGCATCGGAGGGCCAACGGCTGGACGCCGGCACCCTTAGTTATTTTCTGTCTCCTTTTAGGCCCAAGGAAGAAATCTCTTGGAGAGAAGGTGAACGTCCGGGGGACCCTGTTACAAAATTCGACGTAAACAGCAATCTCAGAGAATTGCAAGGAACTCATGTCCTGAGTACACAAACTCTCATAATTCATCAAAAAATCCAAGTTTTATTCAAACGAGAAGTTCGAAATCCATAAATAAGAAAAGGATGCTTAAAATAAAAGAATTAAAGCATTAAAATAAAATACAAACTTCACCTCTTAGCTCTAGTTAAGAGGTTAACTAAGAAAAATCATATTAAAACTAGAACTAGAACTATGAGAAGGAAGAAAAACTAACTGTAGGAGGCTAGGTAACCTTCTAGGACTTGAACTCCTTACTTCCCACATCCTTAACTGCCTTGGAATAGAAGAGAGCACCTCCTTTTATAATACAGCAAGAGTACCGCAACATAACATATTTTATTTCGCTTCGTACAGCTTAACCATTGATCGGATTGCCTTCAAATTTGATTTGTAGCTTCCCTGGAACTTGATCTTCCTCATAGATGGTTTAGATTTTCAAGATTATCTTTTAAATGGGCCCACTAATCAGATCAATGACCGCCTCTAAAAATCGCACAATTCGGGTACCTACAGAACCAGTCATCTTGCTTTCATCGCAACAGAGTGTACAAAGGTCGGATTGATCTCAAATTTGGAATATTTGTAGAAACCTTCCTCCTTTAGATGATAGATCGATTAGATTTTCCAAATCAATTTCAAAATTGGGTGCAAAATTAGAAAACTTAAGCCTTTTATGAAATCTGCGCAGTTGAATCTTTCTGGATGGTCCATCTTTCTTCAACCAGTACGATCAAACCACACATCCTTTTGACCTAAAACTTTGTGGTTATTAATATATAGATGTGGTCTAGAAGATGGTCAAATTAGATTTTTCATATCATCAATGATGGGCCACCTGGACCATTCCAGTGTTGAGCAGCAAAATCAAAAAACTTTCTGGACAGTTCGTCTTGCTTTGGCCACCACAGTCAATCCATAGCTCCGATCTATACGAAACCACTTGAGTTATTTCAGCGTCGGCCTCATCTTCGACATGAATAGGTTGGATTTCCAAATATTATCAAGATGGGCCCCGAGAACTGGACCAAATTACCAAAAATGGGACTACTTGTATTTTAAATCTGATTTAGAAAGTGCATGGCTGACCTGTCGGCCGGCCAGTCAGACCACAGGTCAGCCTTCATAAAATTAGTCCAGAGATATTTGTATTTCTAAAGGGTATGTTTGTAAATTGTGACTTTTTCGTACTTTTCTTCCTCTATTGCATTGCGTCTTTCTTCCATCTCTTGTCCTTTATTTCTTTGATCTTCAAGGCATACAAAGTGACTCTTTTAACCATGAATTGGTGAAGTCTCCCTCTCATTCCTACAATCACAAAAACATGTATTAGATTAGTCTTTAAACATGAAAATTATAAATAATGTGATGATGAAAAGGGGTTAGAATATGTAATATTTATGGCTCAACACACCCCCTAACCAGCATTTTGCTAGTCCTAAGCAAAACATGCGTGAAACAAGTTCAAATCTCCTAAATCAAACTCTCCTTCAGAAACTATGCTTCTATACGTTCTAAGACATACAAGTGCAAAAATCAGAGAAACTAGGTGATAGAAACAGAAACCTTAACCTTAAACTCTCAAAACATAACAAGTATTCATATAGGATCCCTGCTGATTGATTGATAAATAAAAGAATCTGAATACGTTTAACCTAGTGTGCATAGTGAATGTTCATCTTATGAATTTTTAAGATTATCTTCTTCATAGATCAATTAAACTATAGATCTAAAGGTGTATAGATCAACCACAAGCCTATGACTGGAATTTGCCTTACCGTCCTTCTGACGGCTTTCACACTATGTCCCATTTTCGACTTTGGTTATGGGTAGACCATCCCCCGGTTGGTAATAGTTAGCCCTTTTCGAAACTGTCCACCATATTTTTTTATTATACCCATATTTTCTTTCTTTTTTTTCCTTTTTATACACATTAGATAGGATTTTTAGAAATCCATATCTTTCGTTCTTTTCCCATGAACAAGGATGGACAAAGTACCCCGGCTTGGTTCCTCAACATCTCAAATCTAAGTCTAGCCAATCCACAAATCTACATAATCCTTTCAAATCATGAAAATCGTGTAATGTGAATTAGGTGTAAAAGTGTTCAAATTTTCTATCAATAATTTAAATAGGGAAATTCACATATAAAACCATTATATTAAAGGTAATTCAAGACTTGCAACATCACTCACTCCATATCTCCTTTTCTTATACTTGTATCATCCAAATGCATAGAAACAAAGTTTTCCAAAAGAGTTTTGAATTTTAGAAAAATTAAAAATTTTCTACATACAATGCTTGAAATGTTACAAAACACTATATTCATATAGGAATCTCACCCCCCAACCAAATCTTGCATTGTCCTCAATGTAAAAAGATATGCAGTATACAAGACATGAAAGCAATGAAATAAAACAAAGGAGAGTGAGAATGACAGTACTTGAGGTAGTAAGTTGATCAATTCTAGCATCTTCCATTATCTCCATGAGACTTATTCAATCCTAAATGCAGAAAAATAAATCCTAACCTACCTACCTACCTTTGATTAGTCCAATCGACTACATGATCAAATTTGAGTAGGATCTTTGTTTGCTTCCCCAAGTGTAGAATTACGATGTAGTAATAATTCGGTAGAGACCGAGATCGTTCTCACGGACTTGTTAGGAATTCACAAAACTACTTCTAATATTCTCTAATTGAGAACTAACCAAACCGATTTCTAAAATTGAATGTAGATAGAATTCTTAAACTAAAAGTGAATGTAATCAATATAAAAGAGCACTAGGGGTTCAAGGATCCACTTGTAGCAATCCTTAACGCATAATTCACTGCGGTTTCCCAATTACACAACTAGAATCGAAATCAAATCCTATCTAGTCGGATGATAGAACGGTTGTAACATACAATCTGCCATATGTGTGATTTATATACATATTCCCTCAATTCAAGTTAGGACTTGAGCACACTCAATTGCATAGGTCAATCCTAGTTCCAATAGATTAAGATCACAATCATAATCATCATTAAACTCTGTCACAAAGCATAATTAGATCATGATTTGAACTTCATTCAAATCGCAGACACAATCAACACATAATTCAGAATTTAGAACAAAAAGGTAGAACTTTGGTTGAAGTTCCCACATGAGAATCCAAGTCTAGAGCGTATTGAATCCGATTCCTCGGAGCGTATAGGTCTAGAACTATGCAAATCAATTAAGAACTAAAGCAATTCTTCCAAACATCCATGAGCCATCATAAGATTAAGAAAAACTACTTAGAACGTTATTCAAACTTCTAAAAATCATTGTTCTTCAATAAGTCCAACTTGAAACCAACACATACGAATTAAAGCATCTTAGATTCACCACAAGCTTCACCTCTTAGACCTAGCTAAGAGGTTTAGCCGTTCATGATCCAAGGAAACATGAAAACAACTAAAAACATGAACTAGAAAGCAAAAAACTAGAGGGAGTTGTGGAACTCCGATTCCATCCTTCTCTGCCTCCCACCTTCGTAGATCTCTTCTAGGATGCTTTAGCTAAGATCCCTAGGTCCCCTTTTATAGTGGAGAGGCTCTACCGCCTCAGAATCTTCCAGATTTACGTAGCACTTACGCACTTGTGCATAAAAATCAGAGCTTCAAGAGGAAGCTGCTAATTTTCCGCTGCAATACACTGGCCGATCGGTCTAGACCGGTCGGACTGGGCTGGCCGACCGATCTTGACCAGTCGGACCCTTCTTTAATCAGTCTAGAGAGCAGAAGTGAGGGGGGTAGGCTCTAGCCGACCAGTTAAGACCGGTCGGACTCTTGTACAGCGACCTCCAACAGAGCTAGAGTGATTCTTGAGGTTGGCCGACCGGTCAAGAACGGTCGTGGCCCCCTTGGCCGACAGGTCCAGACCGGTCAGACTCTTGTTTTCTTTATTTTTCTTCTTTCTTTCTTCTCTCTTCGCTCTCCTTACTTTCTTCTTTCTTTGGCCCACCTTAGGTCTTCATCTCAGGCTCCTAAATGCAATCTTTTAGCTATCGATCAAGTGAACTTTCTCTCATTCCTACAATCACAAAACCACTCATTAGAATAGTCTTTAAGCTTGAAAAACATGCATAGTTAGTGATGAGATGGGGTTAGAATATACACATTTAAGCACTCAACAATCTTCATAAATTTTAACAAATTTCTCATGAGGACCATCAAAAGTCCTACTCGTACGCACCATTCGTCCAATCATACATGATGAAATTTTAAGGAATTGGAAACTACCCTAATCTAGAAAAAAGAACAAAAAGAAGGGAGAGGGGGAGATGTTACCCAATCGAGTGAGATCTATGTCAACAATAATGTCCAACAAAATTGTTCGCTCGCCTCAAGTGTAAGGCTGCGATGTAGTAATAAAACTCGGTAAGACCGAGGTCGATCCACGGGGAAATAAAAACAACTTCCAAAGCACTCTAGCAACTCAGTTTTTGGAAGAAAATCAGATTCAATCGAGTGTTTAACTAAAACAGTAACTTAATGAAAAATCAGGGATATAAAGTACTAAGGCATTCAAGGATCCACTTGTAGCAATCCTATGTCAGTTCAGTCAATCCAAGTAAAGAACACAACTAGATTTGAAGTCCTATCTCTCATCTAGTTGGGAAATAAAGCATTCACACACATTCAATCCAAATCAAATTGAACTTCCAAGTTCAAGTCCCATACAATCAATGTAGAATCCAAATCCATAGCCTGCGGAGTAACAGCCATGCCTATGGACTATGGCCTGCTCAAGGATTACTATAATTCGAATCTAAACAAGCATCCTGTGATAATCTCAGAGAATTGCAAGGAATTCATGTCTGAAGCGCATGAACTCTCATAAAACATCTCAAACTACCACTTTTAGAACTGAAACGTGAAAGAAAAAATCCAACTTGAATTTAAATTACTTGAATTAAACTGAATCCAACATAGAATTTACTACAAGCTTCACCTCTAAGCCTTAGCTGAGAGGTTCTAGCCGAGCATAGTCATGCTATAACTAAAAACTCTTTATAAAAGCATAAAAAATAGAAAACCAGAAGTTGGAGAGTTGCAGACGCTCCACGCTCGCTTCCTCTCTCCAAAACCACGTTCCTTCCTTTCTAAGATGACCTAGGAAGAGCCCCTAGGTGTCCTTTTATAGTAAGAAACCTCCCTTGCGTCAAAATCTACAAAAGGTTACGCAGTGCGCAGCATTTTTCGGAGTCCAGATTTAGAAAGGACTCTAGTTACGCAACGCCGACCGGTCATGACCGGTCGGACTGATCTTTTAAGCAATCCAGGGAGCACAGCCGACCGGTCATGACCGGTCGGACTGGACTGTCCATTCATCCAGCAAGTGTAGCCGACCGGTCATGACCGGTCGGACCATTTTGTCCATCTTCCAGTGAGCATGGCCGACCGGTCATGACCGGTCGGCCTGTCTTCAATGTGAACAGCCTTCATGGCCGACCGGTCAAGACCGGTCGGCCTTCTTCCATTTGCTTCTTTTTCCTTTCTTTTTCTCCTTTTTCTTCTTCTCTCTCTTCTCCTTGCTTTTTTCTTTCTTTGGTCTTCTTTCATCCTTCATCCAAAAACTCTCAAAGCATTCTTTTAATCCCTAATTGAATGAAGTCCGCTCTCATTCCCTATAATCACAAAATATGTGTTAGATAGGCCTTTAAGTCATGAAAATCATGCAAACCATGTCATGTAATGGGCAATGCAATGTATAAATTGGAGGTTCAACACACCCCCAACCAGCTTTTTGCTAGTCCCGAGCAAAACATGCGTGAAACAATTTCAAACCTCCAAACCCAACTCTCCTTCAGAACCCATGATTCTATCCATTCCAAGGTGTATAAGTATAAAATTTGGAAAAATTAGATGATAGAAGCTGAAACCTTGGACTCTCAAAACATAAAAGGTGTCTACATGAAATTCCCGCTGACTGATTGATAAATAGAAGAACTCGAACAAATTCAACCTAGTGAGCATAGTGATAGTTCATCTCATGAGTTCCTGGGATCATCTTCTTCATAGATTAAGTAAACCAAGGATTTTAAGGTGCACAGAGCAACAACAAACCTATGACAGGAATTTACCTTACCGTCCTTCCGACGGCTTTCACACTACGTCCCATTTCCGGCTTTGGTTACGATTTGACCATCCCCCGTTGGTAATAAGTAGCCCTTTTCGGAATTTTCCACCATTTTTCTTTCCTTCCCGATTTCATCCTTTCTTTCCTTTTTCTTTTAAATTAGATAGGATTTTTAGAAATCCATATCTTCCGTTATTTTCCCATGGACAAGGATGGACAAAATACCCCGGCTTGGTTTCTCAACACCTTTAAATCAAAGTCTAGCTAATCCACAAATCACATAATCCTTTCAACTCATGAAAATCGTGTAATGTGAACTAGGTGTAAAAAGTGTTCAAATTTTCTATCAATCACAACAATAGGGGAACTAACATATAAAACCATTATGTCGGGAGAAAATCAAGACCTACAACATCACACACTTCGTATCTCCTCGTCTTATACTCATAGCATCTCAAATGTATAGAAACAAAATTTTCTAAAAGAGTGTTGAGATGTTAGAGAATTCGGAAAAATTTTGCGCATATGAAGCTCGGAATGTTGTAATATGCTAGATGAGGAATCTCATCTCACCCCCCAACCAAATCTTGCATTGTCCTCAATGTAAAAAGATATTCCAGTAGCATGAACATGAGAGCAATGATAAAATATGAGAGGGTGAGAATCCATAGTACCTGAGAGAGCGATCATGGAAGTCTCCAACCCAACAACTAAAACCTACTAAAATAGTAAAACTGAAAAAAAAACCTACCTATGCTATACCTCCATCAGACTAGGAGATCAATCATCCTGGTAGACAGGATCATTCAGAGTGATGGACACGTCCTCTGAATCAAATTTCTCAACAAATGGTTTAAGGCGTTGTCCATTAACTTTAAAACGGTTACCATTTGCTGCATTTTCAATCTCAACAGCCCCATGAGGAAAGATTTCTTTGATAATATATGGGCCGGTCCATCGAGATCATAATTTTCCCGAAAAAAGGTGAAGTCGGGAATTATACAAGAGTACTTTCTGTCCTTCATGGAAAGATTTCCTGAAGATGTGTTTGTCATGAAAAGCCTTCATCTTACTCTTGTAAATTCTCGAGTTCTCATATGCATCGTTCCGGATTTCATCAAGCTCATTTAATTGGAGTTTGCGAAGCGAGCTAGCCTTGTCCATGTCAAAATTTAAAGCCCGAATTGCCCAATAGGCTTTGTGTTCTATCTCCACAGGCAAGTGGCAAGCTTTCCCATAGACAAGTTTATAAGGGGACATTCCAATGGGTGTCTTGTAGGCGGTACGGTGAGCCCAAAGTGCATCATCTAATCTTAAGAACCAATCCTCGCGATCCGGTCTCACCGTCTTTTCCAAAATCTGCTTCATTTCCCTATTGGAGATTTCAGCTTGCCCACTTGTTTGTGGGTGGTATGGGGTACTCACTTTGTGCCGAATACCATATTTCTTCATCAAAGCTTCAAAAGGTCTATTGCAAAAATGAGAACCACCATCACTAATGATGGCCCGAGGCGTCCCAAATCTAGAAAATATGTTTTCTTTGAGGAACTTGAGAACCGTACGATGATCGTTGGTTCTACATGGGATAGCCTCTATCCATTTAGACACATAGTCTACGGCAAGCAAAATATAGACATGTCCAAAAGATGAGGGGAATGGTCCCATGAAATCGATGCCCCAACAGTCAAAGAGTTCAAGATGTTGAATTGGGGTGAGAGGCATCATATTTCGACGGGATAATCCTCCTAACTTCTGGCAGCGCTCGTACGCTTTGCAAAACTCGTGGGTGTCCTTGAATAGCGTGGGCCAATAAAAACCACACTGCAGAATTTTCGCAGTTGTTTTCTTGGCTGAAAAATGACCCCCACATGCTTGATCATGACAAAAGAAGATGACTGAATTATGTTCATCATCGGGGACGCATCTCCTTATAATTTGGTCTGGGCAATATTTAAATAATAGAGGTTCATCCCAGAAAAACCTGCGCACTTCCCTTAGAAATTTACGTTTGTCTTGCGCAGTCTAATGAATCGGCATCGCACCTGTGGAAAGATAATTGGCTATATCAGCGTACCATGGTGGATGCACAGCAACAAAGAGTTGCTCATCAGGGAATGAGTCCTCGATAGGTGACTCGTCAATGGAATTTGGTAGGACTAGGCGGGATAGATGATCTGCCACCACATTTTCTACCCCCTTCTTGTCTTTGATCTCCAAGTCGAATTCTTGAAGGAGTAGGATCCATCTAAGCAAACGGGGCTTAGCATCCTTCTTAGAAAGAAGGTATTTCAGCGCCGCATGATCCGTATAAACAATGACTTTAGATCCTATTAAGTATGGCCTGAATTTGTCCAAGGCGAAAATGACAGCTTGGAGCTCTTTCTCCGTAGTCGAATAATTAACTTGGGCAGGATTCAAGGTCCTACTTGCGTAGTAGATGACATGGGGCTTTTTATCCTTCTTTTTGCCTAACACCGCCCCAATAGCAAAATCGCTCGCATCGCACATCAACTCAAAAGGAATGGACCAATCTGGTGGTTGTATGATAGGAGCGGTTGTCAACATGTCCTTTATCTTTGAAAAAGCTAATTGACATTCGGCACTCCACTCAAATTGGTTCTCCTTTTGTAGAAGGTTGCATAAGGGTCTTGAGATATGACTAAAATCCTTTATGAACCTTTTATAGAAACCGGCGTGTCCAAGGAAGGACCGCACATCGCGTATGCTTTTGGGTGGTGGTAGATTGGAAATTATTTCGATTTTTGCCCGGTCTACCTCTATTCCATTGGACGAGATGATATGTCCAAGGACTATTCCTCTTTGTACCATGAAATGACACTTTTCCCAGTTTAAAACAAGTTGCTTCTCCTCACACCTCATCAAGACCAACTTCAAGTGCTTGAGACACTCATCAAATGTACAACCAAAAACAGAAAAGTCATCCATGAATACCTCAAGAAACTCACCCACCATGTCCGAGAAAATACTCAACATGCATCGTTGGAATGTGGCGGGTGCATTACATAACCCGAATGGCATCCTTCGGTAAGCGAAGGTACCAAACGGGCATGTAAATGTGGTTTTCTCTTGGTCTTCCGGAGCTATCTCAATTTGGTTGTATCCAGAATAGCCATCTAGGAAGCAATAACAGGAATGGCCTGCCAACCTCTCCAAAATTTGATCCATAAATGGGAGAGGGAAGTGGTCTTTCCTAGTGACCGTGTTGAGCTTCCTATAATCAATGCACATACGCCAACCGGTGGTCATCCTAGTCGGTATAAGCTCGTTGTTGGCGTTTTCAATGATGGTAATACCGGATTTCTTGGGGACAACTTGGGTAGGACTCACCCATTGGCTATCTGAGATGGGGTAGATAATACCCACATCCAATAGTTTTAACACTTCGGCTTTGACAACCTCCATCATGTTTGGATTTAACCGTCTTTGAGGTTGTCTAGTCGTTTTTGCGTTTTCTTCAAGGTGTATTCGGTGAGTGCAAACCAAAGGATCTATCCCTTTGAGATCCGCTATTGTCCAACCTATGGCTTCCTTATGTTCTTTGAGTAACTCAATCAACTTGATTTCTTGGTCTTTCTCTAGGTGGGAGGTAATGACAACTGGGAATGTTTCCTCGACCCAAATATACGTATTTAAGCTCGGATGGCAATGTTTTGAGGTCAAGCTTCGGTGGTTTGATGTTAGACAGTAGAGGCCTTGATGTGGTTGGTGGTAATTTCTCAAAATGGGGCCTCCACCGGCTAATATCAACCACCGGTCTTTCTATATTTAATGCCTGCACAATTTCACCAATGATGGGGTCTTCAGAATCCATGAAATGTGCTAATCATGTCTCCAAGCTTTCTAGTGGTTCAAGTTGGAGGAGTTCTTCTTCTTCAAAAGTTTCAAGCATGTTTACTTCGAAGAACTCATCATCATCTACATCCCTATGTCTTTTGCCTAAGTGAAACACATTCACCTCTAGTGTCATGTTTCCAAAAGATAGTTGCATCACCCCATTCCGGCAATTAATGATTGCGTTTGATGTGGCAAGGAATGGGCGGCCTAATATTACCGGTATTTGGGTGCTAGCATCCAAAACCGGTTGTGTGTCCAAGACTATAAAATCTACTAGGTAGTAGAATTTGTCAACTTAAACTAGAACATCCTCAACTATCCCCCTCAGTACACGGATAGATCTATCAGCGAGTTGCAACATGGTTTTGGTGGGTTTTAATTCACCCAGACCCAATTGCTCATATACCAAGTATGGGATCAAGTTCACACTTGCCCCCAAATCTAACAAGGCACGTTCAATCCGGTAGTCTCCAATGATACATGAGACGGTGGGACTACCGGGATCTTTGAATTTTGGGGGGGGGGTCTTTTGAGTGAGGATGGCACTCACTTGCTCAGTTAAGAAGGCCTTTTGCTACACATTATATTTGCGTTTTGTTGTGCATAGATCTTTTAGAAACTTGGCATAAGAGGGGATTTGTTTGATGGCATCAAGTAAAGGGATATTAATCTTGACTTGTCTGAAAATCTCTAGAATATCATGAGAATTTGGGAGAGATTTTGGGGCAACCAATCTTGAAGGGAATGGTGCTACGGGCTTGTAAATGCGTTCCGGTTGTTGTGGGGCTAAGTTAGATCCATCTTCATCCTCAGAATTTACCAAATCATTAGGCTCATCGGCCTTCACCGGAATAGTTTTGTCAATTTGTTTACCACTTCTAAGGGTGGTGATGGATTTAGCTTGCTCCATATTTTGGTTGGAAGGATTAGGGATGCTCACTTCATGTACTTGCTTTGGATTGGGCTGAGGTTGGGCCGGAAAGGTCCCTTCCCTAGCATTCAAGCGTCCCTTAATCTCATCAACCGAGACTTTAAGCTCTTGGAACATTTGCTGATTCGATTGATTTATTTGCGCTTACCCTTGCATAAACGCTTTCAAGGTATCCTCCCATGAGAATTGAGGTGGGGCCATATTTTGCATGGGTGGCCCTCTTTGGGAGTTGGTGGGATTCCCCGTAGGAGCATTCTTCCAACTGAAATTTGGGTGGTTCTTCCAGCTCTCATTGTACGTATTACCTACCGGTCCATTGAAGGGCCGTTGATAACCATATGTGGCATTGGCTGTCTCATATAGCACTTCCTGAAACGCAGGAATTGTGGGAAATCTTGCGTAGCGTGTAAGTCGGTGAGGCAGATCCCACATATGGTTTCAACAGCTTCAGTGGACTTGGAAACTCCACTTTTACTAAGTTCCATGGCCTCAACCTTCCTTGTGAGGTTGGCTATCCTTGCATTCACATCGTCTTCCTCCTTAAGGACATAAATCCCTCCTTTCTCTTGAGTGGGCTTGGAGTTATTGGGTTTATCCGATGTATCCCAAGATTGGGCATTTTCAGCCAATATGTCCAAGTAATTCCAAGCCTCATCTGGATTTTTACTCATAAACTCGCTATTGCACATCATCTCCATAAATTGGCGCATGTTGGAACTTAATCCATCATTAAAAAAGTTTATAATTCGTCAACTCTCATAGCCATGATGTGGGCAAGCAAGCAGGAGTTCCTTAAATCTTTCCCAACATTGAAAAAAAGATTCACCTTCTTTAGCCGAGAAATTCATTATGGCCCTTCGCAGGGTGTTCGTTTTATGAGCCGGGAAGAACTTTTTCAAGAATTCCCGGTTCATCTCAACCCATGACCTAATCGAGTGTGGTCTAAGAGAGTGAAGCCAATCTTTGGCTCTTTCTTTCAAAGTGAAGGGAAAAATTTTAAGTCTGATAGTATCCTCGGAAACATTTGGGTAATGCAAGGTGGCCAACACTTCTTCGAATTCTTGCAAGTGTAAGTATGGGCGGTCAGAGTCTAGCCCATGGAACTTTGGTAAGAGTTGAATTACACCCGGTTTTATGTCAAAGTTTCCACCATTTGCTGGTAGAAACATGCAAGAAGGTGTAATTGCTCGGGCAGGTTGTAGGTAGTCCCATAGTGATCTCATTGGAGGACATTCTGTACCTCATTCTCTCCTACTCCTTCCTGATTTGCGTTTGTAGTTGGAGTTGGGGGGGGGGGGGGGGGGGGGGGAGGATTCCTTACAGGTGTTTGTTCCATACTCCCCAAACTTTCACAATGATCTTGGTAATTCCGGACTCGTCTATGACGATTTGAGTGATTACGTTACCAACGGGACATAAACCACTCAACCGAATATAACAACTAATCCTAACCTAGAACTGAAATCTGAAATTAATCTGAGAAAACTAAGTTAGAAAGGTATCACCTGATGCGCTTGAACTTAGAGAAGAATTCCTACAAAACAAAAAACTTTGTTAGTTCTAAAAAAAATCAGAAAAACCTATCTACTTCTACAACCACTGAACTATTTGAAAACTGTTATCTAATTCCCCGGCAACGGCGCCAAAAACTTGTTCGCTCGCCTCAAGTGTAAGGCTGCGATGTAGTAATAAAACTCGATAAGACCGAGGTCGATCCACAGGGAAATAGAAACAACTTCCAAAGCACTCCAGCAACTCAGTTTTTGGAAGAAAATCAGATTCAATTGAGTGTTTAACTAAAACAGTAACTTAATGAAAAATCAGGGATATAAAGTACCAAGGCATTCAAGGATCCACTTGTAGCAATCCTATGTCAGTTCAGTCAATCCAAGTAAAGAACACAACTAGATTTGAAGTCCTATCTCTCATCTAGTTGGGAAATAAAGCATTCACACACATTCAATCCAAATCAAATTGAACTTCCAAGTTCAAGTCCCATACAATCAATGTAGAATCCAAATCCATAGCCTGCGGAGTAACAGCCATGCCTATGAACTATGGCCTGCTCAAGGATTACTATAATTCGAATCTAAACAAGCATCCTGTGATAATCTCAGAGAATTGCAAGGAATTCATGTCCGAAGCGCATGAACTCTCACAAAACATCTCAAACTACCACTTTTAGAACTGAAACGTGAAAGAAAAAATCCAACTTGAATTTAAATTACTTGAATTAAACTGAATCCAACATAGAATTTACTACAAGCTTTACCTCTCAGCCTTAGCTGAGAGGTTCTAGCCGAGCATAGTCATGCTATAACTAAAAACTCTGAATAAAAGCATAAAAAATAGAAAACCAGAAGTTGGAGAGTTGCAGACGCTCCACACTCGCTTCCTCTCTCCAAAACCACGTTCCTTCCTTTCTAAGATGACCTAGGAAGAGCCCCTAGGTGTCCTTTTATAGTAAGAAACCTCCCTTGCATCGAAATCTGCGAAAGGTTACGCAGTGCGCAGTGTTTTTCGGAGTCCAGATTTAGAAAGGACTCTAGTTACGCAACGCCGACCGGTCATGACCGGTCGGACTGATCTTTTAAGCAATCCAGGGAGCACAGCCGACCGGTCATGACCGGTCGGACTGGACTGTCCATTCATCCAGCAAGTGTAGCCGACCGGTCATGACCGGTCGGACCATTTTGTCCATCTTCCAGTGAGCATGGCCGACCGGTCATGACCGGTCGGCCTGTCTGCAATGTGAACAGCCTTCATGGTCGACCGGTCAAGACCGGTCGGCCTTCTTCCATTTACTTCTTTTTCCTTTCTTTTTATCCTTTTTCTTCTTCTCTCTCTTCTCCTTGCTTTTTTCTTTCTTTGGTCTTCTTTCATCCTTCATCCAAAAACTCTCAAAGCATTCTTTTAATCCCTAATTGAATGAAGTCCGCTCTCATTCCCTATAATCACAAAACATGTGTTAGATAGGCCGTTAAGTCATGAAAATCATGCAAACCATGTCATGTAATGGGCAATGCAATGTATAAATTGGAGGTTCAACAAAAATCAAATAAAAAATTGTTAGTAATCTAGAAAAAAAAATTCTACTTCAAGAAAAACTGAAAATCCTACCTAATTAAGATTACTCCATAGCTACTAGAACAATTAGAACCGTTTAACCATTTCCCCGGCAACGGCGCCAAAAACTTGTTCGCTCGCCTCAAGTGCAAGGCTGCGATGTAGTGATAATTCTCAATAAGACCGAGGTCGATCCACAGGGAAAGAAGTAAACAATTCCAACTACTCCAATAACTAGAATTTAAGAAGTTTAGGAAAACAGTTTTTAACATAAAAAAAAAAAGAAAATCTGAGATTTGGAAAGAATTCAAGCATCAAAGATCCACTTGTAGTAGTTCAATACTAATCCATGCATCGAAGCACAACACAATTAGAATCAAAGTTCTATCTCTCATCTAATTGGAGGATACAACATTCAAGCACAAACAGTCCCACTTAAATCTGGAAATTAGATTTCTAGTTCTAATGAAACACATAGAACTTGAACTTGTAGCCTTCGAAGCAACAGCCATGCCAAGAGACTATGGCATGCTCTGGGGTCACTACAATTCGAATTTAAACGACACGATCATGGCAATCTCAGAGAATTGCAAGGAACTCATGTCCAGAGTATATAAACTCTTATAATTCATCTAAAAATCCAAGTTTTATTCAAATTAAAAGTTCAAAATCCATAAATAAGAAAAGGATACCTGAAATAAAATAATTAAAGCATTAAAACAAACTACAAACTTCACCTCCTAGCTTTAACTAAGAGGTTAACTAAGAAAAATCATATTAAAACTAGAACTAGAACTAAGAAAAGGAAGAAAAACTAGTTGTAGGAGGCTAAGTAGCCTCCTAGGACTTAAAATCCTTGCTTCCCACGTCCTTGACTGCCTTGGAATAGTAGAGAACACCTCCTTTTAGAATATAGCAAGAGTACCGCAACATAACAGATTTTGTTTCGCTTCGTACGACTTAACTAATAATCGGATTGCCTTCAAATTTAATTTGTAGCTTCCCTGGAACTTGAACTTCCTCATAGACATTTTATATTTTAAGATTATCTTCTGAATAGGCCCACTAATCAGATCAGCGACCGCCTCTAAAAATCACGCAATTCGGGTATCTCCAGAACCAGTCATCTTACTTTCAAAGCTATGGAGTGTACAGAGGTCAGATTGATCTCAAATTTGGAACATTTGTAGAAACCTTCCTCCTCTAGATGATAGATAGATTAGATTTTTCAAATAAATTCCAAAATTAGGTGCGAAAATTAGAACACTTAGGCCTTTTATAAAATCTACATAGTTGAATCTTTCTGATGGTCCATCTTTCTTCAACCGGTACGATCAAACCACACATCCTTTTGACCTAAAACTTTATGGTTATTCATATATAGATGTGGTATAAAAGATGGTCAAATTAGATTTTTCATATTATCAATGATGGGCCACCTAGACCATTCCACTATTGAGCAACGAAATCAGGAAACTTTCTGGACAGTTCGTCTTGTTTTGGCCACCACGATCAATCCGTAGTTCCGATCGATACGAAACCACTTGGGTTATTTTGGCGTCAAGCTCCTCTTCGACATGGACAAGTTGGATTTCCAAATATCATCAAGATGGGCCCCACAAACTGGGCCAAAAAATCAAAAATGGGATGGCTTGTATTTAAAATCTGATTTAGAAAGTGCATGGCCGACCTGTCAGCCGGCCGGCTAGGCCACAGGTCGGCCTTCATAAAATTGGTCCAGAGATATTTGTAATTCTAAAGGGTTTGGCCGGTCGGTCGGTGGCTGTGGACTTAGTTTGGTTTCTCAGCACCTTAAATCTAACCTAACCAATCCACAAATCTCCATAATCCCCTCAAACCATGAGAGTCATGTAATGTGAACTAGGTGTAAAAGTGTTCAAAATTTCTATCAATCATAACAATAGGGGAACTCACATAGAAACCATTGTCTTAGAGATGGTGCAAGATGCTCAACATCTCTAACTTTGTATCTTTTTTTCTTATACTCGTATCATTCCTAATGCATAGAAACGAAGTTTTTCAGAGTTTTGAATTTTCAGAAAAATTGAAGAAAATTTTGCTACATATATTGCTCGAAATGTTATAAAACACTGGATTCATCCTAGTGATCCCACACGCCCCAACCAAATCTTGCATTGTCCTCAATGTAAAAGATATGCAATGAGCAAAACATGAGAGGAATGATAAAATAAAGGGAGTGAGGAATGAGAGTACCTGAGAGAACAAAAAGCTGGAATTCTACCTCCTTCTAACAAACCTATGGAGAAGCAAATCAAAAGCAACAAAATCCTAATCCTAAACTACTCTATACCTCCATTAGACTAGGAGATCAAATATCCTAATACACAAGATTAGTCAGAGGTATGGACATACCTTCTGAAGGAAAATTCTCAAAGAACGGCTTTAATCGCTGACCATTCGCTTTAAAGATATTGTCGTTCCTTAGATTCAACAACTTGACAGTCCCATATGGATAAACAGTTTTCACAATGAAGGGACCGGTCCATCGAGACCTCAATTTTTTTAAAAATAAATGTAACCGAGAATTATACATAAGGACCTTTTGGTTTATTGTAAAAGTCTCACGAAGGATGATCTTATCATGGAACACCTTCGTCTTGTCCTTATAAATTCTCGCGTTCTTATATGCTTCGTTCTGGATTTCCGCAAGTTCATTCAATTGAAATTTGCGTAACGAGCTCGCATTGTCAGAATCGAAATTCATCTTCTTTATTGCCCAATATACCCTATATTACAATTCCACAAGCAAGTGACAAGGTTTCCCATAGACAAGTCTATAGGGGGACATTCCATCGGGGGTCTTGAAAGCCGTACGATAAGCCTAGAGTGCATCGGTAAGTCAAAGCGACCAATCTTTGCGATCAGGGTTCACTGTTTTCTCCAAAATATGTTTAATCTCCCTGTTGGATATCTCAGCTTGTCCACTTGTTTGTGGGTGATAGGGAGTGCTCACTTTGTGATTTACGCCATATTTTTTCATTAAAGATTCAAATGGGCGGTTACAAAAGTGAGACCCTCCATCGCTTATAATGACTAGAGGCGTTCCAAATCGGGAAAGGATGTTTTCTTTTAAGAAACGAATGACAGTTTTATGGTCATTGTTCTGGCATAGAATCGCCTCTACCCATTTTGAAACATAATCAACGGTAAGCAAAATATATAAGTTTCCAAAAGAAGATGGGAATGGACCTATGAAATCGATGCCCCAACAATAAAAAACTTTGATTAGTAAGATGGGATTGAGTGGCATCATATTTCTACGGGTTATTCCTCCTAATTTCTGACATGGCTCGCACGTTTCGCAAAACTCATGAGTATCCTTGAACATGGTGGGCCAATAAAATCCACATTGTAGAATTTTGGCTATAGTCTTCTTAGCCGAAAAGTGGACACCACTAGCCGGTGAATGACAAAAGGAGATGATACTGTGTTGCTCATCATCCGGCACACATCAAATTATAATTTGATTGGGACAATACTTGAATAAGTACGGGTCATCCCACAAGAATTTTCTCACCTTGTTGAAAAACTTATCCCTATCTTGCTTGTTCCAGTGTGTTAGAATTGTACCAGTAGCAAGATAGTTAGCAATGTCTGTGTACCATGGTAATTGGGGGACTTTAAAAAGTTGTTCATCAGGAAACATGTCATTGATTGCGGTTGTCTCAGGGGAATCGGTGAGAACAAGTCTAGAGAGATGGTCAGGCACAACGTTTTCTACTCCCTTTTTGTCTCGTATTTCTATGTCAAATTCTTGGAGTAGGAGGATCCATCTTAACAAGCGTGGGTTAGCATCCTTCTTAAAGAGAATGAACTAAAGCGCGGCATGGTCGATGAATATCATGATCTTAGATCCGATCAAGTAGGACCTAAACTTGTCTAAAGAAAAAACTACAGCTAAAAGTTCTTTTTCTGTCGTGGTGTAATTTTCGTGAGCCGAGTTTAAAGTTTTACTTGCATAATAGATGAAGCATGGCTTCTTCTTTTTTCTTTGGCCTAACACAGCCCTAATAGCATAATCGTTCACATCACACATAATTTCAAAAGGAAGGCTCCAATCAAGTGGTTGCATTGTGGGAGCACATGTCAACATGCCTTTAAATTTGTCAAAGGCATTTTGACAATCCTCATTCCACTTGAATGAATTTTTCTTTTGAAGGGGGTTACATAAAGGACAAGAGAGTGAACTAAATTCCTTTATAAACCATCTATAAAATCCGGTGTGTCCTAAAAAGGACCGCACATCTTGTACGCTTTTGGGTGGTGGAAGGGTAGAGATAAGATCAATTTTAGCCTTGCCCACCTCGATTCCTTTTTGTAAGATGATGTGACTAAGGACTATTCCATTTTGAACCATGAAATCACATTTCTCCCAATTCAATATGAGGTTCTTTTCTTGACATCTTTTTAAAATAGTTTTTACGTGCATAAGGCACTCATCAAAGTTACAACCAAATACCGAGAAATCATCCATGATGACTTTAAGAATCGTCCCCACCATATCAGAAAAAATATTCAACATACAACGCTGAAAAGTGGTAGGGGCATTGCATAGTCCAAACGGCATCCTTCGATAGGCAAAAGTGCCTCACTACAAGAAATTCCATTTTTACCGACGAATGATTTCGTCGAGAATCAGTAAAATTTTGTCGGGAAATCTTTTTCCCGACGAAATTTTTCGCGGCTAACATCGTCGCAGAAAGGCCGTCGGTAAAGGTTTTTACCGACGAAATAATTTTTCGTAGGTAATAATAAAACCATTACCGATGAAAAAATTCGTCAGGAAAACATATGAATTTTTGTCAGAAATAAAAATGATACGTCGGTGAAAAAACTTTTACCGACGAAATAATTCGTAGGTAAAAAGATGTAAAAAAATTTTACCGACGAATTTTTTCGTCGGTAATAAACTTTTACCGACGAAATATTTCGTCGGTAAAAGTTTTACAGTTTTTATTACCGACGAAAAATTCGTCGGTAAAATTTTTTTACATCTTTTTACCTACGAATTATTTCGTCGGTAAAAGTTTTTCCTGTCCCGGTTTCATTTGTTTTCAAAATTCAGGAAAATTCCTGATATACACCTGTAAAGAAACCTATACATTTTTCTCCTATTCACATCCACATACATACGAATAAACAGAAACTACACCATCCATACACAAATAATCCATTCCACATCCACAAACAAACAATATTCATCAACACACAAATACATATAAGTTAAAAGTCGTATAGTAAAAAAAATAATCAGGAAGATGAAGGCGGAGGTGGCGGGGCATTGGCGCCAAGGCGTGCAGCGAGAGCCTGAAACATCTCCTGCATCCGTCGCTCATGCTCCTGCCGCTCCTGCCGCAACTCCTCGATCCTCCTCTCCTGCTCTTCCCGTCGCCTCTCCTCCTCCTCCCGTCGCCTCTCCTCCTCCTCCCTACGCCTCTGCTCCTCCTCCTCCCGTCGCCTCTGCTCCTCTCTCTACCTCTCCAGCTGCTCTCGAATCTCATCGATGACGACCCGTAGCTGCTGAACCTCTCTCTCTGCGATATCAGCTCGGCGTTGAGTACTCTCACCAGCTACGGATCGACTGGAGCCAGCTCTAGTTTGTGCCATGAGCTTGGCACCATGGCCAAGCCCACGCACATATCCAGAACGGGTGCCAAACACCTCGCTAAGGATTTCTGGCTCACTCCGCTGACTACCATCAGGAGTGGGCTGACTGCGTATGGTGTCCATCGCCGCTTGTAATGAAAAGATATGAAGTTTCATAAAAAATGACATGAATGACATTATTATCAATCAATGCGCAATTAAATTTTACAAAGTAAAGATTTTTACCCAATGCTCACTGGCTCTAGGATGAACCCAAGATCCCGTCGCCTGCCGACAGTGAGTCCCTCTGTAGAGGTCTACCGGTCCAGGCTCCTGGCCGGTGACGGAATCTCGCTGCGCAATCGAAAGGAAAAAAGACTTATAATAAATGTCAATCAAAATAATATATTAACTTAATAATCATCAATAATTTCTTACCATGTCGTAACGATGTCGTACAAATGACTTTGAACCAGCTACGTGGTTCACTTGTAACTTTTCCCTATTCGCAGAATTTATTTTACTCCTCTTCTGAACACATTATACAAAATACATTTCGATTAATTGCGAAATTAATTGCAAATTTAATTGTTCCCGTAAGATATCGTACATGTAAATATTACTTGAAAAGCCTCCGACGAAAATCTCTCGCAGAGTATCCGCCAGTCGTCTGTAGTAACGTGTGGCGGTGCGGACAGTACGGCCTCATCGTGTGTCCTGCACCGCTTGTACCGCTGGTGCAACTCTCCGCGGTACTCCTTGAACCGCTCTCTAATCATGTCGTCGACGGCATGAGAAATGTAGGGAACATTCAAATCGAATTCAAATTTATCCTGCAGTTTCGTAAATAATAAATTAAGGCAATAAACTTATTAACAATAGGACTTAACCGTAAATGAACTTTCACAAAAGAAAATTTCAATTTACTAAACTTTACCTGAAGGCGCTGACGGATGAGCTGTCGCACATCATCTGTCACGTCAGTCCAACAGGGGGTGGTGGCGGGGATCAGAGATCGACATAGGACACCAACCTCAGACGTAAACAGTCTGGCACTGTCCCCAACAGGTCTAAGGCAGTCCTGTGGGAACTCTACCGCCACCCTACCCTCACGCGTAAGTCGCTCTAAAACTAACCCACGCGTGGGTCCACGTCCTCGTCGGCTGGTAGAAGATGCTGCTGCGAAAAGATATATGTAAGTAACAATATAAACAGAAATCACTAAATAAATGTCTAGACTTACATGCAGTGCCCGGTGTATGCTGAACCGAAGGATCAGATGACTGTGATGCACCGTGCGACGTCGATGCTGTCTGCGTCACATCACGGGTGGAAGGGGTAGATCCAGTGCGCGAACGACCTGATCTCCCACCTGGTGCCATGACTGAATATATCTGAAATACAAACTTATAAATTTAAACAATGTCAATGCAAGTTTATGAACATCATTGTAGAGTGAATTTGTGCTTATGCTTAGAGAGATGATAAAAATATGATTAGACCATTACACTATAATGCAAGTAGAATATAATAAAACCGTAAACAGAATATAAAAGTTGAAAAATCCATTACACATTGTCATTCTATATTAAATACATATATCTCATTGTAATACAAATCAACTTCGGATCAACTATCCGAAATACTCTCTGCGTAAGTTATCGTACGCTGCAGATGTATATGTCAAGCTGTATGAAGCACTCGACATTGTTACAGCCAACATGCCAGTCACAATAGGAGAAATCTGATCTCTCGGGACTCCATTCAGATGTGCAAGTGATAATGTCGCATCTTCCATACGAAGTTTTCCGCGGTTATATGCCTCAATCAGGTCCGAAATTTCTTTGAGATTGTATAATCTTTCATCTGAGTCATCGTCTTCCTCCCTACATTTCTCGACCAGACCGGGTATCTCTCTGGCCCTACCAGAAGAATATAGGGCCTGAAAGTCCATCCGCAACAGCTGATGAAGTATGCTGCGTGCTTCCGCTACGCTCCAGTTTGTGGAGGACATGATCAGAAAGTGACTTAACTGTAAATGTAGATTATAAACAAGTCAATTCAGGAAAAAAAGCATGACTTGTAAAACATATATACATGTAATAATCAAATTAATCGAATTAAAAATTACATGTAAATCTTGTACACATTTAATAATCGTCGTCTGAATCATTATCGCTTAGGACTCTTTCTTCTTCACCATCACTATCGCTGATCAGAATTTCTTCTCCATCGTCTGCAACGTTGTCATCGATGAAAGCGCTATCATCTCTAACAATGTCATTTATGATTGAGGCATCAACATGATCAGGTGGCACATCATCTCTATTCAATTGCACCACATCAATATCAACATTTTGATCATTCCCTCTATCCCAAGATGGCATGTCTTCTTGGTATGCTTGTTCAACTGACGACGTTCTATTACTCCCTTCATCGTTATCTTCAACGTCTACTTCGGGAACATCAAATATGTTCCGGGGCTTTATTTTCTGCACCACGTACCAAGAGCCGCCTAACTTGGTGTCAGCGAGGTAGAATACTTGTTCGATTTGGCCGGCTATGATAAAGGGGTCATCTTTAAACCACTTCCGAGATAAATTTACGCTCGTGAAGTAATTATCAGTCTGTATTCCCAACTTTTTATTTCCAATGTCCCACCAATCGCATTTAAATAAGTACACCCGCTTTCTCATACAATAACTCAGCTCAATAATATTCGTCAAAATGACATAAAAATCAATTTCGACCTCCTCATGTGTTCCCTTCACAACCACACCACTATTTTGTGTGGTCCTATATTTCTCACGCTCCTCAGTGTGGAACCAAATCCCGTTTACAATACAACTTGTATATCTACATACACGTCTATCAGGGCCACACGCCAGTGCGTAGAGCGCATCAGACGCATCCGCAGAGTTGCTAGCGCGCAACATCTTCATCTATCATCACGTACAGAATATAAATGTACGTTTAGGCATTTAAAATTACGTGTAAATATTGTGCAATACAACAATATTGTAAGTGTGGTGAGATAGAAGGTAAATTAATCTTACACATTTTGCAAACCATTCTGGAAACAAATCCTGATGCGTTCGATCATAATTTGTAGGGTATTGGGACTTCATCTCCTCGACGTGTTCGCTATACACAATTGGTACGTTGTATGCAAGAAATTTTGAGATTAAAACTGTCTGTAGATATACAATAATTATGTGCGAAAACTTACTCCAAGTACGACTCTATTTCTTCACAGTTATGCAACACATACCACCGCGCCTTCACTTGATCCCAAGGGTCCATATCCTGAAACGTCGGCGATCCTAAAGGACGGACGTTATATGCGAATAGAGATATGAGTCCTTGTTCATGCTCCTGCCCTGCATCGGCATTCCGATCTTCTCGGTTGAATCTAGTCTCTATGCCACGAAGATACATGGAGCAAAATGTCAGGCACTCATTATCAATGTACGCCTCAGCAATGGATCCCTCTGGACGTGCCTTATTCCTCACATATTGTTTTAATGTGTGAAGGTATCTGTACACAAAATCAATATGTTTAGGACATGAAAACATGGATATACGTAGTTTATGGAATGAATAAAAATTTATGATCATTATTCTATCACCTTTCGATCGGATACATCCAACGATATTGTACTGGGCCTACAAGCTTCGCTTCGTGCGGTAAGTGAATCGCTAGGTGTATCATGACATCAAAAAATGCAGGTGAAAATATTCTTTCAAGTTTGCAAAGGATTATGACAATATCCTTCTCCAGTCGTTTAATAACCTCTACATTCAAAGATTTTGAACACAAATCCTTAAAGAATATCCCCAACTCAATCAGCGTAGCACTGACATCCTTGTTAAGGAATCCACGAATCGCAACCGGTAGTAGACGTTGCAGAAGGACGTGACAGTCATGACTTTTCATTCCTGTTACCTTACAGTCCGTAATGTTTACGCGCCGAGAGATATTCGATGCATACCCATCGGGAAATTTCACCTTGTTCAACTATTCACATACACGTTTTTTCTCTAGTTTTGTCAATGTGTAGCAGGCTGCTGGTATAGTATATGAATTTTCATGTGGTTGCAAGTGCAACTCTTTCCTTAAACCCATTGCTTGTAGATCTAATCGAGCCTTAAAACTGTCTTTTGTTTTCTTCTCTATGTTCATCAATGTTCCAAAGACATTGTCACATATATTCTTCTCAATATGCATGACATCCAAGTTGTGTCGTAATTTCAGATGACTCCAATAAGGCAACTCAAAAAAAATGCTCTTCTTCCTCCAGTTGTACTCTAATACACTATGTTTTCTCTTTTTCAAGTGCGGTGCCTTACCAAATCTAACTTCTTCAATGTTACTCAGTTGTTGTAACACATCTTCTGCAGATGGTTCTTTCGGTGGTGGCCTATGATCTTGTTTGCCATCAAAGATTACCGTCTTCCTGCGCCAACTATAATCCCTCGGAAGGAAGCGACGATGGCCCATATAACACGTTTTCTTACCATGCTTCAATGACAATGAACAAGTCTCAGTACTACATGTAGGACAAGCCAACTTTCCCTTCGTGCTCCACCCAGACGAATTCCCATATGCAGGGAAGTCATTTATTGTCCACAAGACCGCTGCATGCAATCGAAACGTCTGTTTTGCAAAAGTGTCATACGTCTGGACACCTTGACTCCACAACTCGTTTAACTCATCTACTAACGGTCGGAGATACACATCAATGTCATTCCCCGGTGACTTGGGTCTAGGAATAAGCAACGACATCATAAAAAATTATTCCTTCATACACAACCAAGGAGGTAAATTGTAGGGCATAAGTATCACTGGCCACATACTGTACGAGCTACTCATATTACCAAATGGATTAAAACCATTACTTGCAAGACCTAGCCGAACATTGCGAGAATCCTCTGCAAACTAGTCATATTGCTTATCAAAATGTTGCAAGGCTTCAGAGTCAACGGGATGCCTCAATGTATTATCATCATGAACGCGTTTCTCCTTATGCCACCTCATATCTTCAGCCGTCTTGCTCGACGTAAACAATCTTTGTAATCTGGGTTTCAATGGAAAGTACCTTAACACCTTTTGTGAAATTTTCTTACGCTTAGCTTCGTCATATTTCCACCTAGACTCTCCACATTGTGGACACTCCTCAACATTTTCATGTTCTTTCCAATACAATACACAATCATTTATACATGCATGTATGAGGATGTAACCAAGGCCCAAGTCTCGCATTAATGATTTTGCCTCGTAATGAGACTTAGGCAATGTCTCACCTTCAGGTAATACTTCTTTCAACAAGCTAAGTAACATGTCGAACGATTTGTTACTCCAACGATTTATTGTCTTTAAATGAAGTAACCTTGTAAGGAAATTCAACTTGGAGAAGTTCCAACACCCCGGATAGAGTGGACGTTGCGCATCCCTCAACAACCTACTAAACTTTTCTGATTCGGCATCACCCATAGGAGGAGTATCCTGGCTAGTACTTGTCGCTGCAAAATCAGTATCCGCAATTGTTCCCCTTAACACATCTCCAATGATATCTTGCATATCGTCAACATCTTCATCCTCGTCATTAGGCACAATTGGGTCAGCAAGGACTTCAGTGGCCTCAACTCTTTGGTGGAAGTCTTCACCATGATGAATCCACCAAGTGTAACCCTGGTCAATCCCAACTATGAACAAATCATCTTCCACTTTGTCCAATGTCTTATGAATCATGTTCTTGCATTTTCGGCATGGACACCTAATTCTATTACCTGAATCTGCCCGATATCTCGCAAATTCCATGAACTCCTTAACACCTTCTTTATACTTTGGGCCAAACCGATTCTTAGCTTGCATCCAACTCTTATCCATATCTACAATGCAAAGATTAGAGTCAGGTTTAGTTTAGGTAACATGAGTTTAGGCTTAGGGTTTTGGGCATAAGTTGAGATTTTTGGGTTCGGGATCGGGTTTCGGGTTTGGTTTTCGTGTTTGGGTCTAGGTTTAGGTAAGGTGAATGTATTTAGGAATAGGTGTAGGTTTAGTTTAGGTGACATGAGTTTAGGATTAGGTTTAGGGCATAAGTTGAGATTTTTGGGTTCGGGATCGGGTTTCGGGTTTGGTTTTCGTGTTTGGGTCTAGGTCTAGGTAAGGTGAATGTATTTAGGAATAGGTGTAGGTTTAGTTTAGGTGACATGAGTTTAGGATTAGGTTTAGGGCATAAGTTGAGATTTTTGGGTTCGGGATCGGGTTTCGGGTTTGGTTTTCGTGTTTGGGTCAAGGTTTAGGATAGGTGAATGGATTTAGGAATAGGTGTAGGTTTAGTTTAGGTGACATGAGTTTAGGATTAGGTTTTGGGCATAAGTTGAGATTTTTGGGTTCGAGATCGGGTTTCTGGTTTGGTTTTCGTGTTTGGGTCTAGGTTTAGGTAAGGTGAATGTATTTAGGAATAGGTGTAGGTTTAGTTTAGGTGACATGAGTTTAGGATTAGGTTTAGGGCATAAGTTGAGATTTTTGGGTTCGGGATCGGGTTTCGGGTTTGGTTTTCGTGTTTGGGTCTAGGTCTAGGTAAGGTGAATGTATTTAGGAATAGGTGTAGGTTTAGTTTAGGTGACATGAGTTTAGGATTAGGTTTAGGGCATAAGTTGAGATTTTTGGGTTCGAGATCGGGTTTCGGGAAAGGTTCTCGTGTTTGGGTCAAGGTTTAGGCTAGGTGAATGGATTTAGGAATAGGTGTAGGTTTACTTTAAGTGACATGAGTTTAGGATTAGGTTTCGGGCATAGGTTTAGATTTTCGGGTTCGGGATCGGGTTTCGGGAAAGGTTCTCGTGTTTGGGTCAAGGTTTAGGTTTGGTGAATGTATTTAGGAATAGGTGTAGGTTTAGTTTAGGTGATTTGAGATTAGGATTAGGTTTCAACATAGGTTGAGATTTTCGGGTTCGGGATCGGGTTTCTGGTTTGGTTTTCGTGTTTGGGTCTAGGTTTAGGTTAGGTGAATGGATTTAGGAATAGGTGTAGGTTTAGGTTAGGTGACATGAGTTTAGGATTAGTGTTAATGTCAGATTTTGTAATGAGATCCTTCGGCTTTTCTCCTTCGCTCCAGGAGAGATTTCCACCACCAGGCCTGAAATAAGACAGCGAATAAGGGTGGCTGGGGACCAGCCGTTAGCCCTCCGACGCTTAAGTTAGGCCACAGAAGAGAAGCCAAGCAAAACGGGACCCAGCTTGAGTGATTAGTACGTACCTTTCTCTTAATGGAGTCACCCCTTTATATAGATCTGAAGCAACCCAATTTGTTACGTAAGATATCGAAATCCCGCTGATGTCGCGTACGATACCGAAATCTCGCTGATTTAGTGGGACAAGATCCTTATCCTTAGAGGCAAGATCTAACCCAATAACTTCTTCCGGCAATCACGTTTCTTGATAGCAATCCCCGAAAAGGAAGGGGACGCCGAAAGGGTGAAGACCGCCGCGCTGGATGTAACTCTGCTTGGTATCGCAGAGGGATTGAACAAGCCACTCGATGGGAACCGGATGCTGGAAGTATGAGGACCATCCAAACCAAAAACGAAGACTCAGGACTATTCTGATGTCGGGAGCTGCTTGTGTCAGGGATGCTCGCATTCGTGAGATGCGACCCCTTCTGACGAGCCCGAGCAAAGCTGCTCGCATCCGGGAGATGCGACCTCCTCTGGCGAGCACGAGCCGATCTGCTCGCATTCGGAAGATGCGACCCCCTCTGGCGAGCACGAGCCGAGCTGCTCGCATTCAGAAGATGCGACCCTCTCTGGCAAGCACGAGCCGAGCTGCTCGCATCGGAAGATGCGACCCCCTCTGGCAAGCACGAGCCGAGCTGCTCGCATCGGAAGATGCGACCCCCTCTGGCGAGCACGAGCTTGACTGCTCGCATTCATTATGACCGCGATCCTGCACTTCTCGATAGACTATATTTGCCTACAACAGATGCCCCCCAAACCCTTGGTATTGAGGAACTATGCCAAGGGTTTTGCTAGTGTTGACAGCTGGGTGCTGGGAGATAATCGCGCATGATTCACTTATCGTGCCTCCGCATTTATGATGACCAGCTTTTGCGCAGCTTTCTCTGCCGCCAGAGATGAAGCGTCAGGCGCCACGTGTTTCCGTATTTAATGCTAGCGTCCGTTCGTCTGACGTGCCGAATGAGAATCTGCCGCGTGTCCAGCAAATCAAGCGGAATGATTGCATATAAATATCGGACTTAGAAAAATTCCTTCATTTCCGGATTTCATTGCTGCAGAGCTTTCTTCTTCTTCTTCCTTCTCTATTCTGGAGTGAAAAACCTCTTTACGGAGGTACCCTTCTTTCTTTTTCCTCTTTCATTTCATCTTCCATCTCCCTTTTATAATGGCGGAAATCTCTGACGAAGAGATTATTCCTCTGGGAGATGAAACCCCTGACTCCTCTGAATCCAATAACGCCAGAGTACCGGCTGGGAGGTATTCTGCCTCCGGTTACTCTTCCATCTTGACGGAGGAAAGACTCTCTAACCTTAGAGAGGTTTATAGGGTTCCAGACTCTGTTTTATTCAGACTGCCTGGGAGAGGGGAGACAGCCGATGCACCACCGCCTGGGTGTGTGGCTGTTTACGAATACTTCTTCAAAGTGGGCGTACGTCTTCCCCTCCACCCCTTTATTCGAAACTTCCTCCGTCTCTACAAGATTGCCCCGGGCCAACTTATAGTTAACGGCTGGCGGGTTCTTCTAAGTGCTTTCGTCCTTTGGAAGCAGGCGGGTAACGAGGAGTTAACCGCTGAAGAATTTTTGAGGTTATTCCAGCTGAAGAAGGCGCCAGCTAGCGAGGGTTGGTACTACCTCTGCTTCTGGCACCGGAATAACTTCATTTTGGGGAACCCTTCTTCCAACTGCCCGGGATGGAGAAAGAAGTGGTTCTATGCCTCCGGTAACTGGGAGTCCGAGATGGGATCCGACCCCAAAGGCCATAATGTTAATCGCCATTTTGGCGAAGGTGGGTTAAGTGCCTGTTTACTTGTCCGAAAGGGAACAATAACCTTGCTGTATTGACGATTTAATGAACTTTCTTTTTTGCTCTCAGGAATTCCAATTGGTGTGAAGCCAAATCTGCGAGGAGGGCTCAACGAAAAACTTGTCAAAGTCTACAAGCTCCCTGCGGCTGCGCGCCACGTCAGCACTGCTCTAGAACTTCGTCATCTTTGTGCAGCCGGTCTCACCTTCCGAGAAGAGATGACGAATGTTGGCGATAAGAGAGGCGCACTGGGGGTACTTCCCCGGCTGAAGGGCGCTGCCTCGAAGAGGCAAAAGAAAACTTCGGGGGGTCCTTCAGCTGCGCCTACTCTCGCAGAGGAGCCTGCTCGCGGCCTCCAAGCCGCCTCTGGAGGAGTCGCGAGCACTTCTCGTACGACCGCGACCCCTCCGGTCAACGCGACCCCTCTCTCCACCGTGCCCCCGCCAGCTGACCTTCCTCGCCCTCCAATCATCGAGGTGGCCGACAACTCACCGAAGGGTGATCGAAGAGGGGGAGGCCTCCCTCCAAAGGGACCTCCAAGCGAGCCTACAACTGCTCGCGAATTGTTAATGCCCGTCCCTGGCGTCGCGAGTGCTCGCGAATCGGGGCCCAAAGAGATGGTCGTAGCCCAGGCTTCGGGCTCGGGGACTTTTGTCATTCCTCCACACTTGCATCCAATATGCGAGTTTATGTTTGACAAAATTTCCCCCAATTCCTTTGGGAGTCTCCCCGAACCAAGCCCTGAAGCCCTCTCCACCGACATTGGGGTGAGATTGTTACAGGTAACTACAGATTCGTGTTTTTCGTCTCTGATAAGGTGGATCGCTTTAATTTACTTCCTTTCTCACACACATGTATTTTGTTTTATATAGAGCTTGGATCTCACGCTTCGAGTCAGACGTGACATCGAAGCAGCTCGCCGCAGCGTGGAGGATGCGGAGAAGAAGAAGAAGATGATGGAAGTAGAGGTCCAAGGGAGGGACCGCTTGGTGAAGGCCTTGGAGGTTCAAATCTCCAAGTTGGACGAAGAGAAGAAGATTCTCCTGATCAAGATCCAATCCCTGACTGAGCGCTTTCAGTCAGTGGACCTCCAGCTCGCAAAGCTTCAAGAGATCCATTCCAAGAGCGAGAAGGAGAAGGAGATTTTTCGCAAGGATAAGGTCCAGCTTGAAGAATGGCTCAAGGATGCTCGGACCAAGTTCGAGGAGGCTCGGACCCAGCTCGGTGAGGCCCAGAAGCGACTTAATCAGCTGAAGGATGACTCCATCCACTGGGAGGAAGAGCGAGTGGCTCTCGTTCAGATGGTATCTGATGAGGGTCCTCGCGCAGTTCAGGAGTTTCGTACTTCTCAACTTTATGACGAGGAGCGATACGAGGCGTACATCGCTGGTCGCGATTTTGCGGTCAGGGTTATGCAGCTAATTGCTCCAACTTTTAACGTTGAGGAGTTCGACAGAGTGGCATTCGAGGTTGCAGCTAAGGAAAGGGCTGCTGCTGAGAACGAAGTCACCGGGGCAACAGATGTTGCTCCTGCTCCTGAAGCTGGTCCTGAAGCTGAAAGCCGCGAGCCTGCGCAAGAGGATGACCAACCTTGACCTCGGCAGCTTCCCATATTATGTTTCTTTTTTTTTTTTTTTTTTTTTCTTATAGAGAAGAGATCTGTAATTGTAAGGTTATTATTTTAATGAACACTTACTTTTTTAATATTGTGTATTCTTCTCTTTCCTTCATTGTTGCTTTGTTTTGATCCCATTTGATTCATCAGGGGATGCGACCCACTATGCGAGCACGAGCTTCGCTGCTCGCGATTTTAGAGTGCATGACCGCGAATTCGATCACGAGCCGCAGTGCTCGCGATTAGGGTGCATGACTGCGACCCTATTCAAGCACGCGCTATGCTGCTTCGCATTTTGGAATGCGATCACTCAATCCGGGGGTCGCGTGACCATGTCCACGTTGAGATAGACTGATCTATCGATTGAGATTTCGATCCTACCAAGGGCAGGAGGTTGGTCAAGAGATGGTATACATCCTCTTCAGGGCTTGTTCAGGTCCATGTAAATGGAGAAGCAACCAACTAGTAACAACTTCAATCCTACCAAGGGTAGGCAATTGGCCAAGAGGATGTGTAAGCATTCTCTTCAGGGCTATACAGGTCCATGTAAATGGAAAAGCAACCAACTGATATCTTCTATTTTATTCATAAAATATTGTAATGAACTACATGGAATCTAGGGATAGTATCGTAGCAAATGCTCCACGTGCCAAGGGCGACGTACGGGCTTCCCCAGCATGTCTTCAAGATAATAAGTTCCAGGTCGCACAACCCTGATAACCCGATACGGGCCTTCCCAATTTGGATCTAATGAACGGGCAGGAACTCCAAGATTTTGCCTTAGTACCAAATTTCCGGGTTGGAAGGATCTAGGCCGAACCCTAGCATTTCGATATCGAGCAATACGTTGTTGATACGCTGCCACTCGCACTTGAGAAGCATTTCTTCGCTCTTCCAGGAGATCGAGATGAAGTCGAAGGTTTTCGTGATTGCTCGCGGGATCGTACTGCTCGATCCGATATGAGGGGACTTGAATTTCCACCGGTACCACTGCGTCAACACCAAATGCTAAGGAGAAAGGAGTTTCACCTGTTGATGTACAAGCCGTGGTTCTATAGGCCCATAATACCTCTGGCAGAAGTTCTGGCCACACCCCTTTACATTCACCTAGCTTGGTCTTTAAATGGTGCTTTATTATTTTATTTACTGCCTCGACCTGCCCATTCGCCTGAGGATGATATGGAGAAGTGCGGAGATTACGTATTTTCCATTTGTCGCAAAATTCATCAAAGGCTGCGTTGTCGAACTGCGTTCCGTTATCGGTAATTATAGTATGAGGAAGCCCGAAACGACATATGATATTTCTCCATATAAACTTAGTAGTCTGTTTTTCAGTAATCTTGGCTAACGGTTCTGCCTCGGCCCATTTGGTGAAATAATCAACCGCCACGATCGCGAACCTATTCTGTCCTTTTCCCATAGGTAAGGGCCCGATGATATCGATCCCCCATTGGGAAAAAGGCCAAGGGCTATCCACTGGGGTCATCCGCTCAGACGGTACACGAGGTATGGGTAGATATCGTTGACACTTGTCGCATTTTTTAGAAAATTCGATGGCGTCTGCTTTCATCGTGGGCCAATAATATCCTTGCCTCATCGCTTTATATGCCAGGGATCGCCCCCTGGGATGATTACCACATGCCCCCTGGTGTATCTCATCTAGAACACGATGTGCTTCTTCTGGATGAAGACACCTTAGATATGGCAAGGAGAAGCTTTTTCGCAACAATATTCCATCTTGTAAGGTGTACCTGGCAGCTCGAAGCCGAATTTGTCTCGCAGCTTTTTTGTCTTCTGGAAGGTATCCATCTCTGAGGTAAAGGATGATAGGATCCATCCAGCATGGAGACGATTGTGCCGATTGAACTTGCTCTAGAGTCACTTGGTCGATACTCAAGTTCTGACGATGCTTCGATGGGGATCGAATGTGATAACTCTGATTCCGGCGCAGAAGCGAGTTTTGCCAAGGAATCGGCAAGTTGGTTCTGCTCGCGAGGGATATGAATTATTTTATAAGTCTTCAACTTTGCGAGCAGGATGAGGACACGAGACTTGTATAAGGCCATTCTTTCTTCTTTGGCTTCGAATTCACCAAGAACTTGGTTGACAATGAGCTGGGAGTCGCTATGAATTATCAAATTCTGGACTGCGAGTAAAATGGCCAGTTCGAGGCCAACAATTAGGGCCTCATATTCCGCTTCATTATTGGAGATGCGTGATTCGAAACGCAGAGCGTATTGAAAATGCGACCCGTCGGGAGCCGCTAAAATCAGACCCGCTCCACTACCAGTGGCCCGTGACGATCCGTCCACGAAGAGCGACCATGGAGGCTGGTCGCTGGTCCTGACATTATCTTCAGAAGAATACGTAAATTCAGCTATGAAGTCGGCCACGGCCTGGCCCTTGATTGCGGTCCTAGGACAGAATGAGATATCGTGCTCACTGATTTCGACCGCCCACTTAGTTAAGCGCCCGGAAGCCTCAGGTTTTTGAAGGACTTGTCGTAGTGGATGATTTGTTGGTACTAAAATAGCATGTGCTTGAAAGTAAGGTCGCAGTTTTCGAACTGCCGTAATTAATGCTAGGGCCAGTTTCTCCATATCAGAATACCTATTTTCTGCATCGACCATTGCTCGACTAATATAATAAACGGGCCTTTGCACCCCGGAATCTTCTCTTATTAAAGCGGCGCTAACAGCCGTGGAAGACACAGATAAATAAAGAATGAGTTGCTCATGAGCTACAGGTTTAGATAAAATGGGAGGAGTGCTCATGTATTGCTTCAGTTGCTGGAAAGCTTCTTCACACTGAGGTGTCCACTTCCAATCAGATTTGGCCGTTGCACGAAGGAGTTTGAAGAAGGGCAAACACTTGTCAGATGCTCGCGAGATGAATCTATTCAATGATGCGATGCGACCTGCCAGACGCTGAACGTCCTTCAGAGTAACAGGGGATTTCATCTCTATCAATGCTTTAATTTTTTCAGGATTTGCCTCAATTCCACGCTGGCCAACCATGAACCCAAGAAATTTCCCTGCAGACACTCCAAACGCGCATTTTTCTGGATTTAACTTCATTTGATACTTCCTCATCAGATCAAAAGCTTCACGAAGATCTGAAATGTGGTTATCTTCGACGATGCTTTTCACGAGCATATCGTCGACATAAACTTCCATATTCCTACCGATTTGAGCAGCGAACATTTTGTTGACAAGACGTTGATAGGTGGCCCCTGCATTTTTAAGACCAAACGGCATTACCTGGTAGCAATATAGTCCTCGATCTGTGATGAAGGCAGTATGCTGGCTATCAGGTGGATGCATCATAATCTGGTTGTAACCAGAATAAGCATCCATAAAGCTGAGGAGAGCATGTCCAGCTGTCGAGTCGACCAGCTGGTCGATCCGCGGTGTCGGAAAGCTATCTTTGGGGCACGCTTTGTTCAAATCTGAATAGTCGACACACATCCTCCATTTGCCATTAGCTTTCCGGACGAGAACTACGTTTGCGACCCACTCTGGGTAGTCAACTTCCTTTATGAAATTAGCCGCGAGTAGCTTTTCAACTTCAGTTTTGATTGCCATTTGTCTTTCTGCAGTAAAGGCACGTCGACGCTGATGTACGGGTTTATGCTTCGGGTCAATGTTGAGACGATGTGCAATGACATTAGGATCGATGCCTGGCATATCTTTATGAGACCAAGCAAACACATCCTTGTATTCGGTGAGAAAACTGATCAAATTTTCACGATGGATAGTGGTCAAGGAGGACCCGATGCACACGGTTTTAGATGGATCGTCTTCGGTCAGGTGGATCGCCACTGTTTCCTCCCCTGGAGTTCCCGACTTTAGAGCATTCTCTCTCGGATCCAACGAGGTGGTCGAGGGATCACCGGGCGATCCTTGAGTTATTTGCAGGATGGGCGTCGCTTGAGCCTTCTTTCGATCTCGGAGGGCTATCTGGTAACAGGACCGTGCCTCCTGCTGACTTCCTCGCACGACCCCTATGCCATTTGGTGTCGGAAATTTAACGCATAAATATGAAGGGTGCAAGGCCGCTCCAACCTTAATTAGTGACGGTCTCCCCAAGATAGCGTTATACGCTGATTTTCGATCCACGACGAGGAAGTTTACGAAGACGGTGGTCTTCGCTGGACTCTCCCCAAAGGTGACTGGGAGATCGATGCTTCCTTCTGGTGTCACCACTTCTCCTCCAAAGCCGACAAGAGGGGTCGATACTGGCTTGAGGAGGTTTCTGGCTAGTGCCATTTTGTCGAAAGCCTCCAAATACAGAATATCGGCCGAGCTACCTGTATCCACCATAATTCGATGAGTCAGATAATTTGATACCTTTAGTGTGACTACAATGGAATCTTCATGAGGGAAATGAATTCCCGCTGCATCTTCGAGGGTGAAAGAAATTGGGGGATGGTTAGCTTTCGAAGAGTTGGACGTTTGTTCCAGCCAATAGATCTGCTGGGGTTCTTTGGACGCTTTTCGGGCGTATGCCTTTCTTGAAGCTTGAGAGTCACCCCCGCAAGCTGGACCCCCGACGATAGTGCGAATTTCTCCTGTGGGCTCAGCATCCTCTTGGTCGGTTTGAGACGGTTCCTTTTGGCGAGATGAGGTTTTCGCCCTTTCTGGTGACCGATTTTTACGAGCAACATAATCCTGGAGATGGCCTTTTCGGATAAGTGCTTCGATATGGTCTCGTAGAGAGATACAGTCCTGAGTCCTATGCCCGTGATCTTTGTGAAAGTAACAGAACTTGCTCTTATCCCTCTTCTCGGGATCGGATTTGATCTTTGCGGGCCACTTCACATACGGCTTTTGTTTAATCTCCATTAGAACCTTTTCAGGGGATCGATTAAGAGGAGTGTAATTATGATATTTACCAGAGTAAGGCTTCCTGGGAGAACGATCACGTTGATCACGACGGTATTTCTTATCTGTAGAAGAAGTTCCTTCTGGCTTGCGTTTCTTACTTTGTACTCCATGGCGTGTCAAAGCGACTTCTTCCGCATTGATATATTTCTGAGCTTTGGCTTGGAATTCCGCCATAGTTTTCGGCGGGCTTTTATCTAAGGCAAACCTGAATTTCTCGCTCGTTATTCCAGCGATGAGGGCTGTGAGACCCTTTTCTTCAGTGTAACTCTCGGTTTGAACGGCTTCGGCAGTGAACCTTACTGTGAACTCTTTTATTGTCTCTCCATGTTGCTGTTTTAGATTCATCAGATGGGAGGCTGGCTTTTTAATGCGAATACTTCCCATGAATTGAGAAAGAAATATCTCCGATAATTGGGAAAAAGAACTGATGGAAAGAGGCTTTAACCCCCGAAACCACGTACGAGCCGCTTCCTTCAACGTAAGGGGAAAAGCCCTACACATGATTTCTGAACCATGTCCCTCCAACTCCATGAGGGACCTATATGTTTCCAGGTGTTCTAGAGGATCGCCAATACCTGTGTACGGAGCGATAACAGGCGTTCGATACTTTCTGGGCAACGGGGCCTCCATGACCTTGCTTGTGAAGGGAGATTCAGATTGATGTATTGCCGCCATGACAGCAGACGGTCGATTTGCCTGGTATCTCTGCTCCATGACATCAAAACGGTCTTGGATTCTTTTGAGATCTCCTTCCCATGGCAAGGTATAGCTAGACGTTTCGGCAGTGGAGCCTTGCGGTAGAGGTTGTCGAGACGAACTGGAATGTATAGAATGTGGAGACGGCACAGGGGGATGGCCGCCGAGTGGTGGGACCTGTGGTTCATCCACAGAATGTCTGGAGGCAACTGGTATGGGTGGCGGTGGTAACCCTTCGGAGGGTTGTCTTTGCGGTTCAGGGAAGTGCTGATCAAGCCGATTTGACAGTGCCTGAACTCCAGCGTTTAAAGTTAGGAGAGTGTTCCCGAGGAATCGTAGGACATCATCCTGATTTCCAGAAGCCCCCAATAATGGATTTGTTGATGGCATATTTGGGGCTTCTTGAGGGATATCCGTCGGAACAGGTGGGAGGGCAGGTGCGGATTCCGTCTCACCGGGCGGAGGTGGTGCCTGCCTTGAAGTTGAAGGATGAACAGTCTTTTTAGGAGGCATCACCGAAGGATTTTGATCGGTGGTTAACACGATTGATTTTGATGATCAAGTCGTTCCCACAGACGGCGCCAAACTGTTAATGTCAGATTTTGTAATGAGATCCTTCGGCTTTTCTCCTTCGCTCCAGGAGAGATTTCCACCACCAGGCCTGAAATAAGACAGCGAATAAGGGTGGCTGGGGACCAGCCGTTAGCCCTCCGACGCTTAAGTTAGGCCACAGAAGAGAAGCCAAGCAAAACGGGACCCAGCTTGAGTGATTAGTACGTACCTTTCTCTTAATGGAGTCACCCCTTTATATAGATCTGAAGCAACCCAATTTGTTACGTAAGATATCGAAATCCCGCTGATGTCGCGTACGATACCGAAATCTCGCTGATTTAGTGGGACAAGATCCTTATCCTTAGAGGCAAGATCTAACCCAATAACTTCTTCCGGCAATCACGTTTCTTGATAGCAATCCCCGAAAAGGAAGGGGACGCCGAAAGGGTGAAGACCGCCGCGCTGGATGTAACTCTGCTTGGTATCGCAGAGGGATTGAACAAGCCACTCGATGGGAACCGGATGCTGGAAGTATGAGGACCATCCAAACCAAAAACGAAGACTCAGGACTATTCTGATGTCGGGAGCTGCTTGTGTCAGGGATGCTCGCATTCGTGAGATGCGACCCCTTCTGACGAGCCCGAGCAAAGCTGCTCGCATCCGGGAGATGCGACCTCCTCTGGCGAGCACGAGCCGATCTGCTCGCATTCGGAAGATGCGACCCCCTCTGGCGAGCACGAGCCGAGCTGCTCGCATTCAGAAGATGCGACCCTCTCTGGCAAGCACGAGCCGAGCTGCTCGCATCGGAAGATGCGACCCCCTCTGGCAAGCACGAGCCGAGCTGCTCGCATCGGAAGATGCGACCCCCTCTGGCGAGCACGAGCTTGACTGCTCGCATTCATTATGACCGCGATCCTGCACTTCTCGATAGACTATATTTGCCTACAACAATTAGGTTTACGCATTGGTTTATAGTTTCGGGTTCGGGATCGGGTTTAGGGTTAGGTTTTCGAGTTTGGGTCTAGCTTTAGAGTTAGATGAATTGAGTTTAGGTTTTGGTTTAGCCATAGCTTATAGGTTTTAGTTTTAGGTTTATGGTTTCGGGTTTAGGGTGTAGGTCTTGGAGACTCAAGCAACTCAAGGATAGCTCCGACGCACATCCGGGTCTGCTCCACACAAAGCGGGCCTGTCCAAATGGCCAGGCCACCCATATTGCTGTCCATAGGAAATGGACAGCTTCATCATGGTCATAACAGCGGTTCCCACCTTACAGGGACCCCCGCTCAACACCCGGATAGCTCCGACGCACATCCGGGTCTGCTCCATTAATTTCGAGCTAATACATAAACACAGGCCTATCCAAATGGCCAGGCCACCCATATTGCTGTCCATAGGAAATGGACAGCTTCATCATCATGGTCATAACAGCGGTTCCCACCTTCCAGGGACCCCCGCTCAACACCCGGATAGCTCCGACGCACATCTGGGTTTACTCCATTAATTTCGAACTAATACATAAACATATTGCTGTCCATAGGAAATGGACAGCTTCATCATGGTCATAACAACGGTTCCCACCTTCCAGCGACCCCCGCTCAACATCCGGATAGCTCCGACGCACATCCGTGTCTGCTCCATCAATTTCAAGGTAATACATAAACACGGGCCTGTCCAAATGGCCAGGCCACCCATATTGTTGTCCATAGGAAATGGACAGCTTCATCATGGTCACAACAGCGGTTCCCACCTTCCAGGGACCCCCGCTCAACACCCGGATAGCGCCGACGCACATCCGGGTCTGCTCCATTAATTTTGAGCTAATACATAAACACGGGCCTGTCCAAATGGCCAGGCCACCCATATTGCTGTCCATAGGAACAGGACAGCTTCAACATGGTCACAACAGCGGTTCCCACCTTCCAAGGACCCCCGCTCAACATCAACATCAATCAACTACTCTTAATCACAAGTATCATGTTCGTCATCTAATTTGCCACTAAATGATAATATAATAAAATTAGTCGCCCATCCAAGGATGGATAGATTGAAATGCTATTATTATTTTCATTTACATGCCCAAGCCTAAATTTCGACAGCATCTCCCCCTATCTCTCCAGATATATTTATCTTACATTTCATTTCCACGTCAACTATCCACACATTGTGTGGATTAAATTGACAATGGAATTAAACATAAGAAACATATTCAGAGAGAATAGGAGAGTTACCGCACGAAACTAATGACCCTACGCATGTAAATGACAAACAACGATAACATTCCAATCTATCCAACCTTGGACTGTCCAACAGGACAATTTGGCATATTTCTATACCTCCAAAACACACTTTATCTATGCTCGGCAATATAGAAATCTCCAAATTGGCTAACTGATTCTATTATACTACCATTTGTGGACAAAAAATAATTATTAATAATAAGCCAAATACATCCACAACATACATATCCACATAAATCAACCACGGATAGCTCCGACGCACATCCGGGTTTGCTCCATCAATTCTAGATACACAAGCACATGAAAATGGCAAAATCATCAACACCATGAATCAAGTTTAATCAAATACCTAATGACTATTTTATGAACAAATAAGTATGGGCGGCCCACCATGGGAATCGGATTGCGTGTGGAGTGTCGAGTAAACTTAGTTGGGCCCACCTAGAATGTATGTGATTTATCTATTCCGTCCTTATGTTTTTCCACCTCATTTTAGTGGTTGAGCCCAAAATTTAAGCATATCCAACTCTCAAGTGGACCATGCCATGGGAAACAGTGGGAATAATGATTTCCACCATTCCCAGGCCCTACAGTGATCTTTATTTGTCATCCAACCTGCTCATAAGATCACATGGATATGGATGAGGGAAAACACAAATATCAGCTTCATCCAAAACTTCTGTGTCCTCTAAGAATTTTTCAATGATACACATTCATTTCACACTTGTGGTGTGGTCCACTTTAGATTTTGATATGCTTCATTTTTGGGCACCATAACTAAAATTTCCTGCTAAGATGGATGGACGGAGTGGATAAAATACGTAAATCACTGTGGGCCCCACAGAGTTTACTCCACATAAATATATGCTTGATCCAAAACAGTGGACAGTGAGGGTGGGCCCCACGAGCAGTGGACAGCGACGGTGGGCCCCACATTTATTGTATATCATGATTTTTTTTAATTTGTAAATCACAAATTTGGAATTTAAATTTTAAAATCCCTAATTAAGGAAGGAATTAGGGGATTTTAATTTCGAAATCCCTAATTAGGGGATTTTAATTTCAAAATCCCTAATTAGGGATTTACTAAATCAGTGGGCCCCACCAAATCGTGGACAGCTAAGGCGGACCCCACGTACATGCAATGGACAGCGATAGCGACGGTGGGACCCACATACAATGGACAGCAACGGTGGGACCCACATGCACTGGACAGCGATGGTGCATGGGACCCACATGCTTTGGATTTTGGCAGTGGGCCCCACAATGAACAACGAGGAGAGAGAGAGAGAGAGAGAGAGGAAATGGAGGAAGAAGGAAGGGGGAGACAGTTACCGGCGGAGGCGGCGGCGTACGGTAGCTGGTGGAGGCGCGTGCCTACGCGGGTGGCGTCGGTGACGGCGTACGGCGGCGTCGGTGGTCGGCTGGGGGGAGGTGGTCAGCTTACGCGGGTGGCCGCCGGTGACGGTGACGGTGACGGCCGGTGGTCGGCAGTGAGGGAGATGGCCGCGAGAGAGAGAGAGAGCGAGAGAGTGAGAGAGTGAATGAGAGAAAAGAGGGCCAATCGGGTAAGTTAAAAAACAGACTTTTACCGACGAAAATTTTTGTCGGTAAAAGTCTTTTTTTCGTCGGTAAAAGTCATTATGAAAACTTTTACAGACGAAAATTTTCGTCGGTAAAAGTCATCTCTTTTCTTGGCGGGAATCACACATTACACATTATTACCGACAGGCAACAGTCGTCGGGAAAAGTTTTCGCTTTTACCGACGAAAATTTTCGTCGGTAAAAGTAAAATTTGTTGTTTTATTTTTTAGCGACAGGTATCTTCGTCGGCAATAAAATTTTTACCGACGAAATTATAATTTTGTCGGTAAAAGTGTATGGCGGGAAGTAAATCCGGCGGTGGCGGGAAGCTGGAGTGATTTTTACCGACGATTTCTATATTTCGTCGGGAAAAATGATTTTTCCCAACGAAAATAATTTCGTCGGTAATACTTTCGTCGGTAAAAAGCCGTTCTCTTGTAGTGCCTAATGGACATGTGAATGTTGTCTTCTCTTGGTCCTCTAGGGTGATCTCTATTTGGTTATACCATGAATATCCATCAAGGAAGCAAGAATGGGAATGACCCGCCAACCTTTCTAAAATTTGATCAACAAACGATAAGGGGAAGTGGTCTTTCCTTACGACTGTGTTTAACTTCCTGTAGTCAATGCACATTCTCTAACCAGTAGTGACTCTGGTTGGCACGAGTTCATTGTTAGCATTGGCTACAATGGTTATTCCGGATTTCTTAGGTACCACTTGAGTTAGACTCACCCATTGACTATCGGATATTAGGTAAATAATACCCACATCCAATAGTTTCAACACCTCGGCCTTAACCACCTCCTTCATGTTTAGATTGATAAGTCTTTATGGTTGCCTAGATGTCTTCGCATTCTCCTCAAGGTGTATGCGATGAGTACAAATTAGGGGGTCTATGCCTTTGAGATCCGCAATTGACCATCCAATGGCGCTCTTATGCTCTATTAGAGTGGCTATCAGCCTACTCTCTTGTTCCTCATCCAAGTGGGAAGAAATCACCATTGGATATGTCTCATCTCAACCTAAATAAACATATTTCAAATAAGTGGGTAATGGTTTTAGGTCGAGCTTTGGTGCTTTGATATTGGATGGAAGAGGCTTATTTTCGCTTAAGGGCAAAGGCTCAAATGGTGCCTTCCATCTTTTATTATCAAGTACCGGCATAACATCCAAAATGACATCCATCTCTCGTACAATGTCATCGTCAATATCATGAGAGTGGGCCAAACATGCTTCTAAGTGATTGGAGAAAAATGTCAAGAGGGATGTATCTTCCATGAATGAGTCAATTAAATTTATTTCGTGGACCTCATCATCATCATCCCATGGTTGCTTGCATAAATCGAAAATATTCAGCTCAAGTGTCATATTTCCAAATAACTTTTTTACAAACCCATTTCTACAATTGATAATTGCATTTGAAGTGGGTAAGAAAGGGCGGCCAAGTATGACTGGAATTTGAGTACCAACAACAATGATGGGATGTGTATCTAGGATAATAAAATCCACTAGGTTATAGAATTTATCAACATGGATAAGCACATCCTCAATCATCCCTCTCGGTATACGAATTGATCGATCAACAAGTTGAAGTGTGGTTTTGGTGGGTTTTAATTCACCTAACCAAAGTTGTTTGTAGACTGAGTATGGGATGAGGTTAACACTTGCCCCTAAATCAAGTAAGGCTTGTTAGATCTAGTAGTCACCTATGATGCATGATATGGTAGGACTACCCGGATCCTTATATTTCCGAGGCACCTCTTATTTGATGATGGCACTCAAATTCTCAATCAAAAGTAATTTATTATTTACATTGTGTTTTCTCTTGACTGTACAAAGTTCCTTAAAAATTTTGGCATATGATGTTATTTGTTTTATAGCATCCAACAACAGAATGTTATCTTTACTTGCTTAAAAACCTCTAAAATTTCGAGATTTTTGTTTAGAGGTTTGGGTGAAATTAACCTTTGAGGAAAAGGGGCAATCGGCTTGTATTGCTTTTCTAGTTCTTTCTCATGTGGAGCATTGCTAAATGCTAAATCTATCATCCTTGTTGGCAATTACCGGATCATTAGGCATTGGGGCCTTCATCGGATTAGACTTATCAATTATTTTTTTACTCATTAAGGTGGTGATAGCTTTAACATGCTCCATATGTTGGGAGGATGAGCTTGGATCTTGTATCTCGAATTAGGTTCTTGGGTTGGGAAGAAGTTGGGCAGGAAGTGTGCCTTTCTCCTTAACAATAAGATGAGATTCAACTCTTGCCAATGAGGTTTTTAAATCATTAATAGCTTTGTTGTATTTTGGTTGAATCTTAGTTGTCCTTGCATGAACCCATCAATTTTCAGAGAATTATTCTTGTTATACTCAGCTTGAACTAACACGAATGCACCCAACATCTCCTCAAGTGTAGCTTTTGGTGTGAGTATTAAGGATGGGCCTAACAAAGGTTGTGCTTGAGGGATGTTGTTTGAATTCGCAGTTGGTCCATTCCTTCAACTGAAGTTGGGATGATTCCTCCAACTTGGATTGTACATGTTTGAATTTGGAGCACTAAATGGTTATTAATAATTGTTTATGGCATTGGATTGTTCTTACAAAACTTCTTCAAATGCAGGAATTGTAAGACAATCATGTGTTTCATGTAGATTGGTGGCACAAATACCACAAGCATTATCAACAACTTCCATGGATTTAATTGCCTCTCCTATCTTCAATTTCATGGCCTCAACTTTTCTTGTGAGGCTAACCACATGTGCACTCATATTGACCTCCACATCAATTCGTCCATTTTCTCTTTGTTGGCCTATCTTGGGATTTGCTGGCTTAGATGTATCCCACAACTGCACATTCTCAGCTAAAATATCAAAATAATCTCATGCTTCATTGGCTTCCTTATTCATGAATTCCCCATTGCACATCATCTCTACAAATTGGCGCATGGGTGAAGTCAGTCCATCATAGAAAAAGCTTATTACCCGCCAACTTTCTTAGCCATGATGTGGACATGTATTCAATAAATCCTTAAACTTCTCCCAACATTGTAAGTAGGTTTCGTCCTCTTTTTTGGCGAAATTCAAATTAAGCGCTCAACGTATTGGTTTTATGAGTTGGGAAAAACTTTTTAATGAATTTCCTAGTCATTTCAGCCCATGTACTAATTGATCTTGGCCTTAATGCATGAACTCAAGCCTTTAACTTTTTCCTTAAGAGAAAATGGAAATAATTTTAGTCTTACAACATCATCTGATACGTTTGCAAAGTGTAATGTGGCTATCACCTCATCAAATTATTTGAGATGTTGATAGGCATTTTCATTGTTGTTGAGCCTCTAATTTATACATTTTCTAACCCATTACATCACATCTTATGCATGGGTTGCATGGTTAAAAAACTAATCTAATACATGTTTTGTGTATGTAGGAATGAGAGAGAGACTTCATATAATTGATGTTTAAAAGAGCATATTTAGGAGTCTTTTGATGAGGACAAAGGTGGGCCAAAGAATGATGAAGAAAGAAGAAGAGAAGAGAGAGAAAGAACCAAAAGAATGAAGGTTAAACTGGTCAAGCCCAGTCAACCACGTAACTACCTCCCCATGTAGCTTGCTGGAAGAAGGACCAGCTTGGTCCGACCAGTCAAGACCAGTCGGCCATAGCCCCCAGCCCCTCTCTAAACTCTTTGGACTATCACTAGCTTGGTCCGACCGGTCAAGACCAGTCAGCCATCTAAGCTTGATCGGTCAAGACCGGTCGGCCAGAGTGTTTCCAGCATATTTTCAGTCGCTTCTCATTGAGCTTCGTTTTTCATGCACTGCGGGAGTCCTTACACAATTATGGAAGATTCTAAGGTAGTAGAGCCTCTCCACTATAAAAGGACACCAAGGCTCTCTTCCTCAAGCATCATAGAAGGCCAAGGACTCTGTGGGAAGTGAAGAGGATCGTTGTGGAGCGTCTATAACTCTCCCGAATCCAGTTTTTCATGCTTTCAGTTAGTTTTTCATTATTTCTAGTTGAAGCATAATAATGCTCGGCTAGAACCTCTTAGCTAAGGCTAAGAGGTGAAGCTTGTGGTAGTTATCATGTTGAATTTGTTTTGATTCAAGTACTCTAAGTTTGGATTTTTAAGTTTTAGTTTGAATAAAAGTTGGTATTTTTGGATGTTTTATGAGTGTTCATGTGCTTCGGACATGGATTCCTTGCAATTCTCTGAGATTATCATGTTTAGATTGATTAGATTCGAATTGTAGTAACCCCTGAGCATACCATAGTCCATTGGCATGGTTGTTACTTTAAAGGCTACATATTTGAATTCTATATGCTTCATTAGAACTAGAATCTTAATTTTTTATTTAAGTGGGGATTGTTTGTGTTTGAATGTTAAATATTCCAACTAAAGAGAGATAGAACTTCAATTCTAGTTGTGTTATGCTTGGATGAATGAAATCACATGGGGGTACTACAAGTGGATCCTTGAGAGCCTTAGTTCCGTTTAATTACATATTTGTACAAAAGTTGTTGTTTTAAGTTAGTTTTCGAATTTGAATCTTTTAATTGCTGAGGTTGAAGTTGCTAGTGTTCGCTTCCCCAAGTGTAGGGTTGCGATGTAGTAATAATCTCGGTAAGACCGAGGTCGATCCACAGGGACTTGTGTAGGAATTCACAAACACATCCAATAGTGTCTATTAAGAGCTAACAACCAGATTTTGTATGAGATTGATGTAAGTAACAATTTTGAACTAAATTGAAAGCAAACAATTATAAAAAGGCACCAGGGGTTCAAGGATCCACTTGTAGCAATCCTTGATGTTCAATCCACTGTGGTTTCTCACTTTCTCAACTGGAATCGATATTAAGCCGGATGATAGAGCTGTTAAACCAAACAATCTGCCATATGTAAGACCAATGCATATAACTCACTCAATGCAAGCTAGGATGAGCATGCTCAATTGCATAGGTCAGTCCCAATTCCAATAGGCTCAGATCACAATCATAACCATCCTCAAGTCCTGTCACAAGACAAGGCTAGATTATGATTTGAACTTGATTCAAATCACATGCACAGTCCCACATAGCACAGAATTTTAGAAAAGTAGAACTTTGGTAGGAAGTTCCCACATGAAGATCATAGTACTAGAGCGTACTCCAATTCCTCAGATCATACAGGTCTAGACTAGCACACAACAATTAAGAACTTAAGTAATTCTCCCAAACATCCGTGAGTCATCATAAGACTAAGAAAAACTACTTAGAACTTGTATAAACTTCAAACCATTGTTCATAAACATGAAATTCAATCTTAAAACCAACTTAGAACGAATTGAAACATCTTAGATCCACTACAAGCTTCACCTTTTAGCCCTAGCTAAGAGGTTTAGCCGTTCATGATCCAAGGAAACATGAAACAACTAAAAAAAACATAAAAACAGTAAAACAAACTAGAAGGAGTTGTGGAACTCCGAAATCCACTTCCACCGCCTCCAACCTTGCTTAAACTCTTCTAAGATACCCTAGGAACGATCCCTAGGTGTCCTTTTATAGTGGGGAGGCTCCGCAACCTCAGACTATTCGAGAATTTGCGTAAAACTTACGCAATGCGCAGAGAAAATCGACGCCAGAAATAGAAAGTTCAAATCTTACGCATGGCCGACCAGTCGCACGACCGGTCGTGCCTCACTAGGAAATAGTCCAGCAAGCTCTAGAGTAATAAAATCTTCTGACCGACCGGTCTGGACCGATCGGACTGTGTTTGACCTATGTCCAGCGAGCTCAGCATGTATGGGAAGCTGGCCGACCGGTCGCACGGCCAGTCTGACCTTCCTGGCCGACCGATCATGACCGGTCTTGGCCTGTTTCTTCTATATTTTCTTTCTTCTTTTCTTCTTTCCTTGTTTCCTTCTTTCTTTGGTCCACCTTGGGTCTTCATCCAAGGTTCTTAAAGAGGCCCTTTTGTCATCAATTAAGCGGAGTCCACTCTCAATCCTGCAATCACAAAACATGCATTCAATTAGTCTTTAAATCATAAAAAATCTCGCACAATGAGTGATGAATTGGGGTTAGAATATGCACAATTAAGAGTTCAACAGCTACAATAACTTAAATTGATTTGCCTAATTTCTTATGAATCGACCTCGGTCTTACCGAGATTATTACTACATCGTAGCTTTGCACTTGAAACGAGCGAACAAGTTTTTGACGACGTTGCCGGGGATTCTAGGTTAAACGGTTCTAGATTGTTTTAGTAGCTATAGAAGTAGAACTAGTTAGGGTTTACTATTTTCCTAGGACTAGTTTTTCTGAATTTTAGAACTAACAAGGTTTGTTTTATTTTGTAGGAAGTTCTTCTAGCTTAAGAAAATCGGTACTATCCTTCCAACTTGAACTATCTCAAAATTCAGTTTTTAGAATTTTAGTTTTATTTCATATTTTGTTTTTAGAACTTAGGATTAGTTTAGATTATTGCTTGCGTGGTTTATGTCCCGTTGGGAATGTGACCACACCAATCGTCTCCAATCCGAAGGTGGTCTAGTTGGACCATTATCCATTCATAGACGAGTCAGAAAATATCAAGAGCTTTGTGAAAGTTCGAGAAATATGGATCAAAATCCATTAAGGAATCCTCCCCACCCTACTCCAACTACAAATGCTAATCATGAAGGATTAGGAGAGAATGAGGTGCACAATGCTCCTCCAATGAGAGATTTATGAAATTACCTACAACCGGCCCGTACGACTACACCTTCATGCGTGATTCTCCCAACCACCAGGGGAAACATTGATATAAAGCCAGGAGTAATTCAACTCTTACCCAAGTTCCATGGGCTAGACTCAAAGAGCCCATACCTACACTTAAAAGAATTCGAAGAAGTTGTGGTTACTTTGCAATATGCTAATTTCTTAGAAGATGCTATCAAACTTAAATTATTTCCCTTTTCATTAAAAGAAAAAGCCAAGAGTTGGCTCCATTCTCTTAGACTACATTCGATAGGATCATGGAATGAAATGACCTGGGAGTTCTTGAAAAAGTTCTTCCCTGTTTATAAAACAAATACCCTTCGAAGAGCTATAATGAATTTTTCCGTTAAAGAGAATGAGTCATTCTTTCAAAGTTGGGAAAGATTTAAGGACCTCCTACTTGCTTGCCCACATCATGGCTAAAAAAGTTGGCGAATTATAAATTTCTTCAATGATGGATTGAGTTCCAACATGCATCAATTCGTAGAGATGATGTGCAATGGTGAATTCATGAGCAAAAATCCAGATGAAGCTTGGAGTTACTTGGACATGTTGGCCGAGAATGCCCAATCATAGGATACTTCGGACAAATCTAGTAACCTCAAACCACCTCAACAAAAGAGAGAGAGGAAGAATTTACATCCTTAAAGAGGAAGATGGCGTTAATGTGAAGATAGCTAGCCTCACAAGGAAGATTGAGGCCACAAAACTTAGTAAGAATGGACTTTCAAAGTCCAATGAAGCCATTGAAAACGTGTGTGGAATTTGTGCCGCTAATGTACACTCTACGCAAGATTGTCCTACAATCCCTGCGTTTCAAGAATTATTACAAGAGCAAACAAATGCCACATATGGTTATCAACGACCTTTCAATAGACCGGTAGGTAACACGTACAACTTTACTTGGAAGAACCACCCAAATTTCGGTTGGAAGAATGCTCTCACGTGCAATCCTAAACCCTCAAGGAGGGCCACCCATGCAAAACATGGCCCCACCACAATTCTCAATGGAGGATATCCTAAAGGCATTTATGCAAGGGCAAACAAAAATTAATCAATTGAATCATCAAATATTCAAGAACTAAAAACGTCAGTTGATGAGATTAAGAGATGCTTGAACGCTAGGGAAGGGACCTTTCCAACCCAACCTCAGCCTAATCTTAAGCAAGCACATGAAATAAGCATTCCTAATCTCTCTAACCCACATGTGGAGCAAGAAAAATCCATCACCACTCTTAGAAGTGGTAAACAAGTGGATAAATCTATTTCGATAAAGGCTGACGAGCCTAATGATCCGGTAAATTCTGAGAATGAGGATGGATCTAACTCAGCCCCACAAGAAACGGAACGCGTTTACAAGCCAATAGCACCATTCCCTTTGAGATTGGTTGCTCCAAAATCTCTCCCAAACTCTCATGATATTTTAGAGATTTTCAGACAAGTCAAGATAAACATTCCATTGCTTGATGTCATAAAATAAATTCCTTCCTATGCCAAGTTTCTAAAGAACTTATGCACAACCAAACGTAAATACAATGTGCAACAAAATGCCTTTTTGAACGAGCAATTGAATGTCATTCTCACACAAAAGACCCCCCCCCCCCCCCCCCTCCAAAAAAAAAAATAATAATAATAATAAAAAATAAAAAATAAAAAATAAATTCAAGGATCCCGGTAGTCCCACAATCTCATGTATCATTGGTGACTACCGGATTGAGCGTGCATTACTAGACTTGGGGGGAAGCGTAAACTTGATCGCGTACTCTGTATACAAGCAATTGGGCCATGGTGAATTAAAACCCACCAAAACCACATTGCAACTCACTGATAGATCCATCTGTGTACCAAGAGGGATAGTTGAGGATGTATTGGTCCAAGTCGACAAATTCTACTACTCGGTGGATTTCATCGTCTTGGACATGCAACCGGTTATGGATGCTAGCACTCAAATATCGATGATTCTAGTCCGTCCCTTCCTTGCTACATCAAATGCAATCATAAATTGCCGGAACGGGGTGATGCAATTGTCCTTTGGGAAGATGACATTAGAGGTAAACGTGTTCCACTTGGGCAAAAGGCATAGGGATGATGATAATGTCCATGAGGTAGACTTCATTAAATCCATTATAAAAGAGGAGTTTGCTTTAAATCAGAATTGTGATCATCTAGATGTTCTTTGCTTCAATCCCTTTGATGATTGGGGCGATGATGACGGTCCTCATGAGATAAACATGATAGAAACTAAGGAGGATGGGGAGTATTTCCAACCCAATCTACCTAAAAGCTTGGGGAAAAGTTTGACATATTCCGAGGATGAATTCAATTCTATTATTAATGAGACCTTGAAAGTATCAATTTTTTAAAATTTACTTGGCAAGTCACCAATTTCTGATTCACACAAATTTGTTATGCAGGAATTGGAAGAAATGGTGCTTGACTTGCCTACGGAGAGGCCAATTTCTAAAAGTGTAGAGGTTGAGGACCCACTCCAGCCTACACAAAAGTCTGAGAATGAGGAAGACAAATGGTCCAACTCTAAAAATTTCCTCCCCTGAGGTCCCATATACTCTAGAGGAGTGCTTGACTTACTTTGAAGATTGGGATGATCCCATGATCCAGGACATAGTGCACGCCTTGAGGGAGACCCCTCTGGTGCCTAAAAAGCTTCCTTCCACAGAGCGCCAAACTGAAAAATCGATTGTGGAGGCATCAGTGAAAGTTTATTATGAGGAGACCATCCAAATTTGTGTGGATAAAGTGATTAAAGTCTCCACATCTCTTCGATTTGTTCAAACCGAAGAACACCACTTTTGGGATGACCCAAATTTGAAAAACTTTTGCCCAGACCAAATAGAAAGGAGATCCGTATTCAATGATTTCCAACCAATGCAAATCTCATTTCCTTGTACATGAGACAATATTATTAAGAAACCCGCTGAAATTTTTCAGCAGAATTTTCAATGGATTAGAATGATTAATATCACCATTGTACTTTCTAAAGCAGGATGGTGGATAGTTCTATTGAAAAATCTGTTACACCACCTGATGATCCTGCTTAACTTTGTCCTTTTGGATGCTATAATGATGATTGATTTTCAAGTCTGATGAAGATTCCTTTTCTAAAAGGATAGTTTAGGTTTTGTTCATTGCTTTAAGTAGATTAAGTTTATTTTGTCTTTCTATTTTATTACTTTAGTAGATTCTGATGCCAGAGGTAGACTTCCATGATCGACTCTCTCAGGTACTCCCGTTCTCACCCTCTTTTATTTTATTATTGCTCTCATGATTCATGCTCATTGTATATCTTTTTACATTGAGGACAATGTAAGATTTGGTTGGGAGTGTGTTCGCTGGCCTCAAGTGCAAGGCTTCGATGTAGTAATAATCTCGGTAAGACTGAGGTCAATCCATAGGGGAGGAAGTAAACAATTTGAACTATCTTAATAACTAAAATCTTAAGAGTGGTGTATGAAATCAGTTTTAAACATCAAACAGGAAAAATTTGATAATAAGGAATAACTAGAGCATCAAGGATCCACTTATAGCTCTCCTTGATATATAATTCACATAGGTTTCTCAATTACTCAACTAGAATCAAAATCAAATCCTATCTAGCCGGATTATAGAGCGGTTATATTATCAAAATAATCCAACACATGTGTTGTTCATTAATATGATTCCCTCAATTCAAGTTAGGACTTGAGCACACTCAATTGCATAGGTCAATCCTAGTTCTAATAGATTAAGATCATAACCATAATAATCATCAAACCCTGTCACAAAGCTTAACCAATACCATAGTTTGAACTTGATTCAAATCACATAAACAAATAATACATGTTTCAAAATTTCTGAAAAAGATAGAACTTTGGCTTGAAGTTCCCACATGAAGATCCAAGCTCTAGAACGTCTTGAATCCGATTCCTTAGAGCGTACAGGTCCAGATCTTTGTAAAACAAGTAAGAAGCTAATGTAATTCTTCCAAACATCCATGAGTCATCATAAGATTAAGAAAAAATACTTAGAACTTTATTTAAACTTAAGCAAAACCATTGTTCAACATTAAATTCAAACTTGAAACCTTAAAAATGAATTAAACCATTTAAAAAAACTATAAGGTTCACCTCTTAGCTCTAGCTAAGAGGTTAGCTAATGAAAAGCATATTAAAAACTAGAACTAGAACTAAGAAAAGGAAGAAAAACTAGCTGTAGGAGGCTAAGAAGCCTCGTATGACTTGAACTCCTTGATCCTCACGTCCTTGCTTAATTTTGAAGAGAAGAGAACACCTCCTTTTATAATGCAGCAATAGTACAGCAACATAGTAGATTTAACCAATGATCGGATTGCCTTCAAATTTAATTTTTAGCTTCCTTGTAATATGATCTTCCTCATAGATGGTTTAGATTTCCAAAATTATCTTCTGAATGGGCCCACCAATCAGATCAGTGACCGCCTCTCAAAATCACGCAATTTGGGTACCTTTAGAACCAGTCATCTTGTTTTCAACGCTACGAAGTGTACAGAGGTCGGATTGATCTAAAATTTTGAATTTGATAGAAAACTTCCTCCTCAACATGATAGATGGATTAGATTGTCCAAAATAATTCCAAAATATGGTTCGAAAATTAGAACACTTAGGGCTTTTAAAAAATCTGCGTAGTTGAAATCTCTCTGGATGGTCCATCTTTCTTCAACCGATATGATAACACCACATATCCTTTTGACCTGAAACTTTGTGGTTATTCATATATAGATGTGGTCTAGAAGATGGTCAGATTAGATTCTTCATATCAGTATTAGTGGGCCACCTGGACTAGCCCAGTGTTGAGTATGCGGAATCTGAAAACTTTCTAGACAGTTCATATTGTTTTGGCCGCCACGGTCAATCCATAGCTCTAATCGACACGAACCACTTGGGTTATTTCGGCGTCAAGTTTGTCTTCGACATGGATGTGTTAGATTTCCAAATATCATCAAGATAGCCCCCAAAAACTAGGCCAAAAAACAAAAAAGGGAATGCCTCTGTTTGAAATCTAGATTTAAAAGTGCATGGCCGGCCGGCCGGTCAGACCACAGGCCGGCCTTCATAAAATCACTCCAAAGAAATTACAGTTTCTAAAGGGTTTGGCCGGCCGGCCGGTCAGGCTGTAAATTGTGACTTTTTCGGTTTTTCTTCCTCCATTTCCATTGCATCTTTCCTCCATCTCTTGTCCTTTATTTCTTTGATCTTCAAGGTATGTAAGGAGGGTTTCAAAGCATCCGAATGATGAAGTCTCTCTTTCATTCCTACAGCCACAAAACTATGTATTAGATTAGTCTTTAAACTATGAAAAGCATGCATAATGTGTGATGAATTGGGATTAGAATATGCACAATTCAGAGCTCAATAGGGTGAGATTCCTTGAATCTAGCAATTTGTGACATTTCGAGCAAGGTTTTTGTTGAAAATTTTTAATTTTTTTGAAATATCAAAACTCCTTTGAAAAACTTTATTTCTATGCACTTGAGATGTCATGAATATGAAAGGATGAAAGATGAATGGATATGATTTTTGAAATGTCTAAATTAACTTAAACATGATAGTTTTATATTTGAATCTCCCTATTTGTATGATCGATAGAACATTTGAACACTTTTGAGTCTAGATCACATCACACAATTCTCATTTTTTGAAGGGATTAGTAGATTTGTGGATTGGTTAGACTGAGATTTAAGGTGTTGAGGAACCAAGCCGGGGTACTTTGTCCATCTTTGTTCAAGTAAAAATAAGAGAAAAGAACGAAAGATATGGATTTCTAAAAATCTTATCTAATGCATGAGGAAAAAAGAAAGAAAAGATGGTTTTTATTGAATATTTGTGAAAAAATTCGAAAAGGGCTACCTATTACTAACTAGGGGATGGTCTACCCATAACCAAAGTTGAAAATGGGAAGAAATGTGAAAGTCGTCGAAGGAATGGTAAGACAAATTCCTGTCATAGGCAATTGGTTAATCTGTACACTCTTAGATCTTTGGTTTAGCTGATTTATGAAGAAGGTAATCTTAGAAAGTCATGAGATGAACATGCACAATTTACACTAGACCATACATGTTCGGATTTATCTATTTGTCAATAAATCGGTGGGGATTCTATGTGAACACTTATTATGTTTGCAAAATTTAGGATTTCAATCTCTCATCATTTAGTTTTTCTGATTTTTGCACTTATATGTTTTAAAGTCTATAAAAACATAGTTTCCAAGAGAGAGTTGAGTTTTCAGAGAAAGGGATTGTTTCACACTTGTTTTGCTCAGGATTAGCAAAATGCTGGTTGGGGGGTGTGTTGAGCCTCTAATTTATACATTTTCTAACCCATTACATTACATCTTATGTGTGGTTTACATAGTTAAAAGACTAATCTAATGCATGTTTTGTGTGTGTAGGAATGAGAGAGAGACTTCACACAATTGATGTTTAAAAGAGCATATTTAGGAATCTTTTGATGAGGATCAAAGGTGGGCTAAAGAATGATGAAGAAAGAAGAAGAGGAGAGAGAAAGAACTAAAAGAATGAAGGCTAAACCAGTCCAAACCCGTCGGCTAGGAAGGCCAGACTGGTCAAAACCGATTGGCCATATAGCTACCTCCCCATGTAGCTTGCTGGAAGAAGGACCATCTTGGTCCGACCGGTCAAGAGTGGTCGACCGAAGTGTTTTCAATAGATTTTTTAGTATCTTCTCATTGAAGCTCCATTTTTCATGCACTATGGGAGTCCTTACGCAATTCTGAAAGATTCTGAGGCGGTAGAGCCTCTCCACTATAAATGAACACCTAGGATCTCTTCCTAAAGAATCATAAAAGGCCAAGTACTTCATGGGAGGTGAAGAGGATCATCGTGGAGCGTCTACAACTCTCTCGAATATGGTTTTTCATGCTTTTAGTTAGTTTTTCATTATTTCTAGTTGAAGCATGAGAATGCTTGGCTAAAACCTCTTCGCTAAGGCTAAGAGGTGAAGCTTATGGGTAGTTATCATATTGAATTCATTTTGATTCAAGTACTGTATCTAAGTTTGGATTTTTAAGTTCTAGTTTAAATAAAAGTTGGTATTTTTGGATGTTTTACAAGAGTTCATGCGCTTCGAACATGGATTCCTTGCAATTCTCTGAGATTATCATGTTTAAATTGATTAGATTCGAATTGTAGTAACCCCTAAGCATACCATAGTCCATTGGCATGGTTGTTACTTCGAAGGCTGCATATTTAAATTCTATGTGCCTCATTAAAGCTAGAATCTTAATTTCTTATTTAAGTGGGGATTGTTTGTGCTTGAATGTTAAATCTTCCAACTAGAAGAGAGAGAACTCCAATTCTAGTTGTCTTATACTTGGATGAATGAATTCACATGGGGGTACTACAAGTGGATCCTTGAAAGCCTTAGTTCTGTTTAATTACAGATTTTTACAAAAATTGTTATTTTAAGTTAGTTTTTGAATTTGAATCTTTTAATTGCTGAGATTGGAGTTGTTGGAATAACTTGAATTGGTTTACCTAATTCCTTGTGGATCGACCTCGGCCTTACGGAGATTATTACTACATCGCAGCCTTGCACTTGAGGTGAGCGAACAATTGTCAAGTTCATGGAATTAGGGAAGGAGTTGGATTACTCCCGATTTGAGATTATGTTCCCCACCTTATATGGAAAAATTATACATGAAGGTGTGCTCGCTCTCGTTGGTTGCAAATAATCACGTAGTGTCCTTGGTCGAGGAGCATTCTCTACTTCATTTGCTCCCATTTTCGTTTGATTTTGAGCCAGATTTTGATTGACCCTTGGATCGGGTTAATTTTCAATCATACTTTCAGAAAAAATTGGAAAGCTTAAATGTTTCTTAGTGCGTGGTTCCTTATCAATCCCTTTAACAATTCCCCCTTCACTTATTAATCGATTGTTCAAATCACAGACCCAGTGGGGCATACAAATTCAGAAAAAGAAAAAAGAAAAACGAAAAAGAATTCTTCCTACTTTCCTTAACTTTTCTCAAAGACCGAAGCACAAGGTGTCTTGCAATGACAGAGCCAGAAGCAAAGATAAAGACCGATTTCTCCTGGTCAATAGAGGTTCATGAGAACACCCCACACACTCTTTGAATCTTGAGAAAAAAATTTAGAAAAGAAGAAAGAGAAATGGGTTGAAAAAAGAAGTCTCTGAGCTTAGGGTAATCCAAGACGGCAATGCCGACCAAAAGGAATCAAAGTGGGACGGGCCAACCAATCAGAGATCCAAGGCGGTTAAACCGACCAAAAGGAATCTCCACCCACTCTATTAAAGATGAACAAGAATAAGAATAAGAATAGAATAGGGAAGAGAAGAGTAAAGTTGGAAAAGCAAAACTTGATTTATGAATCTAGAAAAACTAATTCACTTTAACTTCTAAAAGAAAATTTCTGCAAAAATACAAAACAAACTAAGTTAGTACTAATCTAAAATAAGTTCCTAAAAATCTCAATTAAAAGCTATTTTTATAAATCTTGTAAACACCGTCGAATCCCCAGCAACGACGCCAAAAAACTTGTTCGCTTGCCTTAAGTCCAAGGCTGCGATGTAGTAATAATTCGGTGGAGACAGAGATCGTCCTCATAGATCAACCAAAAATTCACAAGACTTCTTGAAATAACTTTAATCGAAATTGAATCAAACTAAATTAATCTGGAATTTGAATATAGATGAACAATCTGTAAACTTAACGGTGAATTTATCAAACTAAGAAATACTAGAGCACCGAGGATCCACTTATAACTATCCTTATAGGTTTCTCAACTACACAACTAGAATTGGAATTCAATCCTATCTAGCTGGATTATAGAGCGGTTATAGCATCAAACAATCCAACATATATGTTTTTCATCAACATGACTCTCTCAATTCAAGTTAGGCATTAGGCAAACTTAATTGCATAGGCCATTCCTAGTTCCAATAGATTAAGATCACAACTATGATAAACATCAAATCCTGTCACTAGATTCAACTAACATCATAATTTGAACTTGATTTAAATCATACTAATGCCCAACACATCTCAGAATTTGAGAAAGATAGAACTTTGGTTTGAAGTTCCCACATGAAGATCCAAGCTTTAAAGCATATTGAATTCGATTCCCCCAAACGTACAGGTCTAGATCTTGCATAATAACTAAGAATCTAAGCTTAATTCTTCTAAACATTCATGAGTCATCAAGAGATTAAAGAAAAAACTAACTTAGAACTTCATTCAAATGTAACAAACCATTATTTTAACATAGAAATCCAACTTTGAAACCTTAAAATGACTTAAAAGCATCTAAGATAACTACAAGCTTCACCTCTTAGCTATAGTTAAGAGGTTTAGCAACTCATGCTAGAAGAAAATAGAAAAACTACTCTAAACATGAAATCTAGAGAGACTCTAAGTAGAGGAAGTTGTGGAACTCAAAATCCGTCATTCTCCACCTCTCAATGCTTTAAAACTCTTCTAGGATGCCTTATGAACGGATGACTTTTCGAGTAATACTCGGCTCGGGCAGATGTTCAACGGGTATCGTCCGACTAATGTCGCTCTCTGAGGTAGAGCCCAGCCAGGTGAGGGAGTCGGTGTTGAGCTCTTAATTGTGCATATTCTAACCCCAATTCATCACTCATTATGCATGGTTTTCATGATTTAAAGGCTAATCTAACGCATAGTTTTGTGGTTGTAGGAATGAAAGAGAGACTTCATCATTCGGATGCTTTGAGACCCTTCTTACATACCTTGAAGATCAAAGGAAAGGAAGAACAAAAGAGGGAAGAAGAAAGGAAAGAAGAAAAAGAAGGAAAGATGCCCCGACTGGTCAAGACCGGTCGGCCAATACTGCTGCCTTCTATAGAGGTTGCTGGACCAAACCAGACAAGTCACGACCGGTCAAGACCGGTCGGCCAGCCCTGTCCGACCGATCTTGACCGGTCGGCCATGCAAATTCTGGTTTTCAAATTTCAGACAGCAGGCTATTCCCGTTTTTGAATTTTTGGCTCAATTTTTGGGGGCAATCTTGATGATATTTGAAAATCCAATACATCCATGTCGAAGAGGACCTCGACACCAAAATAACCCAAGTAGTTTCATGTCGATCGGAGCTACGGATTGACCGTGGTGACCAAAACAATACCAACTGTCCAGAAAGTTCCAGATTCCGCCTACTCCACTCTGGGCCGGTCCAGGTGACCCATCATTGATGATATGAAGAATCTACTTTGACCATCTTTTAGACCACATCCATATATGAATAACCACAAAGTTTCATATCAAAAGGGTGTGTGGTTTGATCGTACCGATTGAAGAAAGATGGACCATCCAGAAAGATCCAATTGCGCAGATTTTATAAAAGGCCTGAGTGTTCTAATTTTCGCACCTAATTTTAAAATTGTTTTGGACAATCTAATCCATCTATCATGTAGAGGAGGATGTTTTCTACCAATGGTCAAAATTTGAGATCAATCCAACATCTGTACACTCCGGAGCATTGAAAGCAAGATGATTGGTTTTGAAGGTACCCGAATTGTGCGATTTTGAGAGGCGGTTTCTGATTTGATTGGTGGGCCCATTCAGAAGATAATCTTGGAAATCTAAATCACCTATGAGGAAGATCATATTACAAGGAAGGTACAAATCAAATTTGAAGGCAATCCAACCATTGGTTAAGCCGTACGAAGCGAAACAAAATCTGTTATGTTGCGGCACTCTTGCTATATTATAAAAGGAGGTGCTCTCTTCTATTCCAAATCAAGCAAGGACATGGGGAGCAAGGAGTTCAAGTCATAGGAGGCTTCCTAGCCTCGTCCAGCTAGTTTTTCTTCCTTTTCTTAGTTCTAGTTCTAGTTTTTAATATGCTTTTCATTAGCTAATCTCTTAGCTAGAGCTAAGAGGTGAACCTTATAGTTTTCTTAGATTGTCTAATTCGTTTTATTGGTTTCAAGTTGGATTTACTGAAGAACAATGGTTTTTAGAAGTTTGAATAAAGTTCTAAGTAGTTTTTCTTAATCTTATGATGGCTCATGGATGTTTGGAAGAATTGCTTTAGTTCTTAATTATTTTGCATGACTCTAGACCTGTATGCTCCGAGGAATCGGATTCAATACGCTCTAGACTTGGATTTCCATGTGGAAACTTAAACCAAAGTTCTAACTTTTTGTTCTAAATTCTGAATTATGTGTTGATTGTTCATATGACTTGAATGAAGCTCAAATCATGATATAGTTAAGCTTTGTTACAGGGTTTGATGACTATCATGGTTATGATCTTAACCTATTGGAACTAGGATTGACCTATGCAATTGAGTGTGCTCAAGTCCTAACTTGAATTGAGGGAATCAAGTGTATTAATCACACACATCTGACAGATTTCTTTGATAATATAACCGCTTTATCATCCGGCTAGATAGGACTTAATTTCGATTCTAGTTGAGTGTTGAGAAACCACAGCGAATTATGCATCTAAGGAGAGCTATAAATGGATCCTTGATGCTCTAGTTATCTTTTCATTATCAGATTTTCCTGTTTTATGTTCAAAATCGATTTCACAAACCTCTTAAGATTCTAGTTATTAGGATAGTTGGAATTGTTTACTCCTTCCCTGTGGATCGACCTCGGTCTTACCGAGATTATTACTACATCGCAGCCTTGCACTTGAGGCGAGTGAACAGTCGGCCATTCGGTTTTGCTCTCTTAGAATTTGGAGCAACTCATACTTCTCAAAATTCTTTAGTAAGTCATGTGATTGAGCCCTATATGCCATCATCTTCTCATCTCTTGCTTCATACTCGTCTGATACCAGGTTCACTACGAGCTGAGAGTCACTGTGGATTTTTAGGTTCTGGGCTCTCATGTTATTGGCTAGACGAAGCCTGACGAGGAGTGCTTCATACTCTGCTTCATTGTTGGATGCGTGGAAATCGAAGCGGAGGGCAAATTCAATCTTTGAGCCGTCAGGGGATACTAGAATGAGACCGGCTCCACTCCCATGAGAGGATGCCTACCCATCCACGTAAAGAGTCAGTGGTGGCTAATCAAGAATGGAGGACTCGACAGGATGCGAGGAACACTAGGTCTGCTCTTGAGGAACCAAGTGTGTGAATTTCGTGACAAAGTCGATGACCGCTTATCCCTTAACCGCTGTGAGGGGGCATAACTGCATGTCATGCTCACTTAATTCAATGGCCCATTTGGCCAGTCTTCCAGATACTCCTGGATTTTACAAAACTTGTCTCAACAACTGGTTTGTGGGAACCATAATAATATAAGCTTGAAAGTAAGGCCGAAGTCGCCTAGCTGAAGTGATTAAGGCCAGCGCTAGCTTCTCGATTGTCTGGTAGTGGGTCTCGGCATCGACCATTGCTTTGCTGATGTAATAAACCAGCCGCCCAATTCCCTTATCATCTAGGATAAGCATTAAACTAATGGCAGCCAGGGAAACAGTGAGGTATAGAATCAACCGCTCGTTCTGGAGAGGCTTTAACAGCACTGGTGGAGTTTTCATGTATTCTTTAAGGCGACAGAAGGCCTACTCGCACTCATCCGTCCACATCATTGTCTTCCCAAATCCTTTCAGTAACTTCAAGAATGGTAGGCAATTGTCAATGGCCCTGGAGATAAATCTACTAAGGGAGGCAACTCGTCTGGTGAGCCACTCGATGTCGTGAATGTTCTTTGGTGACTTCATGTCGAGGAGGGCCTGGATCTTCTCAGGGTTAGCTTCAATTCCCCTTTTCCCCGGACCATGAAGCCTAAAAACTTGTCGGATGATACGCTGAAAGTGCATTTTACCGGGTTTAGCTTAATCTTATGTTGTCGTAGTATTTGGAATGTCTCCAGAAGATTTATGAGATGGTTTTCTTCTTTAACACTCTTGACAAGCATGTCGTTGACATATACTTCCATCGTTCATCCAATCTGGTCCGTGAACATCTTGTTGACCAAACGCTGGTATGTAACACCTACATTTTTTAGGCCAAACGGCATTACCTTGTAGCAATATAGACCCCTGTCAGTCATGAAAGATGTCTTCTCTTTATCCAGAGAATGCATGGTGATTTGATTGTAGCCCGAGTATGCGTCCATAAAATTGAGGAGTGCCTGCCTAGCTGTGGCATCCACCAATTGGTCGTTCCGGGTGTGGGGAAACTATCTTTTAGGCATGCCTTGTTGAGGTCGGTGTAATCAATGCACATTCTCCACTTTACATTTACGTTTTTTACCAATACCACATTAGCAACCCACTTGGTGTATACCACTTCTATGATGAATCCTGCCTTGAGAATTTTATCGACCTCCTCTTTAATCGCCACATGTCTCTCCTGGTTAACAGCTTGTCGTCTTTGGTGTAATGGCTTAAATTTGGGGTCCACCTGGAGTCAATGGATGATTACACTTGGGTCGATACCCGACATGTCATCATGTGACCAAGCGAACACATCCTGATGCTTAATCAAAAACTAAGCGAACCGAGCCTAGGCGCTGAGATCCAACGCCGATCTGATCCAAACTTGTTTTGATGGGTCCTCTGCTGACAAGGAGACGGGAATTAAATCTTCTGCCGGGGAGCCACCCTTTGTGTCATCGTCCCGAAGGTCCAAAGGCGGTTTTGTTTTCAGATTCGAGCGCTGAGTCAAACCTGTCATCATTACAATGGGGCTGACTTGCTTCCCCTTTTCTTTCCATAGCACTATCTCATAACAAGCACATGCAACTGCTTGACTTCCTCTAATCACCCCCAACACCCATAGGAGTGGGGAACTTTGCACAAAGATAGAGTGGGGAGATGAAGGCTCCAAGATTTGTCATGGATGGTCGGCCTAATATTGCATTATAGGTCACCAGCCGGTCCACAACTAGGAAATTTACCATTATGTTGATCCCGTTGGGAGTCTCCCCAAAGATGACTGGGAGGTCAATACTCCCTTCTAGTTCCACAGATTCTCCAACGAAACCTATCAATGCGGTATGAACTAGCTTTAGCAGGTTCCACGGGATGTTCATCACATTGAAAGCTGAAGTGTACAAGACATATGTCCAACTTCCCGTGTCCAGGATTATCCTTTGCATTTTGTAATTTGAGAATCGTAATGTTACCACAACTGCATCATCATGTGGGAATTAAACTCCTTTTCCATCTTCCTCGGAGAAGGTGATCGACTAGCACTTCCACTCGGGCTTTTTTAATGATTTTTCAACCTAGAATACTTCCTGAGCCTTTCTGGTGTGAGCTTTTCTCACATTCTTAGAGTCCCCACATCCTTCTTGCCCACCGAAGATAGTGTGACTTTCCCTTGCGGGTTGCGCCCTTCCTTCTTGACACGATCCTTACCGAGGCTGGTTTGTGTCTTGTTGGCGGCAATCCGACTGCCTGGGAGACGGCTCATTTTTCTTTGGCGACTGGTCTTTTCGATCCATGTATGCCTGAAGATGACCCCTTTGGATGAGAGACTCAATTTCGTCCTTAAGGGCTATGCAATCTCTAGTGTTGTGGGTGTGATCCCAGTGGAACTCGCAAAACTTCCACTTATCCTGAGTATTGGGATCGATCTTCAACTTTCGGGGCCTAGTAGTATATTTCTGGTCCTTGATGTGCATGAATATTCTCCCCTTGGTTGTGTTGAGCAGGGTGTACTCTGAATAACGTCCCCTTGGTTGTGCATGAATATTCTCCCCTTGGTTGTGTTGAGCAGGGTGTACTCTCCTTGGAGACCGATCCCTCTGATCGTCCCTCTTCTTTTTTACCTCATGCTTTCGTTTCTTCTCGTTTGGTCCAGCCTTAGATTCTCATCTAGCCTTTGCTAACTCTTCCACATTGATGTATTTCTAAGCCTTTGCCTGGAACTCCACCATCATTTTTAGAGTATTTTTATCTAAGGCCCATCTGAATTCTTTGTTCTGAACCCCATTAAGGCGAGCTGGAAGTCCTGCATCATCTATGTAAACCTCCACTTTAAATGCCTTAGACGTGAAGCAAATCAGGAAGTCATTCAGGACTCATCACGTTTCTGTCTGATCGTTGCCAGGTGTGTCATCGTGTTCTTCATCTTTCTGCTTCCCATGAAATGTGACCCAAATAAGGTGCATAACTGTGAGAAGAAACTGATAGATTAGGGCTTGAGATTCCAAAACCAGGTTAGAACTGCATCTTTCAATGTGAGGGAGAACGCTCAGCACATGATCTCCTAGCTGACTCCTTCCAACTGCATGTATGATTTAAAAACTTCAAGGTGCTCGATTGGATCACCAGACCCATTATAGGAGGGGATATTATTGGGCATCCAAATTTTTTTTGGGCGTGGTGCCTATATGATTTCATCGGTGAACGACGGATCTATCTAGTCCAGTGTTGAGCTCTAAATTGTGCATATTCTAACCCCAATTCATCACTCATTATACATGTTTCTTATGATTTAGGGACTAATCTAATACATGATTTTGTGTTTGTAGGAATGCGAGAGAGATATCAATTATATGATGATAAAAGACACACTTTACATGCCTTGAAGATCAATAGAAGAAAGGACAAGAGGTGGAAGAAAGATGCAATGGAGATGGAGAAAGAGAAGAGCCAAAAGTCACAATTTATAGCCGGTCAACCAAACCTTCCAAAAACCAGATTTTCTCTGGACACTTTCTTACACTAACCGACCCCTTGTCTGACCGGCTGGATCGACTGGCCGGCCGGCCGGCTAACAGATCGGTTAGTGTATTGAAACCTCCAAAGACTTCTATAAGTTGCTGTGTAAGGCTCCGACCGGCCAGTCAGCCAACGTCTAGAACTCAAGTTTCTATTTTGAGTTTCGATTTTTGCTGCGCAAGTCTAGAAGATTCTTCATCGGTGGGTGATTTGTGCTATAAAAGGATACCTCCTCTTCATCATCGGGGCATGCGAGGACGTGGGGAAGATCAAAGAAGCTTTGAAGAAGGATTTCTTTCTAATTTTCTTCTATATTCTAGTTCTTTTCATGTTTTTTAGGCTTCTAGTTCAAGGATGTTAGAGATGAATTAAAACCTCTTAGATAGGGCTAAGAGGTAAAGCTTTTGATTCATTTTTTATGGATTTATGTAACCTAGGTTTCATTTCTATGCTTTGATTGAAGAATTTGGTTTGATAAGAGTTTGAATAAAGTACTAGTTTAGTTTTATTTTGATCTCTTGATGACTCCGGTAATGAATCTAAACCTAATAGCTTACCTTTCTTGCATTGTTTATGCTTGTGTAGTTCATTGATCTATCATCGACTCCGGGCATGATAGACACTTTGATTGCCTTGTGTACAATGTTTGATCTTCATGTAGGAACTAATTCAAACTAAAGTTCTAATCTTTTATGATAATCCGAGATAGTTGTTTTGTTAGTTGATTTTGATTTAATTAGAGTTCTAATCATTGGTCGTAATCAAGTCTAGTGACAGGATTTGGTGAAAGCTATGGTTATGAATCTCAACTAGATTGGAAAGAGGCTTGGCCTATACAATTGAGTGTGCCCAAGGCCTAAACATTATTGTGGGAATCGAATCAATGAACAAGCAACTGGTTTAGATAAGTGTTGATTGAACCGCTTCATATTCCGATCAGATAGATATAGAAATTCAATTCTGATTGAGTTGTGAGAGACTTAGTTGTGTTGATGCATTGACAATAATCAAAAGTGGATCATTGGCGCTCTAATGCCTTCTAGATTGATTATTGCTTCTGATATTCACTGTTTTATTCCAAATCATTATTTTCCAGATTTAGTTTTTAATATGATCTCAATTCTAGGTTATTTTAGATAAATTCTGAAGATATCCACATACAAATCTCTGTGGGACAATACTTGATCTTTCCGAATTTATTACTACTTCGTAACCCTACACTTGGGGAGTGAAAATTCGGCATCGCTTGAAGTGATGCTGGTACGTTAGATTGATATCGTTATTCCATTGTAGCGAATTTTCTTTTCAGGTTATCCAATTCCTTTTCCCAACCGGGAGTGTGGCTAGTGCTGGATGCTTCAGTGGTCTCAATGATTGCATCTCATCTTGGTTGTGGCTCTAGCGTTGGTCATCCAATGAATGGCGCAAGTCTTCAACGGGAAGCCTACTTCTTACTAGACGGGCAGCTTCTGGAGGCGGTGGTTGAACAGGAGGCACGAGTGGTTTCGCTCGATTGGTGGTCGGAGGATGCGTGGATGTGCTGGTTCGCCATCCCCCTACTGTGATCCCCCACATGTGGAGTGGGCACGGCGGGGAGAAGTTGTTCCAATCGCGCCACAACATCGGAGAAGTGTAGTATCTCCGTCCGTATGAATTGGATGTCAACCTCCACAATCGTCTTCCACGCAAGATCTTCAATCGTTGGATGTGGCGGTAGTGGCAGAAGAGGGGATCCCCCATCGCCCCACCATGATCCCCCACACAGCGTCTCTGATCGGGTGGACGCCGCCAAGGAGGAAGCAGCGACGGCGCCCCTATTTTTCTGGGCAGATGTTACCGAGGCAGTGGCTTTGGCCCCATTCGCAGCCCCATTCGTGTTTCTCTTCGGAGGCATTATGGCAACTCGGGAAGAAGATCACAGGAAACGCAACGAAAAAGATTCGAAAGTCGGGCTGCACGGTGGGCGCCAATCTGTTAATACTAAAGATCATCAACAGATGTTGATCAGGGACCAACTTGTATCTCCGCCGTCTAATCTGTGATCAAGGACGAACAAGCTGGATTATCTGCAAAACACCGCCAAAGTCAGGACGGCCACCGAGGGCACCGACTGATGGCCCTCCGATGCTTAAGTCAATGATGGAGAAGGAAGCATGCGATAGCTAAATAAGTGAATATACTGCGTACCTTGATTTGTAGCACAGAGGACTTTTTATAGTAATTTTGTCCACCATAAAGGACTGGGATTCTCATTACGTAGGGATACGATCTGTACGGATGGTGTCGTGATTGCGGCCAAATGCGTTGATTGCTTCCGAGACAGTCGCGATGTTCTCTGTGTATGGCGGATATCTCACTGGGCTGTTTCTTGAAGGTGTATCCCGTATCTTGCAGAAGACGTTATCTGAGTCTTATGTAGTCGGGAAGGCGTACTCGATAAAACTAAGTATGTCAATAAGATAGATAGCTTAGCTAGCTTTGAGATATCCAAAATGCCTATTGAGAGCTGAAAGACTAGGTACAGCCACGGGCAAGTATTGCCGATTGCTTCGCTCCTACTCGGATACCGACTATTATAATATTAATGCTTCGTAGTTGGAGTCTCAGCCCATGTGGGTCACAGAAAACTGAGTGGGGTTAGACTAGCCACACTCAAGGTTGTTATCACATTCTTGATCGAGGCCATCATGATGGGCTATATAATCGAAAGTTATGAATCTCCCGGCGGATATCCCCATAACGCAATTGTCAAAACGATTGGGATTTCAAAAATGTTACTAACCAACCTAATGGGCTTCAGTCCAACTTATCTCTATTTTGGAGGAGTTTCAACTTTCACTTAGGTGATGTCAGTTAATCCTGGGGTTCTATAAGCCCAAGCCCATGATTAATTGTTGTACCTTAGCTTACATGGGCCAAATCCATTATGGAATCAACGGCTGGGCCCAAACAAAGGTCTTGAAGCCTAAAGCACCAATTGGGTCGATGGACTTCAAAATCCCTGGATCATCTTATTCGGGATTTTTACACAAAATTCATTGGGAACAAGGATATAATTAAATGCTACATCAAGTAACCAAAATTACTAGGTGGTGCTTTTTTAGGAGATTAAATTACCAAAAATCCCTTATTTTTTCATAAAAGGTAGTAATTAGAGAATTGTGGGGCCACTTGGGCATTTGTATGACATCCAGCCCGCCCCATAGATGTACTCCACCATCATGATCAGGTAAATCAAATATCTCACAATTCAATCATAAGGTTGGGTCCGCTCTAAAAAAACAATATACAACCACCCAAAAACATCTAAATTTATTCTTTAGCCCATCTAATGATTAAATCAACCATATTTTGTTCGTGTGGTTATCAAAGTGTCCGTATACATTGAACGGCTTGGATTGACACACATACATCTGATGGTTTATTTTCACAACCTAAGGACAATCCAACAAACTGATGTGGCTGATTTCATGGCATGTATTTTGTATGATAGGAAATTCGTGATAAGCGGCTTAGATCGTTGACTCTCTATCATGCTGTGACCTTCTTCGTGTACATTGGTTGCCTTTGCAGCAAGTTACATTGCCTGCACAGGCATCACTAATTTATTAATTTTTTACCGTTTTCAAAATGGTGGTACATTCTCCTTTGCTTACAGTAAATAAAAACCATAGAAATTGTGGCCCACAATTGGATGGAAAAGATCTCTGAAATAATATCCATCGGGTGGTGCTAACTGTTCATTTTTAGTGGCTATCATTTCATAAATATAGCTAGTGGTTCACATTCAAAGGAAAATCAGACAATTATGCCCTATTTTGACACTACCAAATAAGTTATTTTTTTAATTTATCTTAAGTAATTAAGTTACTTTTTTTCACTTTAAGTTAATTGGGTAAGCATTATTGTAAAAGTAACTTATGTACCAAAAGCTACTTATATATATTTTTTTAGCTTTTGAACTTACCATTTTTCTACTTCTCTCACTCGCTCCATGTCAAAAGAGGCTTTATCACAGCCATATCAAAGGAAGTCCCACGTGGTAGACTGTCCACATTAAAGGTGGGGCTCACACATTGGTCGGTCTACATAAAAGGGAGGCCCTATATGATGGAAGACCCCATATTAATGTGGGCCAACATATGGATGGTCCACATCAAAGGTCGGCCATAAATATAAAAAGCCCACATCAAAGCAAGCTAGTATGATGGATGACCCACTTCAAACGTGGGGCCTACATGATGGATGGTCCACATCAAAGGTGGGCTCCACATGATGGGTAGTCGACATTGAAGCTGGACCCCACACAATGGATGGCCCATATTGAAGTGGGCAAACACGATGAATGGTCAACATCAAAGGTTGACCCTTAATGATGAATGACCCACATCCAAGGCGAGCCCTTAATGATGGGCAACCCACATTGAAGGTGGGGCCCACATGATGAACAGTCCACATCAAAGTGTTAGTGCACTTTTCTGTGGCATATATACTAGTGCACCTTATTTGTCAATCATATACATCCATGTTTGTAATGTCGGTTGATCCTTGACAAGTTGAATATCGAATATTCAAGTGGACAAAAAGCATCAAGGAAGAAGAACAGGTAAATGACATGCCTTGGTGACCCTAACCCTTTGGACCAAATCCTCTTAAATGACTTGGACCAACTAGGAATACCCTTAGTCATCCTTATTAACTTTATATCATATAGAAAAACATGATAAATTATATTAATAAAAGAGGTGGAAGTTGCTGTAATCAATCTGACCCAAATAGCAATTTCTGATATACCTTCGATATATCGAAGACTAGTTTGATAGGTCTTCGATATATCGAAAATATGTCCAGCAAACTTACAAACTCTCTGTATAGTTTCTTCGATTAATTGAATTGAGTGGTCGAAACCCTTTTCGATATATCGAAAATTTTGTCCAGCAGCTTGCTGATTCTCTGGACAGATTCTTCGATATATCGAACAGGTATTTCGATGTATCGAAAATCACTCCGATCTATAGAAATCACATTTTAATATATCGAAGTGACTATTTTTCTGCCCGTTTTATGACTGTTGGAGATTTTCTTTAAATACGGGAGATATGGTCTTTGGGCTTCAGGAGAATGATTTTGAGGAAATAGAAGCTACCACCATTGCGTACCATTATAATCTCTATTCCTAACCCTAGCAAGTGATCTTTCTTGTGATTCATCACAAGAATAAAGCATTCCAATCTCATGATGAAGATGCACTTGTCCCTCTTTTTATCTCTAGAGTTTGGACCGATCTAGATAGTCATACTCCTATCTAAAGTCTATTATGAGATCATTATAGGTGAGACTCTCTAGGCAACCAACTTTCATTAGTTGTAAAGATCTCAAACCTACCTCCTATCCACCTTCGACATCTCAAGAAGAGCAAATGCAAGGGGATTGATCATTGGAGCTGAAGCATTAATAAAGCATCTACAACAACATCGGGGGATCACAAGGGGAGTTGATTAAAGCACAGGAGAGTGAAGATCAACCAACCCGAAGCGGCGCTACAAAGGGGCTCAATCCGATAAGTAAGTTATCATTTGTAAGACTTTGATTCCACTCTTTTTCCTAGTAAGAATTGAGTGTAGAGTTTGTCTTCAAACTCGATAGGTTCGGTTGTAGGACCTAGACCCTATTGTAGGGTCGAATTGAGTCTCCAATGGGGAGCCTCCAGCAAGAGTAGGTTCAATTATAAGACCTTGGCTGGGTTGTAGAGCCTAAAACTATTGAGGTTCGGTTGTAGGACATTGGCTTGGTTGTAGAGCCTAAACAAGTCTCCAAGAGGAGCCACCAACACGAGTGTGAACGTGTAGATTGGAAGGAACCTGTAAACGTTTCGGTTGGGTGAATCCGATTTAAAACAACTTGGTTAGGAGGAACCAGATTTAAACTCCCTAGTGAATGTTGGTGTGCTCAAAGGGGTTAAGTACTTGAACCGGGAGTAGAGTAGACCAGAAGTAGAAGCACTATACATTGTTAGGTTTGTGATTGTATTTTAGCACATTTCTTATTATGCATTGTGTTTAATTATTTAATTATGCATACTTAATTAGAATGTATGCTAGGAATTAATAGGCACATCTACACACACATGATGTACTTTCACTTCTTGAATAGACTTGAACTTATATGATCCACTCTCATATAGTCTACTTGAGTTGCATACATTAGATGCTTGATTAGTTTAATCATATGTTAATCTACGCTTACTTAGGCTAGGTTGTTTAATTGTTATATGTTAGCCTTGTGATTGGATCCACTTAAGCTTGGAAGCCAAAGTATTAATTGCCTACTTAGTTTAATTTGATAAAACTGTTAAACAAGCGAAAAGATTTTAAAAGGTCCTAATCACCCCCTCCCCCCTCCTAAGACTTAGCTATAATTGTAGTTGCTCCGCTCTCTATGCTTCCGCACGTGTATACGTTGGTGTCATGTTAGACCACCCGACATATTTTCACAAAGGTAGGCTCCACATGATAGGAAATTAATAGTGGTGGGCCACACATGATGGATGGTCCACATCAAGGTAGGCCCCACATTATGGATAATCCACATCAAAGGTCAACCCTAATGATGAGTTTCTCATATCCAAGGTGGGCCCTGCATGATGAATGGCCCACATCAGAGGTGGGGCCCACATGATGCATGATAGATATTAAAGGTGAGCCCCACATGGTAGACAATAACATTGATGATGGCCCACATAATAAATGGTGCACATTAAAGGTCAGTCCATAATGATGAATGACCCACATCTAAGATGGAGCGCATATGATGGACAGCCCACATCAATGGTGGGGCCCACGCAATGAATGGTTCATATCAAAGGTTGCTCCCAGATGATGGTTGGTGGATGAGGGGACAAAACAACCATGAAGGATAATTACTAATAACATTAGAAACCTAACTCGTGTTTTTACTTTTTGATTGATACCAGCTGAGTAAGTAGAAACCAAGATAAGTTACCTGTGGCATAAGCTACTTACGATCCAAATGCCACCTTAAGATTATTTATGCAGTTTTTTAGGTCATGCTCAACCTCATGATTGAGTCAGCGATCTGGACAGTCTGTATTGCTATGCAGCTATGCCATGTGTACGGTTGAAGAATCATAGTTATTTATTAGGAGAATCATCGTTATTTATTAAACAGTGTAAAATAAGCTTATGCACATTACACATCCTTATGGCACGTGCCAATATTGCCCTAAGTCATTAAGAGAAAACCGAGTAAAAAGAAATGCAAGGCCCAGGCCCATCTCAAGCCCGTCGGCCTGGGCCTGCGCCTGAAATCCCACTCATCTGTTTGTCTTGTTGTCTGCCCCTATTTTAGCCTTCTAGCTCTGGGTGGGATTCCTTAAGCCAGTTCAACCTCGTTCCCATTGAAATATTTTCCACAACGTTGTCTTTAGCTGGACCACTCACGTGTCCCGCTTTCTTACTGGTTTCCATCACACGTGCCATATGTGAGAGATTCAAACCACTCATCACGTGGGCTCCCACATTTAAATACCATAAGCCAAAAGAAAAAAAAAGAAAAAAAGAAAAAAAAAAAAGAAGCTGGTCTACTTCCCAAGCGTGCCAATGTGGTGGAAAGGAAATGAACGGTGGAAAGAAATCAACCAATGGTCCACAGCGATGACCTGATATACAGTGCACGTGCTCCAGGTTGGCACTTCTGAAGATGGGTACCAAAACAAGTACACTCGCACGTGTGCACTATTCGTTTCTACATGTAGCTTACCTCAGTTTCTTACAAAGGTATCAAGGCCCATGTCTCAATGTTATTATACTTAATAAATGTTCACATCCGACTGGTTGGAAAATAAGTTTCCGTCCACCCGGCAAATAACTTCTAATAAGTCATGTGCATGCGACATCCAACCTGTCCAATAGGTTTGCCCTATCATGAGGATCACTTATATAAAAATCATCTCCACCAATACACGTGTCTATCAGACCACACTTTTATTTTTTATTTATTAGTGGCTATGCATTAATTTCCATGGTGTGGTCAACCTGATGAGTGGATAGGGCTGAATTTTACAAAAGTGATCCTTATCATGTGACCAACCTATTAGACGGGGTGGATTTCTCACATAAATGATAGGTTGGAAGTTAACTGATGGGTAGACAACTTATCCAACTGGTTGGATGAAAGCATTTTACATTGTATGTATTTTTATTTTTCACGGTTGCCTCCTATACAAGGTCCCCCAAAGCAATCTCTCCCACTCATGTTATGTAAAGCTTAGCTGGTTGTAAAAGTGGGAGGGTGTGAAAACAATAGACACCGACATCCTTATCATTTATCGAATTAAAAGAGCTGTCAATCCCTATACATATGCCTCAGATGATAAGATGGTGAGGGAAATGCACTCACCTGCCCTCCTCCTTTTCTTTCCCATACCACTAATCATTTAATCCATGTGCATCCACACAACTACCACACCATGGCACATATTACCTCAATCCAAACCGTCCAAATCACCATACACGTGTCCTAACAAAAAACCCACATTCTATTAATAATATTATCCGTCCAATTGTCGACCATCAATGACAATGCCATTGTACATTAATCAAAAGAAAAGAAGGTTCAGGCCCATCTATGGTGGGGGTTAGATACCGTCGGGTGAAAATCGATGTACACTTGCTCCACGTCTGCCGGCAATGCACATGTGTACAAATCATCTTATTCGGCTTGTTTCTTATTTTTTTGGATTCTAAACCCTAACCTGTATATCAACCTTAAAAAAGGCCTTTAAACCCTAATCATTTTGCTTTGTTTAGAAAAGCTTAGACACAACCAGCCTTCATTACACTCACCCTCATTAACAAACCTTCACCACCACTTGAAACAATCATGACATGGTTAGTATTTTATTCATGGAAAGAGATATTTCATATCATATGCTTAGGAGAGGTGTTATGCTTGTAATTTTTATAATACTAATATATGGGTGCAACCCACTTAGATCCATGTGCATGACCTCCTCCAGGCCAAACAAAGCTAAAGCATCAAACCCTATATCTTAGTCCATAGATTCCTTTCTTGTAGCTGTGGCCCACTTCACAAGCTTAAAAGTATTGGCTTTAAGTTTTTAAGGTAAGCTTTTTTATGTGATGCATACGTTTCTCCCAACCCCTTGTGATGTCGCCACGATTGTCTACATTTTCCTTACTAAAAAGAGAAAAAAAGAAATGAAAAGATCAAAAAGCAATCCCAGCCTTTGATAATCATGGGTTTGGCGCCTTAAATCAAATATTATAGTAGCCCAAGTCCCCATGTGCAACCGTTATTATAAAGGTGTTTGGATGAATAGGAAATCATTTTTTTATTATACTAAAGGTGCATACATGACCATATGCATCTTCATGTGTGGATGACACATGAGGGAGCATAACACTTCTACCATGATGGTCGGTGCTTACGTTTTAAGCGTTAGAGCGAAGCGTGCTTATTCCACGCCGGGGAAAAAGCAATTTTATAAGTTACTTTCTTGTCGAACAAGGACATGTGGATCGTCTAAATCAATCGATCTGGACCGTCCATTAGGTCCAGCTCATACTTTTTGAGCTATGGAGCAACAATTCCCCTGATGGGATGAATCTGACCATCCTATGGATAACCTATAAAATTGACGACGGAGATATTTTATGAAGATAGATCATTGAATCATTCATTTGGTTGTCATGGATTTGTTGTGGCTCTGAAGCATCACTATGATCGTGCAATCGTAACGATCCCATTAATGTCTTTGACAACAAATGGCTAAAGGGGAAAGGCTGAAACTTCGACGATGAGGATTAGCCAACGAGTCCGATTATTGCATTGTGCTGTATGAAATGTTAGCTGGAACAAATGGGTATACCAGATCGGCTGGTATGGCTGTCCACATGCTCCGATGCAACTATGACCATTTTAGTTTGGACGCGGATTGCGTTGAATAACTAAACTCTGTGGAGCCCTTAACTCAGCTCTGTGGTGCCCACCATGATGTATGTGCCTTATTCACACTGTCCATCCATCTTTCCAGCTCATTTTGCATGAGCCCAAAATTGAAGCACATCCAAAGCTCAAGTGGGCCACACCACAAGAAACAACAGAAATAATGACATCCACCATCGAAACTTTCTTAGGGCCCACAGTAATGTTTATTTGTCATCCGACTTGTTCATAAGACCCACAGCGATGGTTAGTATACACCCGGATCCATAGCTCAAGTGGTAGACCGACTGAAGATAGCCTCATTTCAAAACTGAGGTCATGGTATCGATTCCCAAAGTAGGGGTGGCTAGCATTACTGTGTGACTGACAAGGGTGGGTGGCTCTACTAACAATGGGGTGTGTATACTAACCACAAAAAAAAAAAAAAAAAAAAAAAAAGGGTTGAAGAGACGTGCATGAAAGGGAAACACAAATATCAATTAAATCCAAAACGGACTTCTGTGACTCCGTAGAAGTTTTCAACAGTAAACATGAATGCTTAGTGTTGCACTTGATCCTTGGATATGCTTCAATTTTTATAAAATGAACTGGAAAAGGAGACAAATGGGTGGATAAGACACATTCATCACAGCCGGCCCAACAGAATTTACAATCTATAGCATGCTGAGTTACTTAATACGCAATCCCCATCCTTTTTAGTTTATGGTGCTCTTGATGTACTAAATGATTTCTCTCAAGGACATTGTATTGTGGTTGGTCTGTGTATTTGGATTCGTGAAAAGAGTGGGAAGGGAATCGTTGTTTTTTATGTTTGTTCATCAACAATGCTTTTGAAAAAAAAAAAAAATTTAAGTTTGTTTTCGAATCATATATTAGATAAAATAAATTTCTCTTGAGATTTTTTTTGGTATCATGTGGTGCACATTTTTTTCCCATGGTGATGTATGGAATTATCAATTAATATTTCCTTTGTAGTGTGGAACTATTCCTCTATGGGGCATCTAATGAACAGGGTAGATAGAACGTACTAGAATACAAATCCATGTTCATCTTGTCCCCACAGTTTCTTATGATATGGCCCACCTAAGTTGTGGATTGGGCAGATATGTTTGTCCTAGTGCATAACATTGAGGGACGATTCCAATGGACTTAGTGGATTTGACACAGAGAACATAGTGACCCCATGTGAAACTTAAAGAAAGTTATCAGGTACCTATTTAAAAAAAGAAAAAAAAAAGAGGGATTGCTACTTTAAAACGTGAGTTATTTCATGCACTCACAAAGCTTGATCCATAGAAACTTAAATTGTGTGCATTGAACTCAGACCTTAAGGGCCCGTTTCATTGGCATCTAGAAACCCGTTTTCAGCCTAAAATTCGGATTCCAGCAGAATCTTATTTTAACTGGTGTGTTTGGTGGCAAGTTCCGGTCAAACAGGATTCTGTCTGGAAGCCTAAATGTACTAGAACCGGGATTAGTGGAAACGAAGTGGGCGACCATTTTTTAGGAAGGAAAAAAGAGACGGAAGTGAGTGTCACCACCTCCATATATGTGTTGTACATCTATAATGTACGTGTTTTATATCCACATGGTCCATCAATTTTGAGAGCTCAATTAAGGGCATTGGACAAAAAATGAGGCAGATCTAAATCACAAGTGAGCCACACCACAGGAAAACAGTGTTGATTGAAGGTCCACCATTAAAAACTTCCTAGGGCCTACTATAATGTTTATTTGCCATCCAACCTAGCCATCTGTCTTGCGCGACTACAATAGACCAAAGGTAAGGTTCTCAGGCGGATCTGAAGCCCAAGTGGGTCATGCCACAAGCAATGGTTGGAAATTGCACCTTTTTCAACCAACCAGCAAGTTCCAGATGAAACTTGGGTTCCACTCTAGTTTCTACAATTTTGGATTCCAAAAGGGGAATCTAGATTTTCTCTAGAATCTGGATTCTGCAACCAAACAGGCCCTAAATTAAGCTAGCTAGACTATGGAAGCCATTGTCTCAAAGTCATGGTGCCAAAGTCAGATTTGCTGAATAATCCTAATCTTTGATATCTTTGTAATAAGACCATTAAATACTTTTACCAATTTTCACTAATCTATTAGGAAGATGATCCAACAAGGGTAATACTTGGTTCATGTCTAAATTGGGTCCTTACTCATACCTTGGTGGTAGACTCATAAGAGTTTCAACACGAGGTCATGAGTTTGTAGTGAAATTACACTGGTGTGCGTGTGGTGTGAGTGCATGGGTGTATGTGGGGGTATGGTGCGTATGTAAAAAATAAATAAAATAAAATAAAATAAAAAAAAGTTCACATTGAAAGAGGAACCAATAATTTGTGTAATTTATTTTAAATTTCTAAATTTCTTACATGCAAATTCTAAATGCATGCGCATCATCTACTATACTCAGCCAGAGTATCACAACTTTTTTCAGCCGACAACATTGGATGTTCATGGACTGATAGAGAGAGTCCCTTGTCAGGCTAGGCCGGAACCACCTATATGTCTGTATTTTATCCACACCACTCGTCCATTTTGTCAAGCATTTTATGTCATGAACCAAAAAATGATGCATATCCAAATCTCAGGTGGACCAAACCATAAGAAATAATGATGAGCTTCTTAGGAGCTAAAAAAAAGTTTTGGATCAGGCTGGTATTTGTGTTTTCCCTTCATCGAAGTCTGTGATCTCATCAACAAGTTGGATGGCAAATAAACATTATAGTGGGCTCTAGGAAGTTTTTAATGGTAGAAATATTTAATCAGCACCATTTTTTTTGTTATGGGGCCCACTTGAGATTTGGATCCGCCTCATTTTTGGGCTTGTGCCCTCAAATGATATGAATAAAATGGATGGTCGCGTTGATAAAATACGTACATCATGGTGGGTACCACATAGCACCGACAGTAGCAAGATAGTTTAGTAGGCAATCAACTTAGGCAAAGTTATAGCGACCAGAAAACATGGGGAAAGGAAACGACCTTTCCGAAAGAATTGGGTGAGAAAATAAAAGGCCGATTTTGTAAAAATTGGCTGCAAAGGAAATTGGTTTTTCCTCCGTCCTTGTGGTTTCTTAAACACAAGAAGAAAAAGGGTTTATTAAGAAACCTCATTTCCTTTCCCACCATTTTACTGAATCCAAACTGGCCCTAAGGTGATACGGGGTGGAATCTGATGGAAGAGGGAACCGGGAGTGGCAATGGGTGGATCATCCCTTGGGTCAACGGGGCCAATGCTCTCTGAGATGGGATCGGTCCAAGTTAAATAGCGAGCAGATCTGGCAGGTGCTAGAGCATGTGGTCCATTTAGGTAAATGCATCAGGCTTGGGTTGAACATGGATCCAACCCATCCCACCTAGATAGGTAGCAGGTTGGGTTCGGGCTAAAAAAATGTGTCTTATTTACCATGGGCTGGAGTTGAACATCTATTCAACCCAACCTGCCCATATAGCTCATCAATGAACTGGAGTAGGTGACATGGCCCGCCTGGCCAGCCCAGAACCCAAAACAAACAAATAAAAGAAAAGGGTAGAAACATAGATATATGTATGCATGTAGTGTATGTATCCACTAATTGGGTCGGGCTCTGCATGACTTTTGCATTGTGTCCTGTTCTTAAACTTGAGCAAGGGCGTGCCATGTCAGGTCAAGTCAGTCAGCCCTCTCAAGTTACAATGAAATGTGTTGGGCGTGGGATTGATGAATTTTAAATGAGTTGGGCTAGCTACAATTCTTGGCTCATTTAGTAAACAGGTACCCCAACCCAACCTGTACGCAGCCATTGACACCCTTAGCAGGAACTCAGAAGCTGTACATGTAGCATCACTGATCCAAACTGTAGCACCCACTGTAGATCGAAATCCAGAATTATATTGGTTGAGCAATACTAACCATGACTCTAGGCCACTTCTTTTCGGAATTAGGGCTGCTGCCTTGTTTTCATTTCAACCGTGCACCGAATGTCCATAGCTCAATTAGTTAAGTAACCAAATCAGAATAATCAATATTTGCAGGCAGATGACATGATCTGACCAGACCCAACCCAAACCCTAAACAAAATAACTATAGGGACATACACATGATGTGTGTAGCCACTAATTGGCGTTGGCTGGGCATACCATTAGCCATCTACTGTGGTCCTAAACCTTGATTGGATGGTTTGAGATAGAGCTGAACACGAGCTGAGCTGAGCCGAGCTCAGCCATGTTCAAGCTAGGCTTGGTCACTGAATAGCCTAGCTCGTGTTCGGCTCAGATCGGCCATCCAGATGGACTTTTATGTTCAAGCTAGCTCGGCCGAGCTTTGAACCAAGTTCGAGCTCGAGCCCTTCGAGCTGAATTCGAGCTGAGAGGCTAGCTTGGACACAATTTTTACATGTGTTCAAAAAAAAATTACACGAGAGTGGGCTGTGGGCGATCGGACTAGAGAGAGAGAGAGAGAGACGACCGGAGGACAGGTGTCGCCGGACGGGGGAGAGAGAGAGAGAGAGAGAGAGAGAGCTCTCACCGGCTCACCGCCTCACTGGACGGATTGGAGAGAGAGAGAGAGAGAGAGAGAGAGAGAGAGAGAGAGAAGTGGTCGGTGGGTGGCTAGTCGGGCAGCAGTAGCCGGACGGAAGGGGGGCGCTCGTTCGAAATGGGGAGGATTTTAGGGTTTTAGGTTTTAAGTTACATGTTGAACCTCCAATTTATACATTGCATTGCCCATTACATCACATTATATGCATGGTTTGCATGCTTAAAAGGCCCATCTAATGCATGTTTTGTTATTGTAGGAATGAGAGCAAACTTCACCTAATCGGAGACCAAAAGAACGTATTTAGATGCATGGGATAAAGATTGAAAGAGGATAAAAGAAAGAAGGAAACAAGTAGAAGAGAGAGAAGAAGAAAGGAAGAAAGAAGCAAAGGAGAGAAGAAAAGAGGACAGGAAAAAGCAGCCAAGACCGGTCGTCCGACCAGTCGTCCATAGCCCAAGACCGGTAGCCCGACCGGTCCGAACACTCAACAAAAAGGCACCTCACTGCAAATCTTGTTGGACTATCCACGACCGGTCGTGCGACCGGTCGTCCACTCCTCAGACCTGTCGTCCGGCCGGTCCTTGAATTAAAATCCTGAGGCTGAAATTATGAAAATTCACTGGACGAATTTTGCACTTTTGAGACCGGTCGTGCGACCGGTCGTCTGCGTAATAGAGCTTGTCCGTGAAGCTCCGATTTTCTCTACGCAGTCCGAGCTTTCTTGCACAATCCGAAAACTTCCACACTATACTATAAAAGGACACCTAGGGATTCTTCCTAGGGGATCATAGAAGCTAAGGGACGTTGTGGGAGAGGAAGGAAGCCGTCGTGGAGCGTCTGCAACCCTCCAAACTCCGATTTTTCTATGTTTTCTAGTTTTCCTTTATGAGTTCTAGTTGTAGTATGACAATGCTCGGCTAGAATCTCTCAGCTAAGGCTGAGAGGTGAAGCTTGTAGCCAATTTTATGTTTGATTCAGTTAGTTCAAGTAATTCTACTTCAAGTTTGGATTTTTGCATATTCTAGTTCTTAAAGTTGATAGTTTTAGATGTTTTATAAGAGTTCATGTGCTCCGGACATGGATTTCTTGCAATTCTCTGAGATTATCATGTTGTGCTTGTTTAGATTCGAATTATAGTAATCCTTGAGTAGGCCATAGTCCATAGGCATGGCTGTTACTCCGAAGGCTATGATTTTGAATTCTACATATGTTGAATGGGACTAGAACTTGGAAGTTCAACTTGAGTGGGATTAAATGTGCTCCAAAGCTTTATTTTCCAACTAGATAAGAGATAGGACTTCAAATCTAACTGTGCTCTATGCTTGGATTGATTGGATTGACATGGGATTGCTACAAGTGGATCCTTGAATGCCTTAGTACCTTAAATTATTGTTTTCCATTAAGCTACTGTTTTAGCATAATTATTCCAATTGAATCCTTTGTCTATTACAGACTGAGTTACTGGAATAGTTTGGAACTTGTTCTCTAATTCCCTGTGGATCGACCTCGATCTTACCGAGATTATTACTACATCGCAGCCTTGCACTTGAGGCGAGCAAACATTTTATATATATATATATATATATATATATATATATATATATATATATATATATATATATATATATGCCGAATCAAGCTGCAAACGAGCCGAGCTTGGGCATGCTCGTGTACAGCTCGAACTATGAAACGAGTCAGGTGTTAATGTCAGATTCTGGTAACAGGTTCCTTTGAAGTATACCCCCTTCTCGAAGTGAGCTCTCCTCTAAACCTGAAAGCCAAAGAAGAAAACTAAGTGTGGCCGGCGTTTGGCCGTTGGCCCTCCGAAGCTTAAGTCAAAGGTGACTTGATAGTAAGATGAAGAGTGAAACGTAGACTTAGAGATTGTGTACCTTTATCATCTGTGGGGTCATCTATTTATGCAGATTCGGGTGATCCAGTCTGTTACGCAAGCCGTTAAGATCACTGCTAATTTCAGGGGATAAGGCACTTATCCTGTTAATCCTTAGAAAAGGGGATGGCCTAACCACTCTAGACGTCTAGCTGATTACGTCTCTTGATGGAGAGCTCCCATGGTTCGGAGCTACAAATAGAAACAAGCCAAAACCGGCCTATGTAAGTTGTTGGTACTATGAGACGAGGGACGTCCTTACCAGAGACCAGAGACCAGAGACCAGGGGTGCTCACATAACGGGAGCTGCTCATATGATGGGAGCTGCTCATATGATGGGAGCTGCTCATATGACGCGAGCTGCTCATATAATGGGAGCTGCTCATATGTCGGGAGTTGCTCATATGACGGGAGCTGCTCACATACGGGGGGCGTATAGGCGGTCGCAGGTTTGAGTGATATACAAGACGTGAGCAGGAAGGCTCGTTAGTCAGATGGTTTGGTCATGACTTTTATGGAGAGACGCTCACTGGTTGCATATCTTTTATACTTCTTCGACGACCAACTTTATTCTACAATAGATGCCCCCCAAGTCCTTGGTGTTGAGGAGCTACGCGAAGGACTTGTCTGTATATGTAATCGCCTATTTTTTGGAAGAGAAGCCGTACATGATTGAGCATGCATTTATGAGTGCCAGCTTTCTGCATAGAGATAGGCTGGCCTATCAATTGAGTCTTTGGCCCTACGATGAGCAAAGGACTTAGTCAATTCATACTAGAATGTTCTACTCAACTCATGAAAATGAGTTGGGCTTAATTAGGGAGGTCTTGGCGACCATGTCCACATAGAGATAGGCTAGCCTATCAATTGAGTTTTTGGCTCTACCATGAGCAGAAGACTTAGTCAAGAGAATGTTTATATTCTCTTCAAGGCTATTCAGGTCCAAAAAATGGAGTAGCGACTAAGTTATAGATTCCCTAGCTGAACAGCTAGAATGAAAGAGATCGTCTTTATTTAGGAATGGTCCAATATTCACATACTTTATGAAAAATATCGAAGTAAATGTTCCACGTGCCAAGGGTGACGTAGGGGTCTTCTTCACGTGTCTTTTAGATAATATGTACCTGGTCGAGCAATCTCAATGACTCGATATGGGCCTTCCCAGTTAGGATCTAACGACCGAGTGGCTGTTCCGATGCTTTGCCTGAGCACCAAGTTATTGAGTTGAAAAACCCTGAATTTGACATTTGAATTATGACAACGGGCTATACGTTGTTGATAAGCCGCTACTCGAAGATGAGATATGTCAATTTTCTCTTCTAAGAGATCAAGGTGAAGTAATCGACTGCCACGTCCTTTTCCCATATGTAATGGTCTGATTATATCGATTCCTCATTGATCGAAAGGCCAAGGGTCGTCCATCGGCGTCATTTTCTCATATGCTAAACGAGGGACTGGAGAATATCGCTAACATTTGTTACATTTCTTTGAGAATTCGATAGCATCCACCTTCATAGTGGGCCAATAATATCATTGCCTTATTGCTTTGTATGCTAGAGACCGTCCTTTGGGATGATTACCGCATGCCCCCTGGTTTATTTCATCTAGAACCCGGTGTGCTTCTTCTGGATGGAGATACTTTAAATACGGTAAAGTAAAACTTTTACGTAATAATTTTCCATTTTGTAAGATGTACCTGGCATCACGATAGTGAATTGTCGGGTTGATTTTTTATCATCTGGGAGTCGTCTGCTTTGGAGGTAAAGGATGATAAGGTCCATCCAACATGAAGATAAAAGCAATGTGATGACCTGCTCTAGAGTAACTTGATCGATACTCGGGGTAGATAGATGCTCGATAAGAACAGCTCACGTCAAATCAGACTCAGGTGCAGAAGATAATTTTGTCAAAGAATCTGCCAGCTTGTTTCCTCTCGAGGAATATGACTTATTTCATATTTGTTCAATTTGAGCGAGCAAGATGAGTACCTGAGATTTCTACGAAGCCATCTGCTCCTCCTTTGCCTCGAATTCGTTGAGCACTTGATATATGACGAGCTGAGAATCATTGTGAGTGAGCAGGTTCCTTATTGCCAGTATATTTGCTAATTCGAGGCCGACAATTAAGGCTTCATATTCCGTTTCGTTATTTGAGGCACGAAAGCTTTAACGCTACAACGATGGAATCCTTATGAGGGAAATGGATTCCTTTAGCATCTTCGTGAGAGAAAGAGATTAGATGATGGCTCAAAACTTGATGTGCTGGATGATTTCTCCACCCAGTAAATATGCTAAGGCTTCTGGCATGCCTTTCAAATATATGCTTTTCTTGAGGCTTGGGAATCTCCTCCACATGCCGGACCACTTGCAATGGTCCGAATTTCGCCCACAGGTTCAGCATCTTCCTATGAAGGACGACGCTGCGGTAACTTCTTCCTTCGCACTTAATGTTCACGATGCACTGGGGGATCGGATCATTTGGGCGAACGATCTTGCCATGCGACAGTCTCAAGGTGTCCCTTTCGAATGAGGGCTTCAATCTGGTCTTTAAGAGATATACAATCTTGGGTGTTGTGCCCATGATCTTTATGGAAGTAACAAAACTTTCTTTTGTCTCTTTTTCGGAATCTGATTTCATCATCGGAGGCCATTTAACATAAAACTTATGTTTGATCTTCATCAGTACCCTTTTTCTGGTGACTGATTGAGAGGTGTATAATTGCGATATTTTTTGGGATAAGACTTCTTTGGAGAGTGGTCTCGTCGATCACGCCGATACTTTCTGTCTGTTAGAGAAATTTCTTCAGACTTTCGCTTCTTTCCTTGAATATCATGACGAGACAAGGCTACTTCTTCAGTGTTAATATATTTTTGAGCTTTGGCTTAGAACTCGGTCATTGTTTTAGGAGGATTTTTATCCAAGGTGAATCGAAATTTTTTGCTTGTAATGCCTGCTATAAGGGCGGTAAGACCCTTATCTTCAGTATAACCTTCGGTTTGAACTGCTTCTGTCGTAAATCGGACTGTGAATTCTTTAATTGTCTCTTCATGCTGCTGCTTCAAATCTGATAGATGAGATGTAGGTTTTTTGGTACGGATGCTTCCCATGAACCGAGAAAGGAAAAGATCCGATAATTGAGAGAAAGACTCTATGGACTGAGGTTTCAGACCGCGAAACCAAGTACGCGCTGCATCCTTTAGAGTTAAAGAAAATGCCCTGCACATAATTTCCGAGCTATATCCTTTTAACTCCCTAAGAGATCTATATGTCTCTAGATGCTCGAGGGGATCACCGATACCAGTATATGGAACAACGCTGGTCGTTCGATATTTTTTAGGTAAATGAGCCTCCATCACTTCACGAGTAAAAGGAGGTTCAGTTCATCGAATTATAGTTGTTCAATATCAGTGAAACGGTCTTCAATTTTCATGAGATCCCCTTCCCAAGGCAGAGTATAACTGGATGTCTTGACATCGAGTTGTTCTTTAGGTTGATGTTGTCATGAAGCACTGGAGCTGATAGATTGTGGGTGTTGATTAAGAACTTGATTGCCGCGAGGAATACGATTTGAAGGAGGGTTGGCCTGAACTTGTGGTTCATCTAAAGAATGTTTAGAAGCTGCAGGCGTAGGTTGTAACAGCGGTCCTTTTGGAGGGTGCTGCGATTCGGGAAAATGTTGGTCAAACCGATTAGATAAGGTTTGAAATCCAGCCTGGAGAGTAAGGGTGTATCCCCGACGAAACGCATAATACTATTGAAGCCACCAAATATATCTTGGAATGGATTCTATACAAGAAGGTTGGGCTCTGCAGGAGGAATCCCTGTTGAAGCAGCCTGAGGGAGGTTGGGAGTTGGCTCAGGGATGTCTAGTGGTGGTAACGTTTGCTTTGAGGTGGAACGATGAGTTGTTTTCTTAGGAGGCATAGCGGGAGGTGACAATTTGTAATGAGAACGAATTGAATACTCGTTCCCACAGACGGCGCCAATCTGTTAACGTCAGATTCTACTAACAGGTCCCTCTCAAGTATACGCCATTCTCGAAGTGAGCTCTCCTTCAAACCTGAAAGTCAAAGAAGAAAACTAAGGGTGGCCGGCACTTGGCTGTTGGCCCTCCAAAGCTTAAGTCAGAGGTGACTTGATAGTAAGATGAAGAGTGAAATGTAGGCTTAGAGATTATATACCTTTATCATCTGTGGGGTCATCTATTTATGCAGATCCGGGTGATCCAGTCTGTTACGCAAGCCGTTAAGATCACTGCTAATTTCAGGGGATAAGGCACTTATCCTGTTAATCCTTTGATAAGGGGATGGCCTAACCACTCTAGACGTCTAGCCGATTACGTCTCTTGATGGAGATCTATCATGGTTCGGAGCTACAAATAGAAACAAGCCAAAATCGGCCTATATAAGCTGCTGGTACTATGAGACAAGGGATGTCCTTGCCAGAGACCAGAGACCAGGGGTGCTCATATAACAGGAGCTGCTCATATGTCGGGGGCTGCTCATATGACGCGAGCTGCTCATATGATGGGAGCTGCTCATATGTCGAGAGCTGCTCATATGACGGGAGCTTCCCCACTCAACGACCAAGAGCAGAGCTGCTCATATGATGGGAGCTGCTCATATGTCGGGAGCTACTCATATGACGGGAGCTGCTCACATATGGGGGGTGTATAGGCGGTCACAGGTTTGAGTGATATACAAGACGTGAGCAGGAAGGCTCGCTAGTCAGATGATTTGGTCGTGACTTTTATGGAGAGACGTTCGCTGGTCGCATATCTTTTATACTTCTTCAACGACCAACTTTATTCTACAACACCAGGGAAATCCGCTCGGCTCTATTCGAACCCACCCTCCGAATCAAGCCGAATCGAGCTGGAACGAGCCGAATCGAGCAAGCTGACCGAGCTAGCTTGATTCGTGCTCAACTCTAGTTTGAGATCAGACACTTTGCCATGATCTTCTTTCGATAGTCGGGTGAAAGTGGCCGGGCTGGTAATTCCTCAGGCTCAGATCCAGCATGAATCTTTGGACCCCACAACTAATGGGGGCAGGCTTGGGTTTGGATATGGATATATCATGGAAGCCCAACATGACAGCCCGAGTCCCACCCAACTTGTTTAACGGTGTTGGAAGGATACTTGGCCAGATTTCAACCTAGAAAGTATCTAGCAGGCGGGACCAGGCCTGGCCCATTTATAGTCCTACGTATAAATGATGTTTTTAAATATGAGACGTGGCACACCTGTTAATGGTCCCGGTTCTCCAATTCCCCTGGAACACAACAAAAGGCAGCCCTGCTCAGCAGGTGGGCCACAGATGCATGACGACCCTTCATTATCCTTCTAACTATCCACTTCTTCACAAACATGTGGGCTCGGTTGATGAGAAGATTGGCCTAGTTTCAGGCCGAAGCTTATTAATGATGGGGCCCACTTGATGAATAACCCGGATCGAGATGCCATATGGGCATGCGGCATGTATCTTTGGCGGCGCACAGATGCATCTCTTCAGGTAGCCTCCCTGGTAACCGGATGTGCATCCAGCAAGAACGCATGCCCAATGGGCTTGGTCTTCGCTCTTGGGCTGCAAGTTGGGACCCTCTGGTTCAGGACCAGGCCTTAATTCAAGGTCAATAGACAAATCAGTTGGCCTTGAACTTTAGGGCCTGTTTGATTTCCAATTTCTTATGAAATGCAAACTAAATGAGTCATTATTATCATTTCCAGGTGTTTGTTAAAAGAGGAATTATGGCCCGTAAATTGAGAGTCAAATCCACTTATAAATGAAGTAATTAAATTGTAAACATCACACATAAAATTACTATTTTTACTATGATTTTTGGGTAAATTACTAACAATTTAGCAAAATTATCATTGCAGTTAAATTTAACCGATGTCACCGTACAATTACAAGAGTAAATAATCATTACCCCTTTACAACCATTTACCTTTGTAATTGGAAAATCAAATTGGGTCTATTTGGATTACAAATTACATTAGTAATATAGTATAAAAGCATTATCATTATAATTTTATTATAATTTTTTAAACATGTTTTAACTATCAAATGCATGTGTTAGAAAACAAGTAAAGAAATTTATAAACATTAATTTTCATTGCAGTAACAGAAAAGTATCATCATCACAATTTTACCGCAATAAATAAACTAATGTATGGAATGGAATTTGTAATTATTGTACCTTTATATTACATCATTGGTGTAATTTGCAATTTGCAATTCTAACAGGAAGAACATGGTGGCTAAGACAGGCGAGGAGCATAGTTAAAAGAGTTGGCAGCTCAGGCTGACTCATTCAGTCCTGAGTTAACTCAACTCGGACTAGTTGGGCAAGTCACCCTCTGTCTCTCATCGAAGGTTCAAATCCTTCTGACTTACAGGACAATTGATATCCGTGATGAAGCAACCTTTTGGACGGATCAGATTTCAAACATGTATAGGACGCGGAAAAGATGTGCCAAGTAGTTGGCATGGTTATGGTGACACTTGCATAACTAGAAAGACACCATCCAAAGTTCCCTAGGATCAAATCCTCTCCAACCGACGACGTTAAAAAAATAAAATAAAATAAAAAATTGTGGACCCGGCCCACCATGTTGTCTATGTGACATCCAGTCCATTCATCTAGTGTGCTCATCAATGCTAGGTCCTCAGGCCAAAAATCAGCTAGATAGACAACTTAGGTAGGTCACACCATAGGGAATGTTGGGAAGTCATAGGTTTGTATTTAGGGTTTTTTCATCAAACTCCATCATCAGCCATTACAAGGATAAAGTAAAGATACAAAAATCTGCTTGATCCAAAATTTGAGTGGAACACGCGCATGAACTTAAAAGGTTTTAGGTACAATTTAAAAAAAAAAAAAAAAAAAAAAAAAAATTCTATTGGCCTGACTCATTACGAGCTTTTATGAGGATGATCTTATTATGTATGGTTCACATGAGGGGTTTCAAAATATGGAAATAGTGGATTGAACATATAAAACATGATGGGTCCACCCTACAAAGCTTTGGTATAAACCATGATGGGTCCCACCCTACAAATCTTTGGTTTTCGGCGCATTAGAGAGAGAGAGAGAGAGAGAGAGAGATTCCGCCTAAACTCTGTGGCATGGCCCGAGGCTAACCTGACTGGGACAAGTCAGGCCAACTCAGCCCGACCTCAGTTTACTGACTCGTGGTCTCAAACTGGATAGGGTGCCTATGAGTCCCATACAACTTGGACGACTTGCACCCTACTAGGACCGGTCATAAAATCATGTCTAGAGGTAAGACTGTTGGAAACGGACGCCTCAAATCACCATGCACAGAGGCCACCGACTGGTCAGTCACGGTGGAGATCAAGACAGCAACACGCTGGACAATTTTTGGGCAATGTCGACCAGTCGGCCGACCGGTCGACAGGTTTCATTGTTGTATTGGGTTTCTTTTGTGGTTTTGCGCAAGGAGTTTCTAATCTCGGTTTTCTCCTATTTAAGGAGTGTATTACGGGATTAGAGGTATGTTCGCTTCCCCAAGTGTAGGGTTGCGATGTACTAATAATCTCGGTAAGGCCGAGGTCGATCCACAGGGACTTATGTAGGAATCCACAAAACACTTCCAATAGTTCTACTAAAGAGCTAACAAACAGATTTGTAGAAGATTGATGTAAATAGTAACATTGAATTAAACTGAAGGTAAACAATTAATAAAAGACACTAGGGGTTCAAGGATCCGCTTGTAGCAATCCTTGATGCTCAATTCGCTGTGGTTTCTCACTTTCTCAGCTAGAATCGAAATTAAGTTCTATCTAGTCGGATGATAGAGCCGTTAAAACAATCAATTTGACATATGTATGATCCATGTATATGATTCACTCAATACAAGCTAGGATGAGCATACTCAATTGCATAGGTCAGTCCCAATTCCAATAGGTTAAGATCACAATCATAACCATCATTAAATCCTGTCACAAGACAAAACTAGATCATGATTTGAACTTGATCCAAATCATATACACAGTCTCACATACTTCAGAATTTCCAGAAAAATAGACTTTTTGTATGAAGCTCCCACATGAAGATCATAGATCTAGAGCGTATTCCAATTCCTCGGATCATACAGGTCTAGACTAGCTCAAAAGAATTAAGAACTCAAGCAATTCTTCCAAACATCCATGAGTCATCATAAGATTAAGAAAAACTACTTAGTACTTGATTGAAACTTCAAACCATTGTTCTTCAATAGAAATCCAACTTAAAACCAAATCAAGTGAATTGAAACATCTTAGATTCACTACAAGCTTCACCTCTTAGCCCTAGCTAAGATGTTTAGCCGTTCATGATCCAAGGAAACATGAAACAAACCAAACAAAGCATAAAACTAGAAAGCAAACTAGGAGGAGTTGTAGAACTCCGAAATCGACTTCCACCGTCTCCGACCGTGCTCAATCTTTTCTAGGATGCCCTAGGAACGATCCCTAAGTGTCCTTTTATAGTGGGGAAGCTCTGTTGCGTCAGAATCATCCAGAAATTGCGTAAGGTTACGCAGTGCGTAGAGAAAATCGGAGCCCAGAATAGAAACTGGTTGTTTTTTCATGTGGCCGACCAGTCTGGATCGGTCAGACTGGGCTGGCCGACCGGTCACGACCGGTCGGACATATCTGTGAGGCGTCCAGGGAGCTTGCTGGAAGTAGACAGGCTCTGGCCGACCGGTCAGCCCTATTGTATTGCTGGTCCAGAGGAGAAACAGGAGATGGCCGACCAGTCTAGACCGGTCGTGGCCCCCCTGGCCGACCGGTCACGACCGATTTGGCCTTTTTCTTCTTCATTTTCTTCTTCCTTTCTTCTCTCTCTGCTTCCTTCTTTCTTCGGCCCACCTTAGGTCTTCATCCAAGGCTTTTAAAGAGATCTTTTTTGTCGTCAATTGGGTGGAGGCCCTCTCATTCCTACAATCATAAAATCACGCATTAGAATAGTCTTAAAGCTTGAAAACCATGCGTAGTTAGTGATAAAATGGGGTTAGAATATACACATTTAAGCACTCAACAAGGTATCCTAGATTGGAAAGGAGATTGAGAGAGGTTCTAGGTGAGAGAAAGAGCTTGGGAAGAGGGTTTTCTTCTTGGGAAAGCTTGGATTTCTCTTGTGGGCTTGTGATCTTGGGGTTTGGGTTCCATCTCTTATAACTTCTGATATTATAGTGGATTAGTGTTGCTTTATACTGTGATTTTTTAACCGTGAGGGGTTTTTCCACGTTAAATTTAGATTGTCTATGTGTGGTTGGTTGCATGCATTGTGATTGCATTGTGTTGCTTGTTTGATTCTATTTGTTGCTGTGTGTTCGGATTTACTTCTGCGGCCGTCCTTTTATCACAACAACTGGTATCCGAGTGATCGTTGGGGTGCAGCAAAAATTCAGATCTAAGACAAGAGCATGGCATCGGGCATGAGGTTTGACATAGAGAAGTATTTGGAAAAAAAAAATAATTTTGAACTTTGGAAGGTGAAGATAAAAGGCCTTCTAGTTCAGCAAGGATTGCAAGATACACTCCTTGGAAAGCGACCAGAGGCTATGAAAGAAGAAGAGTAGAAGAAGATCGATGAAAAAGCTAATATCTCAATCTAATTGTGCTTGGCAGATAAGGTCTTGAATAACATAATGAAAGAGAAAACTGCAGCTTAAACATGGGCGAAGTTGGAGAATATCTATGCGAAGAAATCTCTGAAAAATCATATATATTTGAAGCTTCAGTTATATAATTTGAGGATGGTAGAGGGGGCCGATGTTGAGAGCCACATCAGCAATTTCAATAGGCTTATTTGCAAGTTGATGGACGTAGATGAGCTGATGAAGGACGAGAATCAAGCATTTATCCTGTTGAATTCTCTTTTAAAATCATGAGTCGCTTAAGGACTCGTTGTACACAGGTAGGGAGACTATTGGCGTGGAAACTGTTATCTCAGCCCTTCAGGCGAAGGCGATGAGAAGGAAAAATGGCAGCGTAGGTCCCTTTACAGATAAGGCACTGGTTATGAAGGGGAGGAATTCTGAGCGAGGTGGAGGATTTTCGTCATCGAGATCTAAATCAAATAGCAAGTGGAAGTACAAGGTAAAATGTTGGAATTGTGGGGAAGAAGGGCACGTGAAGAGTGATTATTTGAATCCCGAGAAAAGGCAGGAGAAATCTGGAGATTCTTCTAGGGAAGGGGCCAATATCGTAGAGGACGGTGGTGATATTTGTGATATATTGACTGTATCCGACATAGAGTCTCTTGGTGGAGAGTGGATCTTAGATTCAAGTGCATCATGTCACGTATGTCCTGACTGTTAACGTCAGATTTTGTAACAGGATCTCCTGGTCGTTCACCCTCTTTCCAACAGAGACTTCCTCCGCCGGACCTGTAAGGAGACAGAAAGCAACTAAGGGTGGCTGGTGTCCAGCCGTTAGCCCTCCGATGCTGAAGTCAGGCAAAGCAAGAAGAAGAATAACCAGGCAGAAAATGGAGGCTAGAGATTGAATATTGGGTACCTTAATCGTCAATAGAATCATCTATTTATACAGATCTCAATGATCCAGTCCGCTACGCAAGCCGTTAAGGTTATCCCTATTTTCATGGGATAAGAATCGTATCTCGATAACCCTTGAAGAAAGATGTAGTCAAAACATCCTAGACGTCTAGCCGATTACGTCTCCGGATATTCAGAACTAAAAACAGATATAAACCGAAACCGGCTTATACGGACTGCTGGTACTATGAAACGAAGGCCATCTAAGCCAAAAGCCACGATCACTCAGATATCGGGAGCTGCTCGAATGAAGAATACTCTGGTCGCATTTTGTATATGCGACCCCTTTCGTCGAGCACGAGCTTGGCTGCTCGCATTCCAGATATGCGACCTCTTATCTCGAGCGCGATCCTGACTGGTCGCATTCAAGATATGCGACCCCTTATCTCGAGCGCGATCCTGACTGGTCGCATTCAAGATATGCGACCCATTCAAGATATGCGACCCCTTATCTCGAGCGCGAGCCTGACTGGTCGCATTCAAGATATGCGACCCCTTATCTCGAGCACGATCCTGACTGGTCGCATTCAAGATATGCGACCCCTTATCTCGAGCGCGAGCCTGACTGGTCGCATTCAAGATATGCGACCCCTTATCTTGAGCGCGAGCTTGACTGGTCGCATTCACGATATGCCTGCGATCCCTTACTTCTCGCTAGAGCATATTTGCCTACAACAGATGCCCCCCAAACCCTTGGTATTGAGGAACTATGCCAAGGGTTTGTTAGTGTAGACAGCTGGCTGCTGGGAGAAAATCGCACATGATTCACTTAAAGTGCTTCCGCATTTATGATGGCCAGCTTTTGCGCAGCTTTTTCTGCCGCCAGAAATGAGGCGTCAGGTGCCACGTGTTTCCGTATTTAATGCCAGCGCCCGTTCGTCTGGCGTGCTGGATGGGAGGCTGCCGCGTGTCCATCAAATCAAACGGGATGATTGCATATAAATATCGGACTTAGCCGAATTTCCTTCATTTTCGGATTTTCAGCTGCAGGGCATTCTCCTTTCTTCTTCTTCCTTTGCTTCTGGTGTGAAAAAACCTCTTCGCAGAGGTAGTCCTTCTTTAACTTTCTTCCTACACCTTTCTTTCTTGTCTTTCCTTTTGTGATGGCGGAATCCACCGATGAAGAGATTGTCCCCTGGGAGATCACACCCCTGATTCATCCGAATCTAACAACGCCAGAGTACCGGTGGGGAGATACTCTGCCGCCGGTTACTCCTCTATACTGACAGAGGAGAGGCTTTTTAGCCTCAGGGAAAAATATCGGGTTCCAAACTCTATTTCTTTCCGATTGCCTGGGAGAGGGGAGACAGCCGATGCACCACCACCAGGGTGCGTGGCCTTTTATGAATACTTTTTCAAAGTGGGAGTGCGTCTCCCCCTCCACCCTTTCATATGAAATTTTCTTCGTATCTATAAGATTGCCCCGGGCCAACTAATAGTCAATGGCTAGCGGGTGCTCCTGAGTGCCTTTGTCCTCTGGAGGCAAGCGGGTAACGACGAGTTAACCGCTGAAGAGTTTCTGAGGTTATTCCAACTGAAGAGAGCACCAGCTAGCGAGGGTTGGTACTACCTCTGCTTCTGGCACAGGAATAACTTCATTTTGGGAAACCCTTCTTCCAACTGCCCGGGGTGGAGGAAAAAGTGGTTTTACATCTCCGGCAACTGGGAGTCCGAAATGGGCTCCGACCCCAAAGGCCATAACGTTAATCGTTGTTTTGGCGAAGGTGGGTTTCGTTTTTGTATCTGTCTGAAAAGAACAGAGCTATTACCTCATGATGATTAATGTTCCTTCTTCTTCTCTCGTAGGGATCCTGACTGGTGTGAAGCCAAATCTGCGAGGAGGACTCAACGAAAAACTTGTCAGAGTCTACAAGCTCCCTGCGGCTGCGCGCCACGTCAACACTGCTCTAGAACCTCATTGTCTCCGTGCGGCGGGTCTAATCTCCCAAGACGAAATGACAAACGTAGGAGACGAAAGGGGCGCACTAGGGGTGCTTCCCCGTTTGAAGGGTATAGCCTCGAAGAGGCAAAAGAAGACTACTGGAGGCCCTTCAAATGCACCTGCTCCAGCAGAGGGGTCTGCTCGCGGCCCTCAACCACGTGTGGCTGTTCCAGGAGGGGTCGCTGCGACCTCTCGCACGCCTGCGACCCTTCCTACGAATGCGACCCCCTCAACTTGAGCGACCCCTCCGGCTGACATTCGCAGTCAGCCGATAATTGAAGTTGCCGATAACTCGCCAAAAAGCGATCGGAGAGGGGGAGGCTGTTCGCTCGCCTCAAGTGTAAGGCTGCGATGTAGTAATAAATCTCGGTAAGACCGAGGTCGATCCACAGGGAAAAAGTAACAGCTTCCTAATTACTTCAGCAACTCAGTTTAATAGAGCAAATTCAATTTCAATAGGATGTTTAATTAAAACAGTAACTTAATGAAAAATCAGAGATATAATGTACTAAGGCTTTCAAGGATCCACTTGTAGCAATTCTATGTCAATTCAGTCAATCCAAGTAGAGAACACAACTAGATTTGAAGTCCTATCTCTCGTCTAGTTGGATAATAAAGCATTCACACACATTCATCCAATTCAAGTTGAACTTCCAAGTTCAAGTCCATTCAATCAATGTAGAATTCAAATTCATAGCCTGCGGAGTAACAGCCATGCCTATGGACTATGGACTGCTCAAGGATTACTACAATTCGAATCTAAACAAGCAACCTGTGATAATCTCAGAGAATTAAAAGGAATTCATGTCCGGAGCACATGAACTCAGATAAGACATCTCAAACTACCACCTATTGGACTGAAACATAAGAAAAATCCAACTTTGAATTAAAAGTACTTGAATCAAACTGAAATTAACATAGAACTGGCTACAAGCTTCACCTCTCAGCCTTAGCTGAGAGGTTTTAGCCGAGCATAGTCATGCTACAACTAAAAACTCAAAAATAAAGCATAAAACTAGAAAAACCCGAAGATAGATGTTGCAGACGCTCCACAGTCGCCTTCAGCCTCCAAACTCACGTTCCTTCTCTTCTCTGATACCTTAGGGAGAGCCCCTAGGTGTCCTTTTATAGCAACAAACCCCCCTTGCGTCGAATTCTGCGAAATCCTACGCATTGCGCAGTGAAATTCGGAGTCCCGAATTAGAAAGGAAACTTCTTACGCAGGGTCGACCGGTCGTGACCGGTCGGCCTGGCTTTTCAAATACTCCAGAGAGCTCAGCCGACCGGTCATGACCGGTCGGCGTGGATTATCCATTGTTCCAGCGTGCATGCCCGACCGGTCATGACCGGTCGGGCTGTTTATCCTTCATCCAGTGCCTATGGCCGACCGGTCATGACCGGTCGGCCCCAATGCAATGTGTCCAGTCTTCCTGGCCGACCGGTCAAGACCGGTCGGCCTCCTTCCATTTACCTCTTTTATGTGGCTGACCGGTCGGACGACCGGTCAGCCTTGGTTCTTCTTCCACTTTTTCTTCTTTTCTTCATTCTCTTTTCTCCCTTTTTCTTCTTCTTTCTTTGATCCATCCTAGGACTTCATGCAATGTCTTCAAATACATTCTTTTGGCTCCAATTTGATGAAATCCACTCTCATCCCTACAATCACAGAAACACGTGTTAGGTGGGCCTTTAAACCATGAAAATCATGCAAACTATGTAGTGTAATGGGCAATGCAATGTATAAATTGGAGGTTCAACAGAGGCCTCCCTCCAAAGGGGGCTTCAAGCGAGCCTACTACCGCTCACGAATTGCTAACGCCCGCCTCGGGCACTGTGAGTGCTCGCGACGCAGGTGCTAAGGAGATGGTCGTAGCCCAGGCTTCTGGCTCGGGAACTTTTGTCATCCCTCCACACTTGCATCCAATCTGCGAGTTTATGTTTGAAAAAATTTCTCGCAACTCTTTCAGAGCCCTCCCCGAACCAAGCCCAGAAGCTCTCTCCACCGACATCGGGGTGAGATTGCTTCAGGTAACCATCCTCTTCCATTTATCGCTTTTTCTGCACTATCAATGAGATGGACTATTTTAACTCTCCTTTTTTCCTCCTATCTTTCCTCTTTTTTTTTGTAGAGTCTGGATCTCACGCTTCGTGTCAGACGTGACATTGAAGCAGCTCGCCGCGGCGTGGAGGATGCGGAAAAGAAAAAGAAGACAATGGAAGCCGAGGTTCAAGGAAGGGACCGTCTAGTGAAGGCTCTGAAAGTCCAAATCGGCAAGTTGGACGAGGAAAAGCGGATTCTGCTTGTCAAGATTCAGGCCATGACTGATCGTTTTCAGTCATTGGATCTCCAATATGAGAAGCTCCAAGAACTCCACTCCAAGAGCGAGAAAGAAAAGGAGATCTTCTGCCAAGACAAAATCCAGCTTGAAGAACAGCTCAAGGACGCTCGGACCAATCTCGCGGAGGCCCAGCAAAAACTCAACCAGCTGCAGGATGACTCCATTCACTGGGAAGAGGAGCGCGTGGCTCTCGTTCAGATGGTATCTGACGAGGGTCCTCGCGCGGTCCAGGAGTTTCGTACTTCTCAACTTTATGACGAGGAGCGATATGAAGCGTATATCGCTGGTCGCGATTTTGCGGTCAGAGTTATGCAGCAGATTGCTCCGACCTTTAACGTTGAGGAGTTCGATAGAGTGGCTTTCGAGGTTGCAGCTAGAGAACGGGCTGCTGCTGAAAATGAAGTCACTGGGGCTACAGATGCTGCTCCTGCCCCCGAGACTGGTCCGGAAGCTGAGAGTCGCGAGCCTGCGCAAGATGGGGATGACCAACCTTGACCTCACCACCTTCCTGCGTTATGTATTTTCGATATTTGTTTTTTTTATATGTATACTTTTGAGAAGAAGTTTGTAACTGACTTGACCTTTTGGTCATCATTATAATGAACATCTGTTTCTTCAGTGTTGCGTATTCTCCCTAGTCTTCATCTTTGCTTTGTGTTAATCCCATGCTGACTCATCAGGGGATGCGACCCCTTAATTCGAGCACGAGCTACGCTGCTTGCATTTTAGGAGTGCGACCCTTTAGTTCGAGCACGAGCTGCGCTGCTCGTATTTTAGGAGGTGCGACCCCTTAATTCGAGCACGAGCTGCGCTGCTCGCAGTTAGGGTGTACGACCCCTTAATTCGAGCACGAGCTGCGCTGCTTGCAGTTAGGGTGAACGACCCCTTACTTTGAGCACGGGCTACGCTGCTCGTTTTCAACTCATAAATAGGGGACTCAATCCGAGGGTCGTATGACCATCCTGCGTTGAGATAGACTGGTCTATCGATTGAGATTTTGATTCCACCAAAGGTAGAAAATTGGTCAAGAGAACACGTATGCTCTCTTCAGGGCTATTTTCGATCCATAAAATGGAAAACCAACCAACTAATAATAATTTCAACCCTACCAAGGGTAGGCAATTGGCCAAGAGAATGTATGTATTCTCTTCGGAGCTATTCGAGTCTAAGTAAATGGAGTAGCGACCAAAAGATAATTTCAACCCTACCAAAGATAGGCAATTGGCCAAGAGAATGTATGTATTCTCTTCGGGGCTATTCGAATCCAAGTGAATGGAGTAGCGACCAAAAGATGTCTTCAATCCTCAGTCCATTCAAGTATCGTTAAGAGTTACATTGCATCAAGGGAAGTACTGCAACAAGTGTTCCACGTGCCAAGGGCGACGTACTGGTCTTCCTTGCATATCTTCAAGATAGTAGGTGCCAGGTCGCACAATTTTTGTGACTCGATACGGGCCTTCCCAATTCGGATCAAGTGATCGAGTAGAGACCCCAAGGTTTTGTCTGAGAACCAAATCACCCAGTTGGAAAGCTCTAGGGCGAACTTTAGCGTTACGATAGCGAGCAATGCGCTGCTGATATGCTGCTACTCTCATCTGAGAGGCGATCCTTCGTTCTTCCGAGAGATCGTGGTAAAGTCGAAGATTTTCTTGGTTACTAGTAGGATCGTATTGCTCAACCCGGTACGAGGGGATTTGAATCTCAACTGGTACTACCGCATCGGTGCCGAATGCCAAGGAAAAGGGGGTTTCGCCCGTAGACGTACGAGCCGTAGTCCTATATGCCCATAAGACTTCTGGCAAGAGTTCTGGACACATGCCCTTACACTCACCGAGCTTGGTTTTCAAATGATGCTTGATGATTTTATTCACTGCCTCGACTTGCCCATTTGCCTGAGGATGATATGGAGAGGTGCGGAGGTTACGTATCTTCCACTTTTCACAAAATTCATCAAAGGCTACGTTGTCGAATTGCGTCCCATTGTCGGTAATTATAGTGTGAGGGAGTCCATAACGGCATATGATATTCCTCCATATGAACTTCGTAGTTTGTTTCTCCGTGATCTTGGCCAACAGTTCTGCCTCGGCCCATTTGGTGAAGTAGTCGACCCCTACTATTGCGAATTTGTTTTGTCCTTTTCCAGTAGGCAAGGGCCCGATGATATCGACCCCCCATTGTGCGAAAGGCCAAGGGCTATCAACTGGAGTCATTTGCTCGGACGGTGCGTGAGGTATAGGAGAGTATCGCTGGCATTTGTCACATTTTTTGGAGAATGCAATTGCATCTGCTTTCATAGTGGGCCAATAATATCCTTGCCTCATCGCCTTATACGCTAGGGATCGCCCCCTGGGGTGGTTACCACATGCCCCCTGGTGTACTTCGTCTAGAACACGAAGTGCTTCTTCTGGATGAAGACACCTTAAATAAAGCAAGGAAAAGCTCTTGCGTAACAATATTCCGTCTTGCAAGGTATACCTGGCAGCTCGAAGACGAATTTGTCTTGCAGTTTTCTTGTCCTCTGGTAAGTATCCGTCTCTAAGATAAAGGATGATGGGATCCATCCAGCATGGAGATGATTGTACTGATATTACTTGCTCAAGAGTGGCTTGGTCGATACTCAGGTTCTGACGATGCTCGATGGGGATCGAATGTGATAACTCAGATTCTGGTGCAGAGGCGAGCTTTGCCAGGGAATCGGCAAGTTGGTTCTTCTCGCGAGGAATATGAATTATTTCATAAGTCTTCAGCTTTGCAAGCAGGATGAGGACACGAGACTTGTATAAGGCCATCCTTTCTTCTTTGGCCTCGAATTCACCAAGAACTTGGTTGACAATGAGCTGGGAGTCGCTATGAATTAACAGATTCTGAATTGCAAGGACAATGGCCAGTTCGAGGCCAACGATCAGGGCCTCATATTCTGCTTCATTATTTGAGACGCGAGAATCGAAGCGTAGAGCATATTGGAAGTGCGACCCGTCGGGAGCCACTAAAATCAGGCCCGCTCCGCTGCCAGTGGCCCGCGACGACCCGTCCACGAAGAGTGACCAAGGAGGCTGGTCGCTGGTCATGGTATTATCATCGGAAGAGTATGTGAATTCGGCGATAAAGTCAGCCACGGCCTGGCCCTTGACTGCGGTCCTAGGACAGAATGAGATATCGTGCTCGCTGATCTCAACTGCCCATTTAGTTAAGTGTCCGGAAGCCTCAGGTTTTTGAAGGACTTGCCGTAGTGGATAATTTGTTGGTACTAGAATAGCGTGAGCTTGAAAGTATGGTCGCAGTTTCCGAGCTGCCGTGACTAAGGCTAGGGCCAGCTTTTTCATATTAGAATACCGAGTTTCTGCATCAACCATTGCTCGACTGATATAATAAACGGGCCTTTGCACCCCGGAATCCTCTCTTATTAAAGCGGCACTAACGGCCATAGAGGACACAGATAAATAAAGAATGAGTTGCTCATGTGCTACAGGTTTGGATAAAATGGGGGGTGTGCTCATGTATAGCTTCAATTGTTGAAAGGCTTCCTCACACTGTGGTGTCCATTTCCAATCAGACTTGGCCGTTGCACGAAGGAGTTTGAAGAATGTTAAGCACTTGTCAGATGCTCGTGAGATGAATCTATTCAACGATGCGATGCGACCAGCTAAACGCTGGACGTCCTTCAGAGTAGTGAGGGATTTCATCTCTACCAACGCTTTTATCTTTTCAGGATTTGCCTCAATTCCTCGCTGGCTGACCATAAACCCTAGAAATTTTCCTGCAGATACTCCGAACGCACATTTTTCTAGGTTCAACTTCATTTGATACCTCCTCATTAGGTCGAAGGCTTCTCGCAGATCGGAAATATGACCATCTTCTACGGTACTTTTCACGAGCATGTCATCAACATAAACTTCCATATTCTTACTGATTTGAGCAGCGAATATTTTGTTGACGAGGCGTTGATAAGTGGCCCCTGCATTTTTAAGACCGAACGGCATTACCTAGTAGCAATATAATCCCCGATCTGTGATGAAGCGGTATGCTGGTTATCAGGTGGATGCATCATGATCTGGTTGTAACCAGAATAAGCATCCATAAAACTGAGCAGGGCGTGTCCAGCTGTTGAATCAACCAACTGGTCGATCCGTGGTGTCGGGAAGCTATCTTTGGGACATGCTTTGTTCAGATCTGAATAGTCGACGCACATTCTCCATTTACCATTAGCTTTCCGGACGAGAACTACGTTCGCGACCCACTCTGGGTAGTCAACTTCTTTTATGAAATTGACCGTGAGTAGCTTCTCGACTTCAGCTTTGATCGCCATTTGCCTTTCTGCAGTGAAGGCACGTCGACGCTGGTGTACGGGTTTATGCTTCGGGTCGATATTGAGATGATATGCGATGACTTTGGGGTCGATGCCTGGCATATCTTTATGAGACCAAGCGAACACGTCCTGGTATTCGGTGAGAAAACGGACCAAATCCTTACGATGGACACCGGTTAAAGAGGATCCAATGTATACGACCCTGAACGGGTCGTCTTTAGTTAAGTGAATCGCCACTGTTTCTTCCCCAGGAGTTCCTGATTGGAGAACGTTTTCTCTCGGATCCAGCGAGGTGTTGGTGGAAAAGTTGGGTGAATCTTGTGCTATCTCCATAACGGGTGTCGCTTGAGCTTTCTTTCGATCTTGTAGGGCTATGTGGTAGCAAGACCGAGCCTCCTTTTGATTTCCTCGCACAACCCCAACACCATTTGGGGTAGGGAACTTGACGCATAAATAGGATGGGTGTAAGGTTGCCCCAACCTTATTAAGCGATGGCCGCCCCAAAATGGTGTTATATGCTGATTTACGATCCACCACGAGGAAGTTTACGAAGACGGTAGTCTTCGCTGGACTTTCTCCAAAAGTAACTGGGAGATCAATGCTTCCTTCAGGTGTTACCACCTCACCTCCGAAGCCGACGAGAGGAGTCGAAACTGGTTTGAGTAGGCTTCTGGCAAGTGCCATTTTGTTGAAAGCCTCCAGATACAGAATATCCGCTGAACTACCTGCTGCATCTTCGAGGGAGAAGGAAATTGGAAGATGGCTGGCTTTTGACGCGCTGGATGCTTGTTCCAGCCAATAAATATGCTGGGGTTCTTTAGACGCCTTCCGAGTGTACGCTTTCCTTGAAGCTTGAGAGTCGCCCTCGCAAGCTGGTCCTCCGACGATGGTGCGGATTTCTCCAATTGGCTCAGCGTCCTCTTGGGCGGTATGATGATGAGATGGTTCTTTTTGGCGTGGTGAGGCTTTCGCCCTTTCTGGTGATCGATTTTTACGAGCGACATAATCCCGAAGATGGCCCTTTCGAATAAGGGCTTCAATATGATCTCGTAGAGAGATGCAGTCCTGGGTTCTATGCCCGTGATCTTTGTGGAAGTAACAGAACTTGTTCTTATCTCTCTTCTCGGGATCGGATTTGATCTTTGCAGGCCATTTTACATATGGCTTGTGTTTAATTTCCATTAGAAACTTTTCATGAGACCGATTGAGAGGAGTGTAGTTATGATATTTACCAGAATAAGGCTTCTTGGGAGAACGATCGTGCTGATCATGACGATATTTTTTATCTGCAGAAGAGGTTCCCTCTGGCTTGCGTTTCTTACCCTGTACTCCATGGCGGGTCAATGCGACTTCTTCTGCATTGATATACTTCTGAGCTTTGGCTTGGAACTCTGCCATAGTTTTCGGAGGGCTTTTATCTAAAGCAAACCTGAATTTCTCGCTCGTTATTCCGGCTATGAGGGCTGTGAGACCTTTTTCCTCAGTATAACCTTCAGTCTGAACGGCTTCTGCAGTGAACTGTACTGTGAATTCCTTTATTGTCTCGCCATGCTGCTGTTTCAGATCCATTAGATGGGAGGCTGGCTTCTTAATGTGAATGCTTCCCATGAATTGAGACAGGAATACCTCCGATAACTGTGAAAAGGAGCTTATGGAACGAGGTTTTAGTCCCCGGAACCACGTACGAGCAGCTTCCTTCAAAGTTAGGGAAAAAGCCCTACACATGATTTCTGAACCATGTCCCTCCAACTCCATAAGAGACCTGTATGTTTCCAGGTGTTCAAGAGGGTCGCCAATACCTGTGTACGGGGTGATAACAGGTGTTCGATACTTCCTAGGTAATGGTGCTTCCATAACCTCGCTAGTAAAGGGGAACTCGGATTGATGTATCGTCGCCATGACGGCAGATGGTCGATTTGCCTGATACCACTGTTCCATGACGTCAAAACGTTCATGGATTCTTTTGAGATCTCCTTCCCATGGTAAGGTATAGCCTGATGTTTCGACGGTGAAGCCCTGAGGTTGAGGTTGTTGAGACGTACTAGAATGTACGGAATGTGGAGGCAACACAGGGGGGTGGTTGCCGAGTGGTGTTCGGTTTGATGGAGGATGATTTGGTTGAACCCGTGGTTCGTCCACAGAATGTCTGGAAGCCACCGGAATGGGTTGCTGTGGTAACCCCTCGGAGGGTTGTCTCTGCAGTTCGGAGAAATGCTGATCAAGCCGATTCGATAGGGCCTGAACTCCGACATTCAGAGTTAGAAGAGTATTTTCGAGGAAACGCAAGACATCGTCTTGATTTCCAGAAGCCTCCAATAATGGGTTTGCTGATGGCATATTTGGGGCTCCTTGCGGGATATTCGTCGAAGTGGGTGGAAGAACAGGTATGGACTCCGTCTCATCGGGCGGAGGTGGTGCCTGCCTTGAGGTCGAAGGATGAACAGCCTTTTTAGGAGGCATCACAGAAGGATTTTGATCGGTGGTTAGAACGATTGATTTTGACGATCAAGTCGTTCCCACAGACGGCGCCAAACTGTTAACGTCAGATTTTGTAACAGGATCTCCTGGTCGTTCACCCTCTTTCCAATAGAGACTTCCTCCGCCGGACCTGTAAGGTGATAGAAAGCAACTAAGGGTGGCTGGTGTACAGCCGTTAGCCCTCCGATGCTGAAGTCAGGCAAAGCAAGAAGAAGAATAACCAGGCAAAAATGAAGGCTAGAGATTGAATATTGGGTACCTTTATCGTCAATAGAATCATCTATTTATACAGATCTCAATGATCCAGTCCGCTACGCAAGCCGTTAGGGTTATCCCTATTTCCATGGGATAAGAATCGTATCTCGATAACCCTTGAAGAAAGATGTAGTCAAAACATCCTAGACGTCTAGCCGATTACGTCTCCGGATATTCGGAACTAAGAACAGATATAAACCGAAACCGGCCTATACGGGCTGCTAGTACTATGAAACGAAGGCCATCTAAGCCAAAAACCACGATCACTCAGATATCGGGAGCTGCTCGAATGAAGAATACTCTGGTCGCATTTTGTATATGCGACCACTTTCGTCAAGCACGAGCTTGGCTGCTCGCATTCCAGATATGCGACCTCTTATCTCGAGCGCGATCCTGACTGGTCGCATTCAAGATATGCGACCCCTTATCTCGAGCGCGATCCTGACTGGTCGCATTCAAGATATGCGACCCCTTATCTCGAGCGCGAGCCTGACTGGTCGCATTCAAGATATGCGACCCCTTATCTCGAGCGCGATCCTGACTGGTCGCATTCAAGATATGCGACCCCTTATCTCGAGCGCGAGCCTGACTGCTCGCATTCAAGATATGCGACCCCTTATCTCGAGCGCGAGCCTGACTGGTCGCATTCACGATATGCCTGCGATCCCTTACTTCTCGCTAGAGCATATTTGCCTACAACACTGACTGGAGTTCATTCATGGCATACAGGGAGTATGATGGTGGATCGGTTGTTGTGGGTGATGGCTACGCTCGCAAGGTAGTGGGTATTGTTTGGTCGCATTAGGATGTTCGACGGGATCGAACGAATCCTTGAAAATATGAAGCATGTCCTTAAGATGAAGAGGAATGTGATATCTCTTGGTGCACTCGAAGCAAAAGGGTGCAGGTACATCAGCTGTGATTGGTATTGTAAAGTGGTGAAGGGAGTGAAATTGCGGTTTTACCGCTTGTAGAGATACTCGGAGATATGCCTAATGTCCTAGAGGGGGGTGAATAAGACTTTTTAAATTTCCAATCACAATATAAAAACTAAATCAAGTCGATCTTACCAACCATGATTATCACAATAACATTCAAGGCAAATATATAGTTAATTTGCAAGAACAGACTATCATAGGCATTTCATCAAACAGTTAACATTCATGATTGACTAAACTATTCAACACATAGCAATCATTCAATCTCACAATGCACAACGATTTATAGTGGTTCGGTTTTCCTACTCCACTCCTGGTTCACGATCTCAACCTATGAGAACATCGGATTTCACTATAGTCGTGGTTTTAAATCAGGTTAACCATCAACCTTAACATCCTATGATCTAGGACCGCGTTTACCAACCGCCGATGGCCCAATCCAGGGACTTGTGTTGAGCTCTTAATTGTGCATATTCTAACCCCAATTCATCACTCATTATGCAACGTTTTCATGATTTAAAGACTAATCTAATGCATGTTTTGTGATTGCAGGAATGAGAGTGGACTTCACCCAATAGGAGACCAAAAGGATCTACTTAGGAGCTTTGGATGAAGACCCAAGGTGGGCCAAAGAAAGAAGAAAGTAAAGAGAAGAAAGAAAGAAAGAAATGAAGAAGAAAAGGGGCCAAGACCGGTCGTGAGCCTACCCTCTCCTAGAAAGCTTGCTGGACAGTCCAAATTAACAGTCCGACCGATCGTGAACGGTCGGCCAGCCCAGTCCGATCGGTCCAGACCGGTCGGCTATGCATTCAAACAGCAGTTTCTATTCCGGGCTCCGATTTTCTCTGCGTAGTGCGTATTCTTATGCAATTTCTGAAAGATTCTGATGCTTCGGAGCCTCCCCACTATAAAAGGACACCTAGGGATCGTTCCTAGGGTATCTTAGAAGGGTTTGAGTACGGTGGGAGGTGGCGGAAGTGGATTTCGGAGTTCGACAACTCCTCCTAGTTTGCTTTCTCATTTTTATGTTTTTCTTAGTTATTTCATATTTCCTTTGATCATGAACAGCTAAACCTCTTAGCTAGGGCTAAGAGGTGAAGCTCGTAGTGAATCTAAGATGTTTCAATTCGTTTGAGTTTGTTTTAAGTTGGATTTCATGTTTATGAACAATGGTTTGAAGTTTAATTCAAGGTCTAAGTAGTTCTTCTTAGTCTTATGATGACTCATGGATGTTTGGAAGAAGTACTCGAGTTCTTAATTGTTGTGTGTTAGTCTAGATCTGTATGATCCAAGGAATTGGAGTACGCTCTAGTACTATGATCTTCATGTGGGAACTTCCTACCAAAGTTCTACTTTTTCTGAAATTCTGTTGTATGTGGGACTGTATATGTGATTTGAATCAAGTTCAAGTCATGATCTAGCTTTGTCTTGTGACAAGACTTAATGATGGTTATGATTGTGAACTTAGTCTATTGGAATTGGGACTGACCTATGCAATTGAGTATGCTCGTCCTATCTTATATTGAGTGAATCATGTACATTGATCTTACATATGGCAGATTGTTGGTTTAACTGCCCTATCATCCGACTAGATAGATCTTAATTTCGATTCTAGTTGAGAAGGTGAGAAACCACAGCGAATTGAACATCAAGGATTGCTACAAGTGGATCCTTGAACCCCTAGTGCCTTTTATTAATTGATTACTTTAGTTTAAGTTCAAAATTGCTATTCACATCAATCTCTTCAAAAACTTATTTTTTAGCTTCTCAGTAGAAATTATTGGAAGTGTTTTGTAAATTCCTACATAAGTCCCTGTGGATCGACCTCGGTCTTACCGAGTTTATTACTACATCGCAACCCTACGCTTGGGGAAGCGAACAAGTTTTTGGCACCGTTGCTGGGGACCTTGATGGTTTTTCACAAAAGTTTCTGAAAATAGTATCTATTTAGGATTTTTTAGATTCTAGTACTAACTTATTTTGTTTTTTTTTATTTTTCTTTTGTAGGGATTTCTAGGAAGCTGAAGAAGACATAAGGATCTCAAGTGCCCAAATCAAGTTTTATCTTTCTAAACCTTACTCTTCTTCTTCTCCTATTCATTCCTATCATATTCATCTCTTGTAGAGTGGGTAGAGACTTTCTTTTGGATCTCTGATAGGTAGGCCTTGTGCCACCTGGATTCCTATTGGTCGGCTCTGTCGTCTTGGATCACCTTGTACTTAGAGATTTATCTTCTCAATTCTACTCCTCTTTCTTCTTTTTCTGCACTTTTCTCAAAAGATTCAAAGAGTGGGTGGGGAGTTCTCTGAACCCCTATTGACCAGGAGAAATCGGTCTCTATCCTTGCTTTTGGCCTAGCCATTGCAAGATACCTTGTGCTTCAGTCTTAGAGAAGAATAAAGAAAGGAAGGAAGAATTCTTTTTTCCTTTTTGTTTCATTCCTTTTGGTTTTGCATGCCACATTGGGCTCGGGATTCCAATAACCGACTCATTGGTGAAGGTGGAATAGTTGAAGGAATTGACAGAGAACCACGTGCTAGGAGACATCTAACTTCTCCAATTTTGTCTGAAAATATGGCTGTAAATCAACCTAATCCGATGGCCAATCCTAATCTAGGCCAAAACCAAACCGAAACGGGAGAGAATGTGGTTGAGAATGTTCCCCGACCAAGAACATTACGTGATTACTTGTAACCAACAAGAGCGAGCACTCCCTCATGCATAGTTTTTCCACCAAATGCAGGGAGTGTGGATTTGAAACCGGGAGTAATCCAACTCCTCCGGAGATTCCATGGATTAGACAGTGAAAGTGCCTATCAACACCTTAAGGAATTTGATGAGGTAATAACCACCATGCACTTTGCAAATGTAACTGATGATGTGGTAAGGCTTAAATTATTTCCTTCTACCCTTAAAGATAAAGCTAAAGGTTGGCTTCATGCATTAAGGCCAAGATCAATTGGTGCATGGACTAATATGCATAGGGAATTCATTAAAAAATTCTTCCCTACTCACAAAACGAACATGTTGAGGCACCTTATCATAAACTTTGCCCAAAAGGAAGATGAGACCTTCTTCCAATGTTGGGAGAGATTTAAGGACTTGTTAAACGCATGTCCACATCATGGCTATGAAATTTGGCGGGTTATAAGCTTTTTCTATGAAGGACTGACTTCACCCATGCGCCAATTCGTAGAGATGATGTGTAATGGGGGGTTCATGAATAAGAAAGCCGATGAAACATGGGATTATTTGGAGGAATTAGCTGAGAATGTACAGTCTTGGGATACATCTAAACCAGCAATTTCCAAGACTAGCCAACAAAGGGAAAAAGGAGGAATTTATGTCCTATCAGAAGAGGATAGCATAAGTGCACGTGTGGCTAGCCTCACAAGAAAAGTCGAGGCCATAGAATTAAGGAAAGGAGAAACGATTAACTCTAAGGACGTTGAAACTGTTTGTGGAATTTGTGCCAGAAATCAACATGTAACACGAAATTGTCCCACAATTTCAGCAGTTCAAGACATCTTAGAAGAACCATCAAATGCCATAAACAGTTATCAACAGCAATTTGGTGCTCCAAACTCAAAAGCGTTTAATTCTAGTTGGAAGAACCATCCCAACTTCAGTTGAAGTAATCGACCCACTACGAATGCAAACAATATCCCTCAAGCTCAACCTTTATTAGGTCTATCCCTAGTCATTACACCAAAAGTTACGCTAGAGGAGATGTTGGGTGCATTTGTATCGGTTCAAGCTGACTATAACAAGACTAATTCTCTGAAAATAGATGGGTTCATGTAAGAGCAATTGAAATGTAATCAAAATACAACTCAGGCCATCAATGACTTGAAAACCTCAATGGTTAGGGTTGAATCTCACCTTAGTGTTAGGGAGAAAGGCACACTTCCTGCCTAACCTCTTCTTAACCCAAGGACCCAATTTGAGATACAAGACACAAGCTCATCCTCCCAACATACAAAGCATGTTCAAGCTATCACCACTTTGAGAAGTGGTAAAATAATTGATAAACCTAATCTGGTGAAGGCCCCAAAGCCTAATGATCCGAAAATTTCCAAAGAGGATGATAGCCCGAACAACACTTCACAAGAGAAAGAACCGGAAAGGCAATACAAGCCGGTTGCCTCGTTTCCCCAAAGGTTGATTTCACCCAAACCTTTAGACAAAAACCTGAAAATTTTGGAGGTTTTTAAGCAGGTGAAGATCAACATCCCATTGTTGGATGCCATTAAACAAATACCGTCATATGCTAAGTTTTTTAAGAATCTTTTTATGATAAAAAGAAAAATACATGTACAAAAGAAGGCATTTTTGACAGAAAATGTAAGTGCCATTATAAATCACGGGATGCCCAAGAAATACAAAGATCCTGGTAGTCTGACAATATCATGCATAATTGGAGACTTTCGGGTGAAGCATGCCTTACTTGATCTAGGATCAAGTGTGAACTTAATACCCTTTTCGGTCTATGAACAATTGGGTTTAGGTGAATTAAAACCCACCAAAACCACATTACAACTTGCTGACCGATCGATTCGTATTCCGAGAGGGGTGATTGAGGACATGCTTGTCCAAGTTGACAAAGTCTACTACCCGGTGGACTTCATTGTCTTGGACACACAACCCATAGTTAATAGTGGCCCTCAAATTCCTGTCATACTTGGCCACCTATTCCTAGCTACATCAAACGCTATCATCAATTGTAGGAGTGGGGTCATACAAATGTCCTTTGGTAATATGACGATTGAGTTAAATGCTTTCAATATTGACAACCAACAAGAGGATGAAGATGAAGAGGTCCACGAAATAAACATGATCAATTCTATTGTGGAAGATGTGCCCCTCTCAATTATTTACTCCAATCACTTAGAAGAAGATGTGACCTATTCTCTTGATAAGAATGTTGATGTGATATGGGATATAGTCGCACTTTTTGAGTCGGTATTGGCATATAACGTTAGCCAAGAGAAGGATGTGGAAACAACATTTTATTGTGCCGAGAAATCAATTCATATTTCCACACTTCTATGGATCATGCATACCGACCTTTACCAACCCTGGGATGATCCATACTTGCAAAATCAGTGCCTAGGAAAATCTGAATGGAGACATATTTTTTTCTGACAAATATGATGCTATCTCCTCTTTTACATGTGGTGAAAACATTAAGGAACCTGCTGAAATTCTTTTTTGAAATTTTCAGTGGCTTATCTGGGTCACTCACACACATGTATATTGTAACACAGGATATTGGATGACGTTATTGCAAAACCTTTGGATACATCTAATGATTCTGCTTGACTTTATGCTTTTGGACAAGTTGTTGGAATTGATCTCCTAGTCTGATGGAGGTATAGAGTAGTTAGGATTAGGATTTGGTTGCTTTTGTTTATTTTTTTCATAGCTTTGTTAAAAGGAGGAAGAATTCCACTTTTCACTCTCTCAGCTACTATCATTCCTCACTCCCTTTTATTTTTCGAATTGCTCTCATGTTTTGCTCATTGAACATCTTTTACATTGAGGACAATGCAAGATTTTGTTGGGGGGTGTACGATCATTAGGATGAATCTAGCGTTTTGTAACATCTCAAGCAATTTATGTAGAAAATTTTCAATTCTTCTTACATTCAAAACTCTTTTGGAAAACTTTGTTCTATGCATTCGAGATGATATGAGTATAAGAAGAAGAGATACAAAGTGGATGAAGTTGTAAGTCTTGAACTTCTCTTAGCATAATGGTTTTATATGTGAATTCCCCTATTTATGTGATTGAAAGAAAATTTGAACACTTTTACACCTAGTTCACATTACACGATTTTCATGATTTGAAAGGATTATGTGATTTTTGGATTAGCTAGACTTAGATTTGAGGTGTTGAGGAACTAAGCCGGGGTACTTTGTCCATCCTTGTCCAAGGGAAAATAACGAAAGATATGGATTTCTAAAAATCCTATCTACTTTAAAAGAAAAAAGGAAAAGGAAGGATGAAATTAGGAATGATGGAAAAATGGTGGAAAATTCCGATTAGGGCTACCTACTACCAACCGGGGGATGGTCTACCCGTAACCAAAGCCGAAAATGGGACGTAGTGTGAAAGCCGTCAGACGGATGGTAAGGAAAATTCCTGTCATTGGCTCGTTATTGCTCTATATACCTTGAAATCTATAGTCTAGTTGATCTATGAAGAGGATAATTCTGAAAACTCATGAGATGAATTGTCACTATGCACACTAGGTTGAATTTGTTCAAGGTCTTCTATTTATCAACCAATCAGCGGGAATTTCATATGGACACTTATTATGTCTTAAGAGTTTATGATTGCAACCTCTATCACCTAATCTTTCTGAATCTTACACTTGTGTGTCTTGGGATGTATAAAAGAATGGTTTCTAAAAGAGAGTTGGGTTTTGGAGAATGGAATTGGTTTCAAGCATGTTTTGCTCGGGACTAGCAAAATGCTGGTTGGGGGGTGTGTTGAGCTCTTAATTGTGCATATTCTAACGCAGGAATGAGAGTGGACTTCACCCAATAGGAGACCAAAAGGATCTACTTAGGAGCTTTGGATGAAGACCCAAGGTGGGCCAAAGAAAGAAGAAAGCAGAGAGAAGAAAGAAAGAAAGAAATGAAGAAGAAAAGGGGCCAAGACCGGTCATGAGCCTACCCTCTGCCAGAAAGCTTGCTGGACAGTCCAAATAAACAGTCCGACCGGTCGTGAATGGTCGGCCAGCCCAGTCCGACCGGTCCAGACCGGTCGGCTATGCATTCAAACAGCAGTTTCTATTCCGGGCTCCGATTTTCTCTGTAGTGCGTATTCTTATGCAATTTCTAAAAGATTCTGATGCTTCGGAGCCTCCCCACTATAAAAGGACACCTAGGGATCGTTCCTAGGGTATCTTAGAAGGGTTTGAGTATGGTGGGAGGTGGCGGAAGTGGATTTCGGAGTTCGACAACTCCTCCTAGTTTGCTTTCTCGTTTTTATATTTTTCTTAGTTGTTTCATGTTTCCTATGATCATGAACAGCTAAACCTCTTAGCTAGGGCTAAGAGGTGAAGCTCGTAGTGAATCTAAGATGTTTCAATTCGTTTGAGTTGGTTTTAAGTTGGATTTCATGTTTATGAACAATGGTTTGAAGTTTAATTGAAGTTCTAAGTAGTTCTTCTTAGTCTTATGATGACTCATGGATGTTTGGAAGAAGTACTCGAGTTCTTAATTGTTGTGTGTTAGTCTAAATCTGTATGATCCAAGGAATTGGAGTACGCTCTATTACTATGATCTTCATGTGGGAACTTCCTACCAAAGTTCTACTTTTTCTGAAATTCTGTTGTATGTGGGACTGTATATGTGATTTGAATCAAGTTCAAGTCATGATCTAGCTTTGTCTTGTGACAAGACTTAATGATGGTTATGATTGTGAACTTAGTCTATTGGAATTGGGACTGACCTATGCAATTGAGTATGCTCGTCCTATCTTGTATTGAGTGAATCATGTACATTGATCTTACATATGGAAGATTGTTGGTTTAACTGCCCTATCATCCGACTAGATAGATCTTAATTTCGATTCTAGTTGAGAAAGTGAGAAACCGCAGCGAATTGAACATCAAGGATTGCTACAAGTGGATCCTTGAACCCCTAGTGCCATTTATTAATTGATTACTTTAGTTTAAGTTCAAAATTGCTATTCACATCAATCTCTTCAAAAACTTATTTGTTAGCTTCTCAGTAGAAACTATTGGAATTGTTTTGTGAATTCCTACATAAGTCCCTATGGATCGACCTCGGTCTTACCGAGTTCATTACTACATCGCAACCCTACACTTGGGGAAGCGAACAACTTGACGAGTTTGGATCTCAAACTCTCACCAATCCTAATCCAAGGACGGCCACGTACACTTCCGCCGGAGTTTCCCAATCTAGGGAATAATAATTCAATAAATGGACTCTCAAATACTAGACATACCTAGACAATTGAGCCCCGATGCGATGCCTTTGATGAGTAGCTTCAGCTCCACGTGCTTCAGCTTCTCTTTGTGCTCCCAAGATCAGCTACCAATGCAAATGATGTGTGTATGATTATGCCGGGTAGTTGGGAGAGAGATGGTCAAGTTCCTCTTGCCTATTTAATGCAATGGTTATGAGGGAACTACTAAACTTCAGCATTCAATGGCTATAAAAGACCTCATAATGATATTTTGAGGGTAGGTCAGCCATGAATGCAAATCTTGAGTTCATACTTCAAACTGAGCTTTGAATACTCAATGATAAGCCATTAATGGCTAGGTTTGAATGATGAACTCAAGGGAGTTAAGAGTAAGGAGGGTAGGAAGATGTGAGTAAAGGCTCTCTCACTTGGCTCTTGATGGGTGTTGAATGCATAGCAAGAAAGACCCTGAAATATGGCTATATAGAGCCCCAAATGATGGCCCCAACGGATCTAAAACGGTCATGTTTGACCTGTCGGAGAGAGGCCCCAACCGGTCGGACAGGTCGGGAGACTACACAACACGCTTGACAATTTTGGGTCTGACCGACCGGTCAAGACCGGTCAGGTATGGTTGCTGGACAGTTTAAGTTAAGTTGTCCGACCGGTCAAGACGGATCGACTGTCTTGCCAGAACAAACGCAGCACTGCTACTGGACAGTCTTGATGTGCTGCCCGACCGATCAAGATCGATCGGATGTGTTGTTGCTTTTAATACAGCAAGCTTGAAGTTCTTTCTTGCACTGTTGGATCGATCGGTCAAGACCGGTCGGTTGCCTGTTTAGCAAGGCTGAATTATAATGAAGAGGCTGCTGGAAAGAGGAAGGGTCAGTCCGAACGGTCATGACCGGTCGGCTGCCTTAGAGGTTCTGCAACTCAGCAGCATTACACTACAATGGACCGTCTGACTAGTCCAGACCGGTCGGCAACCTTATAACATGGCATCTCAGCTGAATATTCAGCATGAAGTGATGATGCACGGAGTCCAATGATTAGACAATGTTTTCAATCACGATATTAGCACCTAGCCATGGAAAAACAAGTCTGATCAACTTGCACTATAGGGTCGAGAAGGAATAGATTGAAATAGGTCGGTAATTACGCCATTCATAAATATTTTGGGATTCCTAAGGTTGATCTATATGCAACTTACCTGAGATCTTGTTTCTACTTGAGCATGAGCAAGGGAAGAAGCATAATCTTCAAGTCTTGAGCTTTAATTCTTCAGCCAGGGCTCACAAGATAGGACGCAACCAACCAATACAACAATTGACAAAATAACTAAACATGTAGATGAAATAAACATATAAAAATAATCGTGAAAGCATAGAAGGCTTATAGCCCAATCAACCAACCACACCTCCAGATGTATATCCCGACAAAGAAAAGAACACAAACCATGAGCCAATAGGGTGAAAAGCCCGAACCATCCAACCTCCCTCAGATATGCAATAAAGGAACAAAAGCCCATATAAAAGAGAAAAAGGTATAACTATAGCGAACAAAAATATCATCCATACAGACAGCAAAATGGGCAAGCAGCCCAATGTCGATATGCATCGATCCGCGCAAAATATACAGTCTGTAAATATCAAACCCATAGAAAAATAGTGCATGAAATCCAGATGGAGTCATTGGTCATACAAAAAGAGAACTGTGACCAAGACATATGATACTAGTAGTCCGATCCGTCTCCCAGATCGGGGGGTGGAACATCTCCACGTGCAGCACGCTCCCAAATCTCCATCCGCATCTCAAGCTGTGTTAGGCGAATCACAATGGCCTCCTGTTGCACAAGGATAATGGCCTGTCCCTGTAAGAATTGCTGCTCGCTCTGCTCGATCCCATCGAGTCTCTGAAACAAACGCTCCTGATGCTGGTGTAGCTCAGCGATATATGATAGAGGATCCACGGAAGCAGATCTCCTACGAGAGAAATCACGAGGAGGCGTATAGAATCGACCCGAAGCAGACCGAGGATCAAGGGAAGGATCGAAGGAAGGAGCAGTAGGTGAAGTCTGAGAAGGTCCAGTTAGATGGGTGGAGCCTCATGTTGGGATAGCTCCGCCTGATCATGCTGCTGATCCTGCATGTGACGATTCTGAATGGCCTCCTAAGTGAGCTCCATTCTTGTAACGATGGTGCGATTGATAATGATGGGCTTGTGTATCTTATCAGAGGGACTAATAATGCCAATAGCTGCAGCAAATTGGCATATGAGATGCCCAAAAGGAAGAATGGAGGATTTTCCATCGTCATGCAAGATAACTTGATGAATAATAGACATGATCCGGGATGGTAGGCAAAGGGAATGACACTGACTAACTCGATAGAGAAGACGAAACATAGTTTCAGTGACATCCGCCTTATTGCTCTTTCTGGGATACACGTTATAAAAGAATAGGTTGTGAAGTATACGGTAATCCCACAGCATGGAGGACACCCGAAGCATACCTCCGACCTATTTAGGTGACCCACTACCACATAGAAACTGGGCAATGACTTTATTAGGTTTATGACCCAGATTGAAAAAATCAGCAGGAGTTTCATCAACAATCGGTACTCCAATAAATTGAGAGATGGAGTTCAGAGTAAAGATGCAAACCAGGTCACCGCACTCAACTTTAAAAGAGGGGGGAGAGGCCGTGACATGAACACAGGAGGAATAAAACCTCCTAACCACCTCAAACTGGACTGGGCCACCCATGTGGAGTAGGGAGCCCAATTGATGGCTTTCGGCATGGAAATAACATTATATTTTGCCAAGTCAGTCAAATTTTCATATTTTTCACACACCACCTCTTTATCCTTAAAGTTATCCCAATGGGTGAGATGGGATGAGACATTTTGACCCAAGGATTGTAATTGAGGTGGGGGAATGGAAGATGAGGCAGCCCCTTTCCCTTTTGATGGGGTTTTCTTTGATTTTGAAGGGGGAGGAGGAGGTTTAGCTTTTTCCTTGGACCGACCACTCCGCCTTAAGGGGAGCTCATCTTCACTCTCTTGGGAAGACATTGAAGCTCTATAAACCACCCTAAAGCACTCCTAGATATCAAAGAGAAGGATATATCCAAGAAAAATAGAATGAAATCCCTTACCTAAGGAATGAAAAGGATGAGCAATGAAGATGAGATTGGAACCTCCATTCTTGGAAAGAATCACCTTGGAATGCTTGGAGAGGACAAGAAAGGAAGCTAGAGCACAATGTAGAGGTGAAAAATGGAGAGATGGGGGACTAAAATGAGGTCCATATGGTTATAAAGGGCCCCCCCATAGACGGACGGACTTACGGGCTGACCGGTCTAGTTTAGCCCGACCGGCCTTGACCGGTCGGATGTCTTGAAATAGGGGGTCCCGACTGGTCTTGGGTAGCCCTACCAGTCTTGATCGGTCGGCTGACCGGTCGGCCAGCTGTTTTAGCAGCAAATGTGGGATTTCGCACAGGATGGACTTTACAAAAGGACTAGCCATTGGACAGATCATTAGCTTTTAATCTGAATACCCTAACTGAGGATACAAAACCCATGCTCATGGTGTACCAAAATAACTATCCCGACACAAAATGAGGGACCCTTAAAGGTCCAGATTTAACGATGCAAAACAGAAAAATGGGACTATGTTCCCGGATAATCTTAGAGGGCAATGATTAAAGAGGCAAAGGTCCTCATATTTACCAATAAAGATCAGATAGAGAGGCTAAATCCTCAGATATTACCTGCAAAACATATACTTGTTAGTTGAATTAGACACACCCAACACCAACGGACTTCTGGTGGTTCGCAAAGCGAACTGAGTCCAAGGGTTTTGTTAGGATGTCGGCTAGCAGATTATCGGTAGGCACATGTTCGAGAGATACTATTTGATCTTCAACAAATTCTCGAATAAAGTGGTGCTTGATATCAATATGCTTTGTGCGTGAATGTTGGACCAGATTTTTTGAAATGTTAATAGCACTTGTATTATCGTAAAATAAGGTCATAGTGCCTTGATTAATTCCGTAATTCGACAAGGTTTGCTTCATCCACAGTAATTGAGCACAACACTACCGGCAGCAATATATTCTGCCTCTGTTGTAGATAAAGAAATGGAGTTTTGTTTCTTACTATGCCACGCTAAAAGGCAATTTCCAACATAAAAGCACCCACCACTTGTTAATTTACGATCATCAATGTTACCAGCCCAATCAGCATCTGAATACCCCATAATATCTGTGGATGAATCAAATGGGTGCCAAAGACCGTATTCAATGGTGCATCCTACAAACCAAATGATACGCTTAACAGCGGTGAGGTGAGATTCTTTGGGATCAGCCTAAAACCGAGCACATGCACCTACACTAAATGCAATATCTGGTCTGCTAGTAGTGAAATAAAGAAGACTACCAATCATGCTTCTATAAAGATGTTGATCTACACTTTTCCTTGCAAGATATTTCGATAGTTTAACAGTGGTGCTCATAGGTGTAGTGCATGATCGACCAGAGTCTAAGCCAAATCTCTTAACAAGGTCTTTAGCATACTTGGATTAGGTAATGAATATTCCTGATGTAAGTTGTTTTACTTGTAAACCTAGAAACATGTTAAGTTCTCCTACTATACTCATTTCAAATTCTGAACTCATTAATGTAGCAAAGGAGATGGATATTTTCTCACATGTGAATCCAAAAACAATGTCATCCACATAAATCTGAGCAATCAACACGGAATTCTCGGCTTCTCTTATAAAGAGAATTTTGTCAACGCTCCCCCTAGCAAAATCATGGCCTATAAGAAAGTGAGTTAGGCGTTCATACCATGCACAGGGAGCTTGCTTGAGTCCGTAAAGAGCCTTTTTCAATTGGTATACTTTGTGAGGATATTTAGGATCAATGAATCCTTTTGGTTGTTCGACATACACTTCCTCATCAAGAATACCATTCAAGAAGGCACTTTTTACATCCATTTGAAATAATTTGAACTTTAAAGCACAAGCTACAGCCAAAAGAATTCTAATAGACTCGAGTCTAACTACAGGGGCAAATGTTTCATCAAAATCAATACCTTCAATTTGGGAATACCCTTGCGCAACTAATCGAGCCTTATTTCGTATAACATTCCCAGATTCATCAAATTTATTTTTAAAAATCCATTTGTTTCCAATCACATTTTTCTTTCAGGCCTGTCAACTAAATGCCATACCTCATTTCTAATGAATTGTTGAAGCTCTTCCTACATAGCAAGAATCCAGAATTCATCGTTTAGAGCTTTATCAGCATTTTTAGGTTCTATTTTAGAAGTGAAACACAGGTGGCTGTTGATAGCCTCCAACTGTCTCCTGATTTTGACACCAGTGTTAGGATCCCCAATGATTTGATTGAGGGGGTGATCCTTGACAACTTGTACATCACTAGGAGTAGTGGGGGCATTTGGAGATGAGGGTTGTTTATCAGATTTGCATATCTCGCATATACCCTCATCTTCTTCTTCATCACCTGGAGATACTGATTCATCCAATTTATCATCTACGGTCACATTGATTGACTCGTGAACTGATGAGGTTCGAATGTTGTAAACACGAAAGGCTCTACTATTTAATGAGTACCCTAAGAAGATACCCTCATCACTCTTGGAGTCAAACTTTTCCAAGTTTTCACGGTCTCTTAGAATATAACATGTGCTACCAAAGACCTTAAAATATTTCACATTTGGTATCTTTCCACACCATAGTTCATAAGCAGTTTTGTTTAGACCTGCCCTCAAATAAACTCGATTGATAATATAGCAGGCAGTGTTTACTACTTCGGCCCACAGATTTTTCGCAAGGTTCTTATTATTAAGCATAGCTGTGGCCATATCCAACAATACTCGATTTTTTCTTTCAACAACCCCATTTTGTTGAGGTGTTTTAGGAACTGAGAACTCATGATGAATACCCAACTCATCACACAATTCCTTCAAATAATGATCTTCAAATTCACCTCCATGATCACTCCTGATTCTGGCTACCATGTATCATTTCTCATTGTGAAGTCGCTTCACTACTTTTTAGAATTCTTCAAATGTGTCAGATTTTTTTCTTAGGAAGGTGACCCATATGAATCTAGAGTAATCATCAACGACTACAAAGAAATATCATTTTCCACCTTGGCTAAGAACCCTGGTAAGAACAACTAGGTCCATGTGTAGCAGTTCAAATGGTTTTGATGTGACCAGGATAGAGGTTCTCTTGTGTGCAACCTTGATTTGTTTACCTTTTTGGCAAGCGATGCACACAGCCTTGAGTCTTTTACCTATCTTAGGTAGACCTCTCACCAATTTTTTCTGACTCAGTTTAAATAGATTTTTGTAATGAACATGACCGAGTCGATGGTGCCACAGTTCTATTTCATCCTTAATGGCCATGTGACACATGGTGGAGGAGCTTGGATTGTTGTGATTTTCAATGACATAGCAGTTGTCTCCTGTGCGTATACATTTCATTACTAATTTTCCTGTGGAGTTCAGGATCTTGCACATATCTTTGGAGAAACTTACTGAGTGCTCATCATCACAAATTTGTGAGATACTCAGAAGATTGTGTTTAAGACCATCAACATAAAGCACATTTTCAATTTTGGGCAATCCTGGCCTAGTGATGGTTCCTTTACCAATGATTTTAGCCATGCTCCCATCACCAAATGTGACAGACCCACCATCAAATTCGTCATATGCACAAAATTGAGACCTATCACCTGCCATGTGTCTAAGAAACCACTATCCAAGTACCATCTAGGGTTATTCCCAGATTTTAAGGCAGTATGAATGACCAAACACTTGTTCTTAACTACCGATTTAGTTGTTGTGCTTTTATGAGTGGTATTCTCATGGTGAGATTCTCTAATTTTCTTGGGAGAAGCAGATTTTTCTTTTTCACATAAGAGAATAGCAGTTTTCAAATTCAACATTTTTCTTGCTCCAACAGTTCATCCATCCTCTTGTCCTTCCTAGGAAGTGTAGGATAATTCTTTCTCATGTTTCCTCTTTTTGGTGAAGTATGCATAGGAGGATTCCAATTGGCTTGCACATTTTTGCTGGTCGGTACAAATTTTCCTTTCAAGTTTTTGACCGGATTTTTGAAAGCCATGCATTCAAATTTTAGGTGGCCAATGTCACCACAAGCATGGCAAATAAGAGATGCTTTGGTTTTACTCCCCGATGCACCATGATCTTTTCTTACCATCGGATGGACTAAGGTAGTTTTTGAAGTGTGACTGTCATAGCCCAAACCTCTTCTGCCATTGGTGATCTTACAATACCCAAGAGTTTTTCAAGGTTTTCTTCTCCTTGGACGAAACATCTTCTGGAGTCAACAACTTGACACTTAAGACGATCAATTTCAGTGTTTGCCTCTTTGAGTTCTTTCTTAAGTCCAGCATTCTTATCAAAAGATTCACCACTCATGAATTTTTTCTTTTCTTGTTCAAGCTCATCATTCTTCCTTTTCAGTTCTTCTAGGTCTTGACTCATCTTTTGATTTTCAATTTTCAATCCATCAAGACTCTTAGTCAATTTATCATTTTCACCCTTCATTTGGCCCAACTTTTTAATGGTATTCATATTTTCAATGTATAGTTGGTTATATACCTCCTGAAGGTCTTCATCCTCATCCTCATCATCACTTAAAGAATCATTTTCAGTGTTAGAAGATTCATGATCATCAATGTCTCCAGTGATTTTTGCAATGGGCTCAATTTGAAGCACAATATCAGTGATGGAAGCCATTAAAATTTTGATTGAGCCTTGTTCCTCATCACTTTGGTATATGTTTGATTTTGATTCATAATCTTCAGTATCATCCCATGTAGCCGCCATTGCCTTTTTCTTGGTCTTTTTATCGATGCACTCGGATGCAATGTGACCAAATCCTCTACACTTATAACATTGAGGATCTTTTGACTTCTTAAAAAATTTACCTTTATTGTTCTTAGAGTCAAAAGATTTACCCTTCTGGTAGGGTTTCTTTCTAGAAGTATTTCCTTTAGTTTTGAAGAAATTTTGAAATTTCTTGACCACAACTGTCATTTCTTCTATGTCTGGATCTTCTTCACTTTCGTATTCAGAATCTTGTTTCATGTGAGAAGATTTCAGGGCTGTACTTTTGGATTTGGAGGGAGTTTTGAAATGTAACTCATGGGTTTGAAGGGACCCTAGTAATTCTTCAACTTTCATGGTATCCAGGTCCCGACATTCTTCTAAAGTATAACTTTGGTAGAGAACCGTTCTAGTAGGGATCTCAAAACTTTCCTACACAGTCTATTCTCCGAAACAGGTTCCCCCAAACCCCACATGTCATTTTTTATTTTGTTCAGTCTGGTATAAAAGTCCATAAATGTTTCATGCTCCTCCATTCTTATGTTTTCGAATTGTGTAGTGAGGTGCTGAAGTTTTGAGCGTTTGACAACGCTTGTTCCTTCATGTGTAACTTCAAGAATATTCCATGCCTGCTTACTAGTTTTGCAATTTTGAATACGACTAAATTCATCTTTAGACACTGAACAAAAGGCATTCAGGCCTTTAGCATTATGAACACGTTGAGCTTTATCATAATCTGTCCACATAGCCTTCTCTCTTGGCCTGAGGACATCCGGTTCACCTTCCTTACTTATAATATCCATTGGGGGTTTATATCCGATATCAACCATGTCCCTTATGTCAGAATCAATGGATTCTAAAAAGATGCGAATTCGGTCTTTCCAATATGGATAGTTTGAACCATTAAAGAAGGGAGGCTTAGTAACAGATGTAGAGTCCTCTCTAGACATATTTTCAAGTTCTCTTAGGATCTTACTCCGGGTTTTTAAACCTGAGCGGAGGAACCTGCTCTGATACCAATTGAAATTGCGGTTTTACCGCTTGTAGAGATACTCGGAGATATGCCTAATGTCCTAGAGGGGGGTGAATAGGACTTTTTGAATTTTCAATCACAATATAAAAACTAAATCAAGCCGATCTTACCAACCATGATTATCACAATAACATTCAAGGCAAATATATGGTTAATTTGCAAGAAAAGACTATCATAAGCATTTCATCAAATAGTTAGCATTCATGATTAATTAAACTATTCAACACATAGCAATCATTCAATCTCACAATGCATAACGATTTATAGTGGTTCGGTTTCCCTACTCCACTCCCGGTTCACAATCTCAACCTATGAGAACACCGGATTTCACTATAGTCGTGGTTTTAAATCAGGTAAACCTTCAACCATAACATCCTATGATCTAGGACCGCATTTACCACCCGCCAATGGCCCAATCCAGGGACTTGACGAGTTTGGATCTCAAACTCTCACAAATCCTAATCCAAGGACGGCCATGTACACTCCCGCCGGAGTTTCCCAATCCAGGGAATAATAATTCAATAAATGGACTCTCAAATACTAGACATACCTAGACGATTGAGCCCTGATGCGATGCCTTTGATGAGTAGCTTCAGCTCCACGTGCTTCAGCTTCTCTTTGTGCTCCCAAGATCAGCTACATATGTAAATGATGTGTGTATGATTATGCCGGGTAGTTGGGAGAGAGATGGTCAAGTTCCTCTTGCATATTCAATGCAATGGTTATGAAGGAACTACCAAACTTCAGTATTCAATGGCTATAAAAGACCTCATAATGATATTTTGAAGGTAGGTCAGTCATGAATGTAAATCTTGAGTTCATACTTCAAACCGAGCTTTGAATACTCAATGATAAGCCATTAATGGCTAGGTTTAAATGATGAACTCAAGGAAGTTAAGAGCATGGAGGGTAGGAAGATGTGAGCAAAGGCTCTCTCACTTGGCTCTTGATGGGTGGTGAATGCATAACAAGAAAGACCTTGAAATATGGCTATATAGAGCCCCAAATGATGGCCCCAACGAATCTAAAACGGTCATGTTCGACCTGTCAGAGAGTGGCCCCGACCGGTCGGATAGGTCAGGAGACTACACAACACGCTGGACCAATTTTGGGTCTGACCGACCGGTCAAGACCGGTCGAGTATGGTTGCTGGACAGTTTAAGTTAGGCTGTCCGACCAGTCAAGACTGGTCGGCTGTCCTTCCACATCAATTGCAGCAAGGCTGCTAGACATATTTTGTCATGCTGCCCGACCGGTCAAGATCGGTCTGCTGTCTTGCCAGAATAAACGCAGCACTGCTGCTGGACAGTCTTGATGTGCTTCCCGAACGGTCAAGACCGGTCGGATGTGTTGCTGCTTTTAATATAGCGAGCTTGAAGTTCTTTCTTGCACTATTGGACCGCCGGTCAAGACCGGTCGGCTGCCTGTTCAGCAAGGTTGAATTATAATGAAGAGGCTGTTGGAAAGAGGAAGGGTCAGTCCGACCGGTCATGACCGGTCGGCTGCCTTAGAGGTTCTTCAACTTAGCAGCATTACATTACAATGGACTGTCTGACTAGTCCAAACTGGTCGGCAACCTTATATCATGGCATCTCAGCTGAATATTCAACATGAAGTGATGGTTCACGGAGTCCAATGATTGGACAATGTTTTCAATCACGATATTAGCACCTAGCCATGGAAAAACAAGTCTGATCAACTTGCGCTATAGGGTCAAGAAGGAATGGATTGAGATAGGTCGGTAATTACGCCATTCATAGATGTTTTGGGATTCCTAAGGTCGATCTATATGCAACTTACCTGAGATCTTATTTCTGCTTGAGCTTGAGCAAGGGAAGAAGCATAATCTTCAAGTCTTAAGCTTCAATTCTTCGACCGGGGCTCATAAGACAGGACGCGACCAACCAACACGACAATTAACAAAATAACGTGTACTAACAAGGAGCACTCGTGATGATAAAGGCACGGAGGTGCGATAATCTTTACAAGGTGATCAGGATCACAACTCATGGTGGAGCTGCGAGATCTACAGCGGGATCCACGGTTGCTCATATGTGGCAAGAGAAAAAGGGCCACATGAGAAGAGCGACAAGGCATGTGAAGATGCTAGGATAAAGTCGATGGGGCACAAGAAGCGACGGGACTATGATGATGATGAAGTAGAGGTGGAGGATAATCTGTGGCAAGGTGTTGTATGAAGATTGGAGTCGTGGTGGAGTTCGTTGGAAATGGATGCCTCAAATCATCCTACACAAAGGCCACCGACCGGTCGTTCGACCGATCGGTCACAGTGGAGATCAAGACTACAACAAGCTGGATAGTTTTTTGGCATTGTCGACAGGTTTCCTTGTTATGTTGGGTTTATTACGCGGTTTTGCGCAAGGAGTTTTTAATATCAGTTTTCTCCTATTTAAGGGGTGTATTACGGGATTAGAGGTATCCTAGATTGGAAAGGAGATTAAGAGAGGTTCTAGGTGAGAGAAAGAGCTTGAGAAGAGGGTTTTCTTCTTGGAAAAACTTGGATTTCTCTTATGGGCTTGTGATCTTAGGGTTTGGTTTCCATCTCTTGTAACTTCTGATATTATAATGGATTGGTGTCGCTTTGTGCCATGGTTTTTTACCCATGAAGGGTTTTTCCATGTTAAATTCTAATTGTCTATGTGTGGTTGGTTGCATGCATTGTGATTGCATTGTGTTGCTTGTTTGATTCTATTTGCTGTTGTGTGTTTGGCTTTGCTTCCGTTGCCGGCATTTTATCCCAACAAAGACTGGTGCGAATTTATAGGCCAAAAGACTAGGTAAGGCCTAATTTTAAGTCGAAGAAGATAAATTGGGTCAAGTTTGGCCCAATCCTAACTAGCATGCTTGGGATGAAGGGAGTTATAAATGGGCCAGCTTGTCCATTGTTTCTTCAAGGACGGATCTCACTTTTAGTGCTGATGGTCAGGATTTAGCCTTATCGTACTTCCCAAAAATTACTGGATCAAGCTCAATGCTTAGATTGAGAACTTAGGCTCATCACATTGACAAGTCTGGATCCATATTTTGGATGTCATTAGCTAGGTTCAAAACTAGTTTGAATGGCCCCTCCTTCCCAGTTCTAGACCCACCACTCATTTGCAAGGTGGACAATGGGATGGGCTAAAAGCAAAATCTCGGACTTCCCAAGCCCATGGGCCAAACTTTGGCTGAGAATGTATGGGCCCAACAATTTTGAGACAGGCTTAGATTTAAATCATTTTAGCTGGATTTGGCCCAACATGACTTCTTTTTTCCTTTTCTTCTTCTTTTTTTTCTAACAAACGCGCCCACACACACACCCCACATGGGCACTCGAACACATGACATTAGTGTTGAAATATCGTGAGTTTGCCACCGAGCCATGCATTGAGACTTCTTAGGTCCATGTGTTCTATCCTAGAGATATTCTGTTCCAATCCTCCATTAGGCAACATATGCAACATTCATGTAGATGATTTTATTTCTAAAAATCTATATATTTGTGCATGTCTCGCCCACTTGATCAATGGATGGATTAGAAACATTAATCACACTAGAAATAACGATTTGATTAATTTTCAAGATGCACCTGTCAGGCCTCGGCCCAACCAATTCTTTCTAGGTTCGAGCCTAGTCTTCTTCAGGTTTCAAGCTTGCATGAACCAGATATGGACAATTCTAGTAAGATTTCCTTCTTAAATAAAAATTTGCTTTTGGATTCAATTTCATCCATCCAATGACCAAAATAAAAGAAAATACACATTACACCACAATTTTAAATCAGAGAAGATATTTTAAGAAATGATAAATATGTGCAATTGATTCTGGCTAGACCCGACTCATTACCACCCCTATTGCTGAGGAGATATCTTAAAGACGTTTATATGAATGATCATTTACCAATCTTAACATTGTAGCTTTCCTGGGGTTGTTTGTATGCGTGGAAAGCTCACTTAAGACAAAGATTTCCATGTGTAGTGTAATGTGTAATTCTGGGCATGTCCTTGATGGTAAGGTAGAAGATGCACACCCGTCGGTGTATGGCCCACTGGGTGTGGCCCATCATAGACACCTCACATCACACGTGGTGAGAAAGACACATGGCAAGGAAATAGCAAACTTGTAGAGTCCCAGGTCTCGGCTCAAATATTGGGAATTAGACCTGCTCAGTTATAATTGGCGAGATTAGACCGGACCAGATAGGCTCATCCTCCGAAGTTAGATACCATAAAGCAGAGTCCTCGAAATCAGCGGCCTCAATCCCGAGCCCTCGTCTTCAGCAATTTGACTAAGCACGTGGCCTCAGCCTTGATAAGACTAAAGACCTTGTCCTCGATACAAGACAGCTACTTTGTCTGAGCAGCTTAGACTGCTGATTTGGAATGCCGACCATAGCAGGCTTGTTCGGACCTAAGCTTTTCATATGCCACCGTATGGGGATAATTATGGTTGCCAAGATATATGGGATCTTAAACAGATTATCAGGGATTTCTCTCAATCAGGAAATATTACATAGATGGTATATCAACCAGATACATCTCCTAAAACGGGATCAACGGATATATTGCTGCAAATCACAAACAGTTCACGGACCCTTCTCATCTATAAAAGGACCCTGTCGCATGACCTTAAGGTACGCAATTTCTAATACACCCAAGAAAATCAGTCCATTAAAGATTCATATCTTTCTTCTGACTTAAGCATCGGAGGGTCCTTAGCCGGCATGACCGGTGACCCCTCACTTAGTTTTTGTGGTTGCAGATCCTTCATTCGCATTGATTAACATGAGGCCCATCGAACGACGAAGACCCACCGTAGGATCAACATCATCATCTGTTACCCATTTTTTATGTTAATAGATTGACGTCGCCTGTGGGAATGACAAGCTCGTTTTCACTTCATTCCATTATTTTTAGATACCTCTCCTCATTTTTACTTTCACGATGCCTCCTAAGAAGAAAGCTCTGGCTAGGGGATCCACCGCCATTCAAACCTTAGCCCCTATGAGCTCCCACCATCAGAAGGAGAATGTCTTTCTCCCTCACAAAGAGCAATAGGCTCTTCCACCACCCATCTATCAACCCCTGGTCCAGTCGATGACAACACTCAAATCAGCGTTATCGAAGCAGACATGCAAGCGATAAGTACTGAATGTTAAACTCTGAATTTTGCATAATCTAACCCTAATTCATCACACTTTATGCATGACTTTTATGTTTAAAGACTTATCTAATGCATGCTTTTATAATTGTAGAAGTGAGAGAGAGACTTCACCAAATTGATGAGAAAACACCTACCTAATACATGTTGAAGATCAAAGGAAGAAAGGTCAAGAATGGAAGAAAAAACCCATGGAAGATGGAATTGAAAAATAAAGAAAAACATTGAAGAAATCATGTTAAAAGACCTAGCAGGACCAGAAAAACCAAAGTGCAGAACTGCAGGGCTAGAAAAGTAATGTGCAGAAAGTTACAGTTCTAGAGATTAATCCAGCGATTGATCTCCCAGCCTAAGCGATTGATCGACAGAGCCTGTAGATCAATCGATGGAATGCTGATTTTGGCAGATTTGTTGCTGGAACTCTCTGGATACTTTTTTGACCTAGCGATCAATCGCCAAACCACTTACGATTGATCACCCAATCACCTAGGTTTTCATATTTTAATTTTTACAATTGGCCCAAAAAGTTGATTGATCGCCCAAGCCAACCAATCAATCACCCACACCCGCAGATTTTCAAATATTCTTCGTTTGTGGAGTGTGAAAGTTATAAGAGGAGACCCCCACTTCATTCGCAGAGCATCTGGTAACGTGGGGAGCAAAGTGATCAAGACCTAGGAGGCTCCTTAGCCTCTTAGAACTAGTTTTTCTTTCTTTTTTAAGTTCTAATTCTAGTTCTTTTATGTTTTCTTTTAGTTAACTCTTAGCTGGGGCTATGAGGTGAAGGTTGTAGTTGTTTTAGATATTTTAATTCATTTTTAAGGTTTCATGGATTGACTTCAATCTTAAACAATGGTTTTCTTAAGTTTGAATGAAGTTCTAAGTTAGTTTTTATTAATTTTATGATGACTCGTGGATGTTTGGAAGAATTATACTTAGTTACTTAGTTATTATGCATAATATAGACAAATACGCTTTGAGTAATCGAATTCAATACACTCTAGAGATTGGTTCTTCATGAAGGAACTTCGAACCAAAGTTCTATATTTAAAAGAAATCTGAGATATGCGTTGAACAACTTTGTGATTTGAATCAAGTTCAAATTATGATGATATTAGTTGAATCTAGTGACAAGATTTGATGTTTATTATAGTTGTGATCTTAATCTATTGGAACTAGATTGACCTATGCAATTGAGTGTGCCCAATTCCTAACTTGAATTGAGGGAGTCATGTTGATGAACAACACATATGTTGGACTGTTTTAATGTTATAACTGCTTCATGTTCCGACTAGATAGGATTGGATTCTGATTCTAGTTATGTAATTGAGAAACCTATACGAATTATGCATTAAGGATAGCTAAAAGTGGACCCTTGATGCTCTAGTATCTTTTAATTCCCAGATTTGCTTACTTAGTTCTAAAAACCTGATTTCTTAAACCTTCTAAATTGAAGTTATTAGAATAGTTGAAGTGTTTACCTTTTCCTTGTGGATCGACCTCGGTCTTACTGAGATTATTACTACATTGCAGCCTTGCACTTGAGGCGAGCGAATAAGTTTTTGGCGTCCTTGCCAGAGAAGAGGTTAAACGATTCTAATTGTTCTAGCAGCTATAGAGTAGTCTTAGTTAGGTAAGATTTTCAGTTTTTTTAGAAGTAGATTTGCTGCTTTTTTCTAAATTACTAATTATCTTTTGTTTTTATTTTTTTAGAAACATAGTTGCTGATATAGATCTCACCCTATTGGGTAATATCTCCACATCTCACTCATTTTTATTTATTTCTTTTCTTAGATTAGGGTAGTTTTCAATTTATTTTAAATCTCATTATGGCCAAATAGATGGGTGGTGCTTATGCATGCCTTTTCGAAGATGAAATGCCGGACCGTGGGATCCAAATTCATTGCGATCGGAACCATTATATGCATGGTTATTTTCCTAAGACTCAATATACTTCTTATACTCCCCCACGTAAGACATTATGAGATTACTAAAATAAGAACAATGTGCATAACTTTCACCGGGTAAGACAATGGGAGAGTATCAGAAAGAGATGAATAATGTTCCACCGGTTAAGACAATGCATGATCACTTGTATGGCTACACATATCAACAACCATCTCATAGCCCAACATATGACATGCGTAATCCAAATTGGTGGGAACATCAAAATTTAAATTTGAGAGACGAATCAACCATGGATGCTAACAATTATCTTCAAGAGTTTCTATCTCATAAGCCTCAACTGATACAAACTCTTGAGGATACACTGAGAGAGTTTATGAAAATAACTAAATAATGCATACAAAACCTCTTATCAACTTCTGAAAATTCTAAACCCGACATTGGGAACACCGAATCAATCATCACCAATGAGGAGGAAGGGACTATTCAAGCTCAACCTCCTCCGGATTTAATGACTAAACTCTAGAGGATATCAATCCCAATGATCCCAATATCACCATCGATTATGGTGAATCAACTATTTCTTTTATATATCCTGATTTTAATAATGAAGAGATTTCAATGACGGTTGACGAACCCGAGAAATCTACAAAATCTGGAAGTGATAGTATGATTAACTATAATGAAGGTTCGATAGATGATTATGAGCCCATGATTTCTTGTTCCAAAGGGCAGAATGTTTATAAGTTGCTGGAAGATATTCTTGCTAGAGAGTTAGCCGAAGTCGATCTCTTTGAGTCCTTCCACCAATATAACATGACCGATCTTATTGTGGAAGACCCCCTTGGGTTGAAAATTATGTTTCTTTGGATGATGAGAAAGCACAATCTGAAAATTCAAATGATCAACCAATTCTAAATGATGTGCTTACCTCTAAACCTGAAGAACTTCCTATGGAAGACCTCCTCTCTATAGAGGAGGAATTCCTTGCCATTGAAACATAATTTCTTCAATCATTAAGGGAGGACGAAGAGCCTTCATCCGACTATCTCGAATTTCTAGAGGAATGCATGGCCCACTCATATGATCTTGATGATGAGATGATTAAGGAGTTAGACATTTTGTTAGACATAGTGTCGGTGCATGAAGAACACCATTCCACTGATTTACAGTCTTTACCATTGTTTGTGGAAGCACCGTGCAATTCTGAAATTGTGGAGGAGACAACCCTAACTGATGAATATTTGATCAATGTCTCTCCACCATCATGGGTTCTTCAACCCATTGAAAATTCTGACTAGGAGGACCCGTTTCTAATCAATTAATACCCAGTCCAGAATCTGAGGAGATATCTTTTTGCTACTCTTCTCTCCTCTTTTCATGCATGTGGTGCACATTACGATTAGACTTCAATGATGAAAAGCACCCATGTTTACTATTGAGCAAGACTTTGGATGGTCCTCATGAGAAATTTGCTAAAATTCATGAAGATCCTGCTCAAATTTGATCATGTAGTTGATCAGACTAATAATGGTTACGTATGTAGGTTAGGATTTATTTTCTACATTTAGGATTGAATAAGTCTCATGGAGACAATGAGGAAGCTAGACTTGATCAACTTGCTACCTCAGGTACTCTCGTTCTCACTCTCCTTTATTTTATTTCATTGCTCTCATGTCGTGCATATTGCATATGTTTTTACATTGCGGACAATGTAAGATTTTGGTTGGGGGCTGAGATTCCTAGATGAATCTAGCTAGTTTTTGCGACATGTCGAACAATTATGTAGCAATTTTTTTATTTTTCTTAAATAAAACTTTTTTAGAAAACTTTGTTTCTATGCACTTGGGATTTTATGAGTATGAAAAGAAGATAAATGAAGTGATTTAATTTTGAAATCCTTGAATTACTTATAATATAATAGTTTTCTATTTGAATTCCCCTATTGATTTGATTGATATAAAGTTTGGAACACTTTTGATTCTAGTTCACATTAAATGATTCTCATTATTTGAAGGAATTATGTAGATTTGTAGATTGTTTAGACTAAGATTTAAGGTGTTGAGGAACCAAGCTGGAGAACTTTGTTCATCACGTTCAAATATAATCTGGGGCAATTATTTTTATCCTATGTCATTATCATTACATGATTATGGCTTTGGTTTGAAGTAAACCTTTTGGATTCTTCGACTATTGATCTTGAAAAAAAAAAAAAAGAATGGTTATTGTTGAAAATGTGTTGAAAAATTCCGAAAATGACTACATATTACCAACTAGGGAAAGGTCTACCCGTAACCTAAGCTGGAAATGGGAAGAAATGTGAAAGTCGTTAAAGGAACGGTAAGGAAAATTCTTGTCAGAGGCTTGTTATTGATTTGTACACTCTTAGATCTTTAGTTTAGTTGATTTATGAAGAAGATAATCTTGGAAATTCATGACATGAGCATTCACTTTGCACATTAGACCGCGTTTGTTTGAACTCTTTTATTTATCAATTAATTAGTGGAGATTCTATGTGAAACACTTATAATATTTAGGGAGTTTAAGATTTCAATTTTTATCACTAAGTTTCTCTTAATTTTGCACATGTATGTATTGAAGCTTTTAGAAGTATAGTTTCTGAGGGAGAGTTAAGTTTTTAAAGAATGGATTTGTTTCACGCATGTTTTACTCGAAACTAGCAAAATGCTGGTTGGAGGTGTGTTGAACTCTGAATTGTGCATAATCTAACCCCAATTCATCACACATTATGCATGACTTTTATGTTTAAAGACTTATTTAATGCATGCTTTTGTGATTGTATGAGTGAGAGAGAGACTTCACCAAATTGATGACAAAGACCTTCCTAATACATGTTGAAGATCAAAGGAAGAAAGGCTAAGAATGGAAGAAAGAATCCATAGAAAATGGAATTGAAAGATAAAGAACAATATTGAAGAAATAATTTTAAAAGACCTGGCAGGTCCAGAAAAACTAAAGTGCAGAACTGCGGGGCTAGAAAAGTAATATGCAGAAAGTTGCAATTCTGGAGATTATTCTAGCGATTGATCTCTCAGCGGTTGATTGATCAACAGAGCCTGTAGATCAATTGACGGAATTCTGATTTTGGCAGATTTGTTGATTAAACTCTCTAGACACTTTTTGGACCCAGAGATCAATTGCCCAACCACTTGCGATTGATCGACCGACCGCCCAGATGTCCATATTTCAGTTTTTACAGTTGGCCCGAAAGTCGATTGATCGCCCAGCCCAACCGATCAATTGCCCACACCCAAACATAGAAATTTCTAAGTCTGGCTTCCGATTTTCTCTGTGCAGTGTGTAACTTGTACACAGATTCTCGAAGATTCTTCATTTGTGGAGTGTGAAAGCTATCAAAAGAGACCTCCACTTCATTCCTAGAGCATCTAGCCACATGGGGAGTAAAGATATCAAGACTTAGGAGGCTCCCTGGCATCCTAGAACTAGTTTTCCTTTCTTTTCTAAGTTTTAGTTCTAGTTCTTTTATGTTTTTTTTTTTAGTTAACTCTCAACTAGGGCTAAGAGGTGAAGCTTGTAGTTGTTCTAGATATTTTAATTCATTTTTAAAGTTTCATGAATTGATCTCAATGTTGAGTAATGGTTTGCTTAACTTTGAATGAAGTTCTAGGTTAGTCTTTCTTAATTTTATGATGACTCATGGATGTTTGGAAGAATTATACTTAATTACTTAGTTTTTTTTGCAAGATCTAGACCTGTACACTTCGAGGAATCGAATTCGATACGCTCTAGAGATTGGTTCTTCATGAGGGAACTTCAAACCAAAGTTCTATCTTTAGAAGAAATCTAAGATATGTGTTGAATAACTTTGTGATTTGAATCAAGTTCAAATTATGATATTAGTTGAATCTATTGACAGGATTTGATGTTTATCATAGTTGTGATCTTAATCTATTAGAACTAGGATTGGCCTATGCTTTGCCCAATTCCTAACTTGAATTGAGGGAGTCATGTTGATGAACAACACATATGTTGGACTGTTTTGATGTTATAACTGCTCCATATTCCGGCTAGATATAATTGGATTCCGATTCTAGTTGTGTAATTGAGAAACCTATACGAATTATGCATTAAGGATAGCTAAAAGTGAACCCTTGATGCTCTAGTATCTTTTAATTCCCAGATTTGCTTACTTAGTTCTAAAAACCTGATTTCTTAAACCTTCTAAATTGAAGTTATTAGAATAGTTAAAGTGTCAACCTTTTCCCTGTGGATTGACCTCGATCTTACCGAGATTATTACTACATCGTAGCCTTGTACTTGAGGCGAGCAAACACTGAACATATACAATTTGCAAACATTGAGAGACAATTAGAGAAACTACTCCCGCCCGTTCCTCCTCGACAGCCTCAGGCGCCGCCGCGTTTCGTCCACTCTTCTTTACTGCAAGAGCGATATGTACCGAATTAACCTGCAATAAGCCGGGCAGGACCGTCTACCCAACTGCCTGTCCAAGCCTCCATTCATTGTGTAAGGAGTAATCTCCTAGTCGATGACCTACGTCATTAGCTTGATGCCAGACGACAAAATTAGGGCGATCATGATAGGCGTCAGGATCAAGACGGGGGCACTAAAGCTATTGAAGTCTCTAGTGGCAATCACACACCAGTGTGGGAGAAAGTCCTAAAGAAGCTGAATGAGAGATTTGCCACAATGGAACAGCGTTACTAGTCTAATGCACCTTTGTCGATCCAAGCAATGGTAGACCAAGCTGATCCACCATTCACCGAGGAGATTATGAAGGCGCCTCGACCGGAGAATACCCAGCAATATCCCTCACTACTCAGGAGTAGGAGACCCCATTGATCACATTGAGAGATCCGATGGCTATAAGTAGAGGCATCCGCCTCGATTCCAAGGTATGCAAACACATCTATCCAAAAGCTATTACCAATCTCTTGCTATCAGATTCATCTTACTTAGGCATCGAAGGACTAACAGTCGGTCGCAGACCACCCTCTTAGCCTTGTGCTGCACAATATCTATCTTCCAGATTCAATTGGCTCACAAGCAAGAGGACGGTGTCACGCATCCATCCAAGGTGACAATTCCGCCTACATCATCTGTTGTCCAAGAATCTGCAACAACAGATGTAAATAAAAATATCTACACTAAAATGATCTGATTTTAGTAAACAATAATTGTGTATTAGAGATATTGATCTCCAATACATAGTAAGTTTATGTTAACAGTTATTGGCGATGAAGATCTCTACTACATAATTAGTTACTGAAATGAGATCAACTAATTATTAGGCATCTACCAAACAAGGCCTAATTAATGTATATTATTATAAATATATTCATTTCAATTCTTAACCACCGTGTCAATTCAGTTAAAGATTGGATTGAGTTTTCATGTCGCATCAACTTGTGGATATTTGAGTTCCCAGTTTTTGAACCATGACCTTACCCTTACACATATCATTGGACTTCTGAAACCTGATGACAATAGTGGGCCCAAAAGCAAGCTTGTGCTAGACCAAGTGTGGGTTGAATGTTGTATGTGATTGGCACACATGGGCATGTGCTGACTGATGTGTATTCACCAACTGAATCAGCCTCCCACTAGCTACTGCAATAAGATCATGCTATTAAAATATGATAACGAAAAGCAGAATTAACCTCTTACTAAAATTAGTACATTCACAAATAATTAAAATGTGCCCGCCTGATGAGTGGATCACCTAGGCATTTAAGGCATGTTCTGTGATTCAAAGTTTGATGAACCGGTTGAGCTTTCGTAAATGTGGCACATATGAACGCGTTGAGAGATTCAATCTGCCTCACCATCGCCATTTGTCTTAAAAATAGAAGACTACACACCATACCCGATAAATGACAGCCTCCCACAAAATTTAATGAGAAATGAAAAATAGGTGACATCCAAACAAGCTTTTCTCTTTATTGGGACATAGTAGACGCCATTAAAGCATCTTCCTGTTTTAATAAATCAATGTATGTAAGAGCATACAGGTGCGTGGAATGTTTGACTGCGGTTGTGAAATGACAGGAATGCTTTGCTCGAGTTGAGGGGATGATGTGCCATAGGACCTTTGCATTCTTTCTTGTTACAAGGGTGGCGATGGGCCGGGCAGCCCATGTTCCACAGCTTGGGCCATAAGGCTGGGCTTGATCTTGAAATCTAGGCCCGGTGTCCAGGTCGAGTTTGGGCCAAAGCCACTGATGAAGCTCAGCCCAGCCCGTTGCACTGTTGTGTACTATGTTATAGATAGGTATCATCAACCTTGGCCCAGTCCTGGCCTATCGCCACCTCTACTTTCAAACAGCCATTGCTGCACCTATAATTCATATGGATGGTTAAAATGGTATGCAGTTTATATGCCATGGTCCACCTTTAATGGCAGAATCTGACAATTAGGAACATCCTGTCCATTGAGACCTGTGGTGTAAACAATTTGGATTCATGTACACGTGTGGCATAATTTCTCATTGGGCAGTGTTGTTAACCATTTTAAGATGGATGACATGATCCTTGATGGGTAGATGTGCATGGATCATTAATCTGATGGCCACAACCACAGTTGGACCATGCCCCAAGCATCTCCCGATCGAAATGGAAAATCCTAGCTAGGGGGTAGATGGTGTGGGTGATGCAGATCCAAGGATTATCCAAGCCCAGCCTGAGATAGGCAAAGCCGAGCCCTGGTTCTATAGCAGTGATTCTAGGTCCAAACCCAGCCCGTTACCTGATTAACTAGCTCAATAATGTCAAATAAGTCTGGACAAGCTAGTCTATTCTATAGGGCCAGCAGCCTTTTGCCTTGGCCCAAATAACAGCCTGAAGTGGCCCGCAATCCTGGTCATCCAATCCTTAACCTTTTTCAGTTGAAGGTCCATCTATTCAGGGGTCACCAATCAAACCAGTAGGATTGTCCCATGGAGGAGAATTTGGATCATGTTCCATCTACAAAGGAGCACATCATATCAGCACCTCGATCACTAAGCCATGGTTGCCATTTGTTCAAGCTCAAAAACCTGCTAGGATTAGGGGTGCCAATGGGCCAGGCAAAGCAAAATTTTGAATAAGCACGGTTGTGCAGTTTAAATTCTAGGCCGAAGCTAACCCCAGGGGCGGCGTTGACAGCCCTAGAGAGGATGTTACGCACAGCTTTAGGCATCACAACATGAAAATGCTAGATCTTTTGGCATCACAGCATGAAAATGCTTAGGCCCGCCATGAAGATCACCTGCACAAAAATGCGCTCACCAAACAAGCTACACCGTTGAAATTAATGGACGACCAACAGTCTCACTCAACATAGAAATGTGGACCACCAAGGGAGCCAGCCTGCCTGAATAGCGATTTCCAGGTGGGGCTTCATTTTCATGATACTTGATTTCCTACATGTCGGCCGCGGGAAAGGTGAAGTTTTGGTACCGTTGCTTGTAGTATTGATCACCTTAAGGCAACGGCTCTACAACTTGTGTTAGGTACCGTTATACCCGTAATCAAGCTGATTTGCTTCCTGAGTGTGTCAATACCTACCATTGATTCCTATGCTGTAGCCCACCTTATGAATGGGACTGCCTGATTTTCGTGTCAGGTGAACTTCATAATGGGGTCTACCGTTTTCACGGTATTTATATACTACACGAGTGGCACTTTGGCTTGAAAGATGTACAGTTAAATATTCTAGAGCCATCTCTCTATAGTAGGGCATGAATCACACAGCCCATCCATTTCGCCAGCTCATTGTAGGGCATGAGATCAAACATCAGCCCGATCTAAAGCACAATAGAACCACACACAGGAAACATGGGGATAATGACGCCCACGGTTGAAACCTTTCTAAGGCCCACCATGATATTTATTTGCCATCCAACCCCTTCCTAAGGTAACCCCAACCTAGATGAAGGGAACATACAAATATCAGCTTGTATCCGAAACTTATGTCACCCTTAAGAAGTTTTCAATGGTGGGCATTCAATCACCACTGTTTCCTGTGGTGTGTTCCACTTGAGATTTGAATCTGCCTCATGTTTGTGCTAGCTGTTGAAAAGGATGAATGGAGTGGATATAACGCATGCACCACAGTAGACCCCACAGAGTTTAAGGCTGGCTGCACGCAATCCGCCTCCTGTACCTCATTTGTCTCCCTTTCTTCTTATCATAAATCTTTCCATAATGGGTTGTGGAATTGATAACAACCACTCCATTTTTTGCATGATCAAAGGAAGCTCACGTAACAACAAAAAGGGTTATTTGACACCCATGAAGAATGTGATTTTTTTGTCCCACAAATGCATTAAAAAAATTGATACAAGTGCCACGTGTGATTAAAATTAAACCATCCAAACGATGGGACCCAGTGTTCATAGCTCATAGCCCCAAAATCAAATTGACTGAACTAAAACTAGCATCCGATTGGTGGTCAGTTTTCTCGTCGATTGCTGGCCATTCACTAATTCATTTTCACTTTCGATTAGATGTTCACCAAATAGCATTTATGATATTAACTTACAATCCATATAAAGTGGGCCCCATTATTTGGAGGGTTTAATTTGAGTTTCCTATATGCATCCACGTGTGTGGGAATCATCAAACTCTGCCCCAACATTAATAATAATACAACAATAATTAACGGTTGGTGGGATGACGTTGACACCACCACTGTCGCTATTGGGAAGCATGTGTACATCTACCATTTTCATTATTATTGTCAACGTAATATAAGTGGTTTTATTTAAATTATAAAATATATGGTGGTTGTAGGAATATAGAAATACTTGTGCAATTGTTTTATGTTCCACTAATATCTCTTCAATCTTCTAAGATAATTTAATCAATTTAGTTAATTTGCAAGATTCCACCGAGTGGTTAGGATCATTTAATTCCTATGATTCTGGAGTTATGGCCTATCCATTGTTTATTCCTAGAATGAACGGTCTGGATCAATTGTGGGGATGCATGCAATCCTTGTGTTCAAAGTTAAGGGCCCGTTTAGTTAAGGGCCCGTTTGGTTGGCATCTGGAAAGTCCAGCATAAAATTTGGATTCTAGCAAAATCCAATTTTAACTGCTGCGCTTGGTGACAAGTTTCAGCCAAATGTTTGGCAACGTAAATTGAGTGGAACTGAGATTAGTGGAAACAGTGTGGGCGACCGTTTCTATGGAAGGAAAAAGAGGCGGAAGTTAGCGTCACCACCTCTATGTATATGTTGTACATCTATATTATATGTGTTTTATATTTCAACCGTTCATTAGTTTTGAAATCTCAATTAAAGGCATTAGACAAAAAAAAAAATGAGGCAGATCTATATCTCAGTGGGCCACACCACAGGAAAACAGTGTTGATTGAACGTTAACCATTAAAAACTTTCTATGGCCCACTAGAATATTTATTTGCCATCCAACCTGGCCATCTGTCTTGCAGGACTACGATAGGCCAGGAGTAAGGTTCTCAACCGAATATGAAGCCCAAGTGGGCCATGCCACAAGCAACAGTTGGAACACAATCTGAATTGCTTCGTTTTCTACCAAACACTAAGTTACGGCTGAAACCTGAGTCCCACTTTAGTTTATGCAATTTTTTATTCCAACAGTGAAATTTAAATTTTCCCTGGAACCTGAGTTCTGTAACCAAACAGGCGTAATTATTAATCACATAGGATGAGTGGAATTCGGAGGCATATGGCAAGGCAATCTGTGAGAAGCTAGCAAACAAGCCATTGTGGCAGTCCTACGAGAGATCTGGGGCCATTCACAAGGTGCGGCCTGACATTAGCATGATTCGACCCGGAGATCAGTCCGGTAATCAGCCCTGTGACAATGAGCAAAATGGATGGTCAGACATAGATGACCAATTGAGCAAGCATCTTTGGAATTGGAGACTTTTTGAGACAATGAGGATGAGTACGCTTTGGAGCTATTTGACCGACTGTGGCGGATAATGACTATCAAACGCCTCCATATATATTCCATACTTCAATCCAAACCGTTCAAATACTCGACCACATTTAGATGAGGAATAGTTAAATTATGATCCTAGCTTCCCCATCATCAGCCGTCACATCCACAGTCGAAAAGGACAAAAAGGAAAGGAAAAAAAAAAAAAAAAAACAACAACAACAACGACGACGATAGTCCATGTTGGACAAACAACTGTCCTTTCATTCAATTGATACGATTGTGGAGCAATGTCCCATCTAAGTGGGGCCCATAATTACAATAATTGGATCTGAAGTACATGTAGGCCACTTGTACCATCTCTGTTACATGCGTGTAATCTCACTCTCTGCAACACCACCGTTTCAGTTATCTTACCTATCACACAGCTACGGTGGATGTGACACATAAGGCCTGTTTGTTTTTCCAATTAACCCGGTAATTACCTGCAGCTGACTAGTAAATACTTACCAAGTATCTCTTACACATGCTCATGCTTGATTTGAGTGCCTATATCAAAATTAAAAAAAGTTGTAAAATATTTGTGAAGCTCACCGGGATGCATGTTGCTTATCCATACCGTCCATCCATTCTGCCACCTAAAAATATGTCACGTGCCAAAAAAAAAACTTGAAGCAAATTCAAAGCTCAAGTGGATCACAGGAAAAAGAGAATCGAACACCTAACCTAACGTTAAAAGCTTCTTCAATACATTGTTCCCTATGGTGTGGGGCCACTTGAGTGTTTGATATGTACCAATGTACGGTCAATCTTTTTCCAAGACTTTTTACAAAGAGTAAATATACTTTCTATCTGACACAAGTAAATGATAATAATTACCTAGTTACATCTATTTGCATACACTTACCTCCATTTACAATGAAACAAACAGTAAATCAGTTTGAAGGCTTATGCCCTAATATTTCCTCAAGTAAATAGGTTCAAATGCAAATGAGTGATGATTAATTACCAAGGTAATTTGAGCATTGTTTTCTATGTTTATGGTAATGACTTGCTTTTTAGACAATAAAATCACTAAAATCCATAAATGTGCAAATTTCATGTGGGGCCCACTATGATATATGTGTGGCTTATCTATACCATCCATCCAGTTTGTGGGCTGATGTTATAGCATGACCCCAAAATTGTAGTAGATCCAAAGCTTAAGTGGCGCGCACCACGCAAAAGAGTGGGTTGAATGCCTAACGTTAAAAAAAATTTACAACCACTTTTATGATCACGATTTCCTATGGTGTGGGCCAATTGAGCTTCAAATTGCCTCATTTTTTTACTCATGCCCTAATACGGTCTATTACAATGAATGGACAGCTTGGATATGTCATGGACATTATAGTGAGCCTCATGAATTTACGACAATTCTTTTCAAACAGTTTTTGCAAGGATATAATTACCGTTGCAGGAAACATGGTTAGACATCGCCATGTTGAAAAATTTAAACCATCCATTTACTGAAATTATTTAAAAAAGTATGGAACTTTCCGAAGACCTTTACACAACTCTACTACATTTTTGTCATCTTTGAATTATCTGCCCTTCATTACAAACTCTAGCCTATTCCACAAGTGCTTGCACATTTAATTTATACAAAGCCTCCTATTTTATATTTATATAATAAGTAAATTTTGGCTAAGTCTCCAAAAGTAATTCAGCCTCTTACTGGTAGAGCTTGGAATTTGAGCGGATGAAATGGTCTTTTCAACAGTCTACATTTTTCTGTATATAGTGATGGTCAAAATTATAAAATAAAAAGCCTAATTTACTTACCATGGCCTAAAAATGGACGGTTACAATTATCCCAATGGGGCAACACATGATGATCATCCTGAGATGACACGTAGGTGTGAAACAAAATCACAGAGAAACTATGAAATAGTTCGCATCTCATGACCCGCAATTGTTTTAATCTTTAAAAGAGAAAATTATATTTTGGGGACAATTCGTAGTCCTTTGATCAATGCTCCACAAATAAATGGTTAAGATTCTCAAGATTACAAAGCAGCAACAGTCTCGACCCAACCAAGAACAAAGGCCACATTTTTTTAACCGGAGAGTAGGTGCACCGTACTTGCTTTTGTATAATTGGTTTGGTAACCTAATAATGTGGGTTTGAATTTTAAATGGGGCCATGGTCTTGTATAGTACCGTTTGTGCTTCCAGTTAGTACAGCAGGGCCCACTTTGGATGGTCCATCACCAAAAAATCTCCCCGATGAAAAAGAAAAGAATTGAAAAGCCAATCCTTCAACAGATAGCTAATAAATAGATTATTAAGCAAATCAAATTACAACAACGATTCACATTCAATCAAAATAGAAGGCCAAGTATTCTGTAGCTAAGGTCCTCCAATCTGGAGGATGTTTTGTGCATGGGCCATCCTCAATGAGACTGATCATACCAGTGGTTTAGATCTATAAATCATGGCCGTGCATGGGGAAATTATTGGCCCTGAGCATTGGAGGTACACTAGCATACATTTATGCCAATTGAGACCGTCCAAAATGTGGGTCTCATTGTCAATAGAGCATGGCCTGAAAAGCAGGTCTATCTCACAATCTTAACCATCTAATTTGCCTATTGAATTTAACCTATGGAGCTTTCTTTTTAATCCTGACAAGTGCGTATACATACGGCCACATGACCCTTGAGCTGTTGAGCACTTTTTTTTTCTCTCTCTGCAGTCAGTCAGAGGGAGACCCTGTTGAGCAGAACTGGCCCTGCCAGTGCCAAATCACCCAAGAGACCGATTGAACAGGGAGGTTAAGATGGCAACGGGCAAATCCAGAACGAGCATTCAATCCATGATTTTATAAATAGGGTAGGTGTTGTGCCTGAATTCTGCACCCGGCGCCCATATATCTGAGTCCTGAGTTCAGCATGTGACTTATAAATTTCGTGGTGAATTTCTTTGTCTTTAATATAATAGATATCTGATAAAAAAAAAAATTGATATTTCCGACACAAGCAAAATAATCATCTTTCACAATACAATATATTCACAATACAACTGTTTTCCAAAAGTACATAACCAGTAAAATGTATTAAAAGATAAAGTGTCCAAAAAATCATGCAGTAGGTCCCATGTTCTACTTCTGCTCCTGGCAGTGTCCCGAGAAATTATAAAATTGAAGGCATGAGCTTTAAAACCCAATGACTAAAGACTTGTGTGCAGTGTGTCCTACATGCAAGCAAGTAAGATAAACATGATGCTAATACCAATGTAAGGCAATACAATGCATATACACCATGATCATGCTCCAACCAATGATCTAGCACCACCATATCATTTCTCGACATCTCATGCCAAAGCCAACAAACAATCACATGGCAACTCACAGTCATAGTCATATCCACACGGCATTCAATGCCCAAGCCATATCATCACATCACTGGAAATCACCAGGCCGTACCCATGCATCGAATGATATAAGTAAGACCTCACATATCCACCATGTCAATGAGGCTGTAAGTCACCTATCCGGCACGGCAGTAGCGGACCACATTCATACTTCTCCTCGCGGGCAAGTCAAACCGGTCCCTATTTGCGCCTTAACCCTTAAGTAGGTTGACACACTTCTTCTCACTCAACCTCGTCAATGAGAGTCAAACCCACCATTACGCATGTTATTGTTGGGGAGTCTTCAAACTTGCTCGGATGGGTGCTCCGACCGGCCGGAGAGTGTGACCCAGATGCTGTGAAGAACCCCCCTCCCATGTGCAGATTGTGCCCAGACCAGTCGGCCGACCGGTCGTCAGTGGGTTCCGACCGATCGGGCGACCGGTCGGCTGTGAGGCAGGTCGGATGGCCATCTCTTTGGACTGTTTTTTGTGAAGGCCGACCGGCCGGCTGTGTGCGCGGATTCCTTGCGCAATCCGCAGTACTGCGCAAGGTGTTTCTATTTTCGGATTTCTTCCTATTTAAGGTGTTGTAATCCGACCTAGAGAGGTATCCTAAGGTGTCCAAGGTTTCCTATTCGTACTAGGAAGAGGGGAGAGATGTGTGTGAGAGAGAATTCGTGATTTTCTCTGTGTTTCCTTGCTTTGTGGGCTATCAATCTCTGTAATATCTGATATTCATAGTGGATCGCTTTGTGCCGTGGTTTTTTTACCTGTTTTGGGGTTTTTCCACGTAAAATTCGGAGTCTTTTGTGGTATGCTTGTGTGTAATTGATTCCATCTTGTTACTTGTTTAATTTTGCATTGCTTCACGTGTTCGGCGTTCCGCTTCCGCTGCCGACTTCTATCCCAACAAGTGGTATCAGAACTAAAGTTGGGGTGAAGTAGATTCGAATCTGAGACGAGAAGATGAGATCGAGCGCAAGGTTCGATATAGAGAAGTTCTCCGGGAAAAACAACTTTGAACTATGGAAGGTGAAGATTGAATCCTTCCTGGTTCAGCAAGGGCTTGATGGAGCTCTTGAAAAGCGACCCGAGGCTATGAAGGACGATGAGTGGACGAGGCTTGACAAGAAGGCAAGGACCTCAATCCTATTAAACCTTACGGATGATGTTCTCTATCATGTCATGAAGGAGAAGATTGCGGTTGAAACGATGGCGAAACTAGAGAAGGTTTATGCCAAGAAATCTCTAGAGAATCGCATGTACATGTTGATGCAGTTGTTCACCTTGAGGATGACTGAGGGAACTGAGGTGGAGGACCACCTGAGCATGTTCAATAGGCTGGTTTGCAAGTTGGTGGAGATCGATGAGCCGATGAATGATGAGTATCAAGCATGCATCCTGTTGAACTCTCTTTCAGATTCATATGAGTCGTTTAGGGACTCTGTGTGCGCAGGGAGGGAAACCATAAGCGTCGAGACCGTTATCTCAGCCCTCTAGTCGAAGGCGATGAGAAAGAAAAGCGGTGACGTGGCTTCCCGTTATTCCTCAGAGGCACTGGTTATGAGGGGAAGAAATTTTGAGCATGGAGGATATTCCAAATCGGGATCAAGGGCCAAGGGTAAAGGTAAGTCTAAGGTGAAGTGCTGGAATTGTGGCCAGGAGGGCCACATGAGAGGGGATTGTCAGAATCCCAGGTTGAGGCAAGAGAAGTATGGAAATTCTTCTGGGGAAGGAACCAATACTATAGAGGATCATTGATTCAAGGGCTTTATGTCACGTTTGTTCTGACCGGAGTTCATTCACGACATACAGGGAGTATGGTGGAGAATCAGTGTTTGTGGGCGATGGAGTCGCTCATAAGGTTGTGGGTATTGGTACTGTGCGCATCAGGATGTTCGATGGAGTCGAACGAGTCCTAGAAGATGTGAAGCACGTTCCCAAGATGAAGATGAATGTGATTTCTCTTGGTGCACTCGAGGCGAAAGGGTGCGTGTTTATCGGCCGCGATCGTTGTTGTGAAGTGATGAAGGGGGCACTCGTGTGTATGAAGGTACGGAGGTGTGACCATCTTTACATGTTGATCGGGAGCACAATTTACGGTGGAGCTGCAGGAACGGCAGCGAGATCCACGGTTGCTCGTATGTAGCAAGTGCCCAAGGGCCACATGAGAAGAGCAGTAAAGGAAGTGAATTTGCAAGGATAGGGTCGATGGTGGCACGAGAAGCGGTGGAGCTATGATTGAAGATGAGATGACGTTGCAAGGATGTGTTGATTCGACGTTTGAAGTCTCGGTGGAGTTTATTGGGGAGTCTTCAAACTTGCTCAGATGGGTTCTCCGACCGGCCGGCCGGCCGGCCGACCGGCCGGAGAGTGTGACTCAGATGCTGTGAAGAACCCCCCTCCCATGTGCAGATTGTGCCCAGACCTGTTGGCCGACCGGTCGTCAGTGGGCTCCGACCGGTCGGGCGACCGGTCGGCTGTGAGGCAGGTCGGATGGCCATCTCTCTGGACTGTTTTTTGTGAAGGCCGGCCGGCTGTGCGCGCAGATTCCTTGCGTAGTCCGCAGTACTGCGCAAGGTGTTTCTATTTTCGGATTTCTTCCTATTTAAGGTGTTGTAATCCGACCTAGAGAGGTATCCTAAGGTGTCCAAGGTTTCCTATTCGTACTAGGAAGAGGGGAGAGGTGTGTGTGAGAGAGAATTCGTAATTTTCTCTGTGTTTCCTTGCTTTGTGGGCTGTCAATCTCTGTAATTTCTGATATTCATAGTGGATCGCTTTGTGCCATGGTTTTTTACCTGTTTTGGAGTTTTTCCACGTAAAATTCGGAGTCTCTTGTGGTGTGCTTGTGTGTGATTGATTGCATCTTGTTACTTGTTTGATTTTACATTGCTTCACGTGTTCGGCGTTCCGCTTCCGCTGCCGGCTTCTATCCCAATAGTTATTCACTCGGCCCGATAGTTAGACGTCCTTAGGTACCGTTGGGTTTAGGGACTTTTAACCTATGGAGCCCTTTCCCTCTCCGACTACTTTTACATTTTTAGTGTTCGCAACCCCGTGTACGTATGGGGTATCCAAATCATAGATCATCACGACTGTAATATCTGTCATATGTGACTACGAATATAACTGTAGTGCTCAACTCTATGTCTCCATATCTCACCAATCTGTCCATGTGAATGCTAAGAGTATAACTTGTACAATGTGGTGGATCTCACTTCTAAGTGGTCACACCAACAGATGGATTTGTGCATAAATACTACTCCATCATATGAGTTCGCACATAAACATTACGGTGGGTCCACAACATGTGGACGGTGTGGATAACTCTCAGACATCAAATGAGTCAAGGATGAACCGTATGGGTGTACAAAGCACACATGAAGCTGTGGCCTGTAACGGGTTCCACGTTTGGGACCATTTGGTTGGCGAAACAATTGAATGGTATAAATATACGACATAAACATCAAGGTAGGGAGCACAGTGGGCCCCATGTTATAATCAATGGAATGGCAAATAAGTATTACAGGGGACCTATGAAGGTTTCAACGGCGGGTGTTGAATAAACACCATAGTGGGTCCTAGGAAGTTTCTAATGGTAGTCGTACGATTCACATGACTTTTCGTGGCATGGTCTACTCGAACTTTGGATCTGCCTCATTCTTGGGCTCTTCCATACACCAGGTTGTGGTTCACAACGGGCCCCACAAATCTGGGCCCTTTGGACAGCTAGTGGGCTCATTGGCGCGGTCCACTTGAGAGTTGGATCTCATTAATATTTTGGGACGGCCCTTAGCCCAGTGAGTGGGTCCCACACGCGCCTGGGTGTGGCCCATCACTAAGTTAGGTGGCAAATAAACATTACAATAGGCCTTAGGTAGTATTTAACGATAAGCATTCAATTTCCACTGTTTCCTACATGCGGCCCGCCTGAAATTTGGATCAGCTTGATTTTTGGCGTGGCCCACCTAAGATGGACTGTCCAAATGAAATGGATGGTGTGCACCCGACGTATGCACCACAATATATCTACGGTGGCCCCACAGCCCACCTGGGCAACGAAACAAAATGGTAGCCAAAAAAAATTGATCATTATATTATTATTTTAGTTATTTTTTGGAAGCTCAATTCTCGGTGACCTCATCTCAAGGTTGCATGTGGTTATGGTGGGCCGGTTATGGTGGGCCAGAAAGGTTTCAACGGTGGACAAGTGGCCCCCACTGCTCCACATGGTGTGGCCCACCTGAGTTATGGATCTACCTCCATTTTTGGGTGAAGACCCTAAAATGATATGAACTACCCGATTGACGACTTGGATAAAATACTTATATCATGGTGGGGCTGCAGTGGGCCTCACCCATTAAACAAAAAAAGACGTGGGCAGTAGACGCTGCTGCTCAGTAGCAGCGCTGCTACTGGTGCTTTGTTTTTTCTTTTTCTTTTTTTTTTTTAATAACTTTTTTTTATATATTAGAAAGGTCATCTGCTGACCTCATGCAAGGAAAATAACATGCGGTGGCCCCACGGCTTACAATTGTGGACCTTTAACCTCACGATTTCATGTGGTGCGATTCACCTAAATCTTGGATTTGGTCCGTTTTTGGGCTCATGTCCTAAAATGACCTGGAAAAATGGATGGATGGTTTGGATGAAACACATACATCATGGTGGGGCTTGCAGTGGGCCTCGTCTCGCTGAAATCCCCTGGACGCTTGCAGCAAGACGTTGTTGTCCACCAGCGTTGCTGCTGGATACCTTTGTTTATTATTATTATTATTATTATTATTTTTAATACCCTACATACAGGTATGTGTGACCTTATCAATAGGTTGGGTGCAAAGCAACATCACCATGGATGTAATGACCCTCTTTGCAGCAGTCAGATGTGATTCTTTCATGTCTGCCTGGAACTGAAACCTACCGATCTGCTAGCTGTGAGGTAGGGGAGACTTCCCATCATACTTCGATATAGGTGCTGATCCACTTTTGCTCAATAAATCTTTGGATAGCTTAAGTGTGGTGCTTATGGCCGTATTATGTGTTCCATCATACTCGAGACCAAAATGCTTTACCAATTCCTTTATATATTTCGTTTGGCTCACAAAAATGTTGTTCTCGAGCTGCTTAACATGTACACCGAAAAAGAAATTTAGCTCACCCACAATACTCATTTCGAATTCAAATTGCATCAAGTGGGCAAATTGATGAGCCATCTCGCAAGTGGAATTGAACACTATGTCGTCCGCATAAATTTGAGCTATTGTAAAAGAGTCCTTGATCTTCTTGACAAAGAGTGTTTTGTCTATACTCCCTCTAGAAAAATCATGGTTGATAAAAAACTGAGTCAACCTCTCGTACCATGCTCGTGGGGCTTGTTTGAGACCATAGAGTGCTTTCCTTAATCTGTAGACCTGTAGAGGGTATTTAGGGTCCACAAACCCTTTTGGTTGTTCAACATATACCTCATCCTCAAGTACTCCATAAAAAAATGCATTCTTTGCATCCGTTTGAAATAATTTAAACTCTAAAGAACAAGTTGTCCATAAGGATCATGATAGATTCAAGGCGTGCAACCGGGGCAAATGTCTCGTCAAAATTAATACCCTCAATTTGATACTACCACTGTGTGACTAAATTGCCTCATTGCAAACCACATTCCCAGATTCATTGGACTTGTTTTTAAATATCCACTTGGTTCCAATGACATTCTTTTCATGTGACTGGGCACCAAGTACCACACTTCATTTCTTTTGAATAGTTGCAGCTCCTCTAGCTTGTATAGCCTGAATTTAGAATTCATCTTAAAGAGCTTCCATAATATTCTTTGGCTCCATTTTAGAGATGAAACACATATGACTATTTATAACCTCAAGCTATCTTCTGATCTTGACACCTATATTAGGATCTCTAATGATTTGATGTAGAGGATGATCCTTGATAAATGGTAAATTACTTGGAGATTGTGAGGCTTTAGGGGATGAGGGTTTTTCATTAGATTTATCTATTTGAATCGAACCCTCATCCTCATCCACATCAATTACAAGACCTGTGACATTAGTGGGTTGGTCATCAACAACCACATTGACTGATTCTTGTACGGTGGAGGCCTTGGAGTTATAAACTCTATATGCATAACTATTAAATGAATAACCTAGAAAGATCTCTTAATCGCTTTTTGAGTTGAATTTCCCTAAGTTTTCTTGGGATCTAATGATATGACATTTACTTCTAATGACCCTGAAATACTTCATATTTTGTGATTTACCGTGCCACAATTCATATGTTGTTTTGTTCAGTTCTACTTTTAAGTATTCACAGTTAATTATATGGCACATTGTATTCACAGCTTTGGCCCATAGATTCTTGGATAAGTTGTTACTATTCAGTGTAACTATGGCCATATCTTGTAACATACAATTCTTCCTCTTAGCAACTCCATTTTGCTGAGGAGTTTTGGGAGAAGAGAACTCATGTCGGATTTGATGTTCTTCACAAAAATTATGGAATCGATCGTTATGAAACTCGCTGCGATGATCACTCCTGATTCAAACAACCAAATATTTTTTTCATTCTGGAGTCGTTTCACTAATTTCTTAAATTATTTAAATGTATCTAATTTTTCTCTTAGGAAGGCAACCCAGGTGAATCTAGAGTAATTATCCATAACTACCAGAAAATGTCTCTTTCCACCCTAAATCTGTACTCTGGTCGAACCAACCAGGTCCATGTGCAACACTTTGAGGGGCTTCGATGTAGCCACATAAGATGTCTTTTTTATAAGCAACCTTGATTTGTTTACCTTTTTTGGCACTCTCCACAAACATTCCTAGGTTTTTTCCTATTTTTAAGCAACCCTCTCACAAGATTTTTTAAGCTAAGGCGAGACAAATTCCTATAATGGATATGATCGAGCCTTTGGTGCTATAATTCTATTTCATTGTCTTAAGCCATGTGGTACACAACTGGAGAAGCAGAATCTCTACTGTTCTTAATAACATAACAGTTATCACTAGTGTGCAGACCTTTCATGATCAATTTACTAATAGAGTATGAGATATTACGCATCTCCTTCGAAAACCTAACTGAGTGCTCTCTATCACATATATGAGATATACTTAAGAGGTTATAATCCCTCCACGCAGATAACAGTCTCAATTTTATGCAACCCTGGCCCAACTATGGTTCCTCACTCAACAATCCTAGCAATGCTCCCATCTCTAAAGGTGACTAAACCTCCTTCAAAATCAACTTAATAGTAAAATTTGGTCTTATCACCAGTCATATATCTAGAGCAACCACTATCTAAATACCATCTAGCACTATTACTAGGTTTGAGGGCTACATGAATGATATACAGTTAGTTTTGCCTTTAACGACCCATTTAGATACAACCTTCTTAGGGCCTAGATTGTTTCTTGGAGAGAGAGAGAGAGTTTCCTTCTTGGACTCATCTCTCAAGGGCAAACTTCTCTTGGTAGATCTCCTTTGGGTAGGAGACTAGCTTTTTTCCTGACTGTCCATTGCCCATACTCTTTTCTTTCATCAATCTTTTAGTCTTTTCATTAAGAAGGACAACCTGCTTGAGCAGATCTCTCATCTTTCCATCTACCTTAGGAGGAGTGGGAAGCTTTCTCCTCACATTCTCTTTCTTCTCAGGTAATCTCTTAGATGGACTACTCATTGGCTGCAGATTCTCCCAGTCAATACAAATTTACCTATTTGGCTTGTGACTAGGGTAGATTATGGTTGTCTAAATGCTAGAAATTCAAATCTCATATGACCTACTTCACCACATGCATGGGAAACAGGAGATGCTCTCTTAATGCTCCCCAAAGCAGTTGAGTCCTTGATCACAGGAGGAATAGAGGTTGAACTAGAAGTGTGATTATCATAACTTATGCCTCTTTTATCCCTAGGATACTGCCTATACTTAACAATTCTTCTAAGTTTTCATCCCCTTAAGTGAACCTATCAACTGTCACTTAAGACAATTTATTTCTAATTTTAGGCCATTGTTTACAAATTTCGCATTTTTTAATTTTTTTTCAAGATCTTCATTTTTCTTTACAGTTCTTTCTAAATTAATCTCCATATTAACATACTGAGAGGTTGAAATGGAATTATTACGGTGGAGATCTTCAACTATGTCAGCCAATTTTTTATTTTCAGTGGCCAGTTTTTTTTTTTCGACCCTAAATTGACCATGTTTTAATATATTTTAAACTTTGAGTGTATGGTTGGTCATAGGCTTCATGGAGACTTTCATTCTCATTCTCATCTTCCTCCTTTTCAACCTCTTCTTTATCTGAGGTGATTTCGTTCTTCTCTTCATCAAATGAGTCATGGTCATCATTATCTCCCTTGTCTTCAATTTTTGATAGAGTAGTGGTGGTGGAGGCCATAAGGATTCTCAATAAACCTTGATCTCCCTCACCCTAGGATTCATCATAATCTGATTCTGAATCCTCTAGTCATCCCAAGTGACAGCTATTACCTTTCCTTTATATTTTCTTTTGTTCTTAGTGGAGCACTCGGATGAAAGATGATCATACCCTATGCAATTGTAGCATTGTGGTTCTTTTGATTTGTTAGGTGATTTACCTATATGGCGCTTTGAATAAAAAGACTTTCCTTTCTTGTACCGATTTTTTTCTCTATTTTTATTGAAGAATTTCTTAAATTTCTTGGCCATAAGAGTTATTTCTTTAATATTTATTTATTCATCATCATTGTCTTGATCTAATTCATATTTGTGTTGTGAAGTTTTCAAGATAATATTTTTGAATTTTGAGGGAGTTTTGAAATGTAGTTCATGACTTTGTAAGGAATCTTGAAGTTCTTCTACTTTCATCTTGTCAATATCTCTACATTCCTCAATGGTTGTGACCTTAGAGGCGAATCGTTCTGGTAGGGATCTAAGGTTTTTTTTTGTAAAGTTAATCCTCTAAAACTGGCTCTCCTAATCCCCACATGAAGTTAGATATAGCGCTCAATTTTGTGTAGAACTCCATAAATGTCTCATGCTCTTTCATTTTAATGTTTTCAAATTGTGTAGTTAATAGCTAGAGGTTTGAGTGTTTAACTATGCTCGTCCCCTCGTGAATGGTTTTCAGTAAATCATACGCTTATTTTATTGTTTTACATATGCATATTCTTTTGAACTCATCTAGGATAGACACAATAGATTGCATTGAAGGCCTTTGCATCATATGTAAATACGAATTTATCAAAATATGTCCAAAGGTCATTCGATTTTGGAGATGTAATTGTAACTCTTTCAGTTAATATTTGTAAAATAGGTGGCTCATATCCTTACTCAACCACTTTTGAAGTTGCATGATCTAGAAATTTCAAAAATATTTTCATCACTCCAATAGGCATAATTTGATTCATCAAAGAAATGAGGTCTAGAAACTAAACCAATTGAAATTAGGCATATTTTCAAGATTTGTTAGGATCTCACTCCAGGCTATTAAGTCTTTAGGGAGGAACTCACTCTGATATCAATCTAATAGGCATAATTTGATCCATCAAAGAAATGAGGTCTAGAAACTAAACCAATTGAAATTAGACATATTTTCAAGATTTACTAAGATCTCACTCCAAGGCTGTTAAGTCTTTAGGGAGGAACCCACTCTGATACTAATCCAATAGGCATAATTTGATCCATCAAAGAAATGGGGTCTAGAAACTAAACTAATTGAAATTAGACATATTTTCAAGATTCGCTAGGACTGTTAAGTTTTTAAGGAGGAACCCGCTCTGATACCAATTGAAATTGCAGTAAGCTACAAGTTATGCTAAGTCCTAGCGAGGGGGGGGGGGGGG